>JARQZJ010000105.1:1890000-2296264 GCA_030704895.1 Henosepilachna vigintioctopunctata
ATTTTCGAGGATGATATTCAAGAATGTATTAGTAATATAATATCATTAAAACATCGAAAGTACGATATTACAAAAAGAATTAAATAAATGATGAAAGGTTCCTGTAGGATATGCTCTCTTGCATATTTTTCATTCACTCATCAAATACTAATAAAAACGAAGCGAAAAGTATTTCAACTACAGAACACAGGTTTTTATTATTTTGTCAAGAAATTTTTCCACCTTGTATCATAATATTTTTATAATATTTGTTTCGAATAAAATGTATAACCACTATATTAACCTTACGCTCGAAAATAATTTTGTTTAGTGAATTATGAGGAAAAATCATATAACCTTACTTTGTTCAGAGACATGTCGGAACAAATATATGAATATTTTTTCACGAAAAATTTAAATCAAGTTCCAAATTAATACCTGAGAATTTATTTTCCTATATTTGATATTTGTTTCATTAAACTTCAGTATTTGGGAACCAAAATGAAGGATTATGTTCTTTCAAACTGTGAGATATTTTTGAAATTTTCAAAAATTAGTTCGATGGTTTCAATCACAGATTTCGGCTAATTTCTTTATCGATTTTCGATAGGTAATCAATCCCTATTTTATGTTATCCAATTCTTGACATTTTCATTAATTTTGTTTCATATATATATATATATATATATATATATATATATATATATATATATATATATATATATATATATATATATATATACATATATATATTGGTAGAGCATAAATGGGAGGGCGTAAACCTGAGAGACCTGGGTTCGTATACCAGTCGAGGTTGAAATCTTTTGTGGTGTAATTTCGATCCCAAATTTAAATATTTTTTCATATACTATATATATATATATATATATATATATATATATATATATATATATATATATATATATATATATATATATATATATATGGCATTAGATACTAGATGGTTACTTGGCATTAGAAGGGGTGGAATTGTAAAGTTATAATAAACTGAATATATTAAAAATGAATAAAATTGAAAACAACATTATGTTCTCTTTTCCTCTTTCCTGCCATTTATGTTTCGGGTTCTTCTCATCAAAAATTGACTATTCATGATATTATTTCTACCCATACAATTTCGAATCTGAAAAAAATTCTCAAAACATCAACATTACATTTGAAAATGATTAAGTATTATATACTTATTGTGTTATTATTCGAATGCAAATCACTGAAGGTTCCTAGGGATGAAACAATCGTATGGTATTTCCATTCAACAAGTTCGATGATATTTCGGGACGATTGAAATGTTTCTATATTATTTCGATTGAGAGTCTGAGTATTGACTAACTATGAATTATTCGTGAACCTGGAAACTATATATACTGGTATATATATATATATATATATATATATATATATATACATATATATGTGTGTGTGAATGTGTGCTTGTTTGTGTGTGCAATTTCGCTTTGACATTTCAACAGAATCATTGCAGTGCCACATCGCCTCAGACGTCACATTCACAATAATTTCCTACAATATTTCAAATAATGGCTAAGTGAAAATAATTATTTTCGCAAACAATAGCATAGCTATCCTCCGCAGTGGAATTTCTTCTTTTTACGTTGACTATCTGAGAGCATTTAGAGAGTTGTTCTTCGCAGTAAAGCAGATTAGTGAATGGAAAGTCATGGTACTTAACTGTTTTTTGTTTTCAACAGTAATATCGAATATATTCGGATAACGCTGAAAACTTTCTTTTGATGTCCAGAAACAATGTTGGTTTTGACAAATGCTCTTTCTTCACGCATCGGCAAACATGCAATTTACTAATGAGTAAATAATAGATATGAATTTTGTTTTTGTCATAATAGGAATCTACAAAGGAGTAATTCATTGGATTCAGGCTGTAACAACAAATTGAATCAAAGAAATTAAAGAAGTTACTTTTCGTTAATTTTTATGAGAACTTCCTTCTATGACTAAATGAAATCAAATGAAAATATTTCAAAAATAACCAAACGAAATATATGGATAGGAGTACATATTTCATTTTTTCATCTTGTTTTGGCCTTTACAATATCAATAAAATTTAAATTTAAGGAAACGTCAAAATACGGAAATCAAAAATACATATTTATAATAATATTGAAGGATATATATATATATATATATATATATATATATATATATATATATATATATATATATATATATATATATATAATTCGAAAAGGTTCAACGCAGTTGGAATAATATGACAGATATAGAAAAACAAGGTATAGCCTGCACTTGGAATAAGCTGTTACACGTGTTTCGAGCTTGATGCCTGCCTTCTGAACGACGTAGTTCGAATTGGAAGATGAAAACACAAACGAAAAACATCTTGGCGAGGAATATTTACGGAATTCGGAAATTCCGTAACGTATAAAACTTGCCGCATTGGCAAAAAGTGATTAGTATCGTATTAGTCTCCTAATGCGAAAATATTCAGTGTGAAGCTACAAGTAGTCATTTTGTAAATAGTAATTTTTTTCCGTGAGTTACCGTTAGTGTTTTCTTTTTCCAGTTTGCACATCTGAAACTTAAACCACCCTCTTCTGAAGAGAGCAAAAAAAAAAGCTCGAAACACATTAACTCCTGATTCCAAGTACAATCTATACAGTGATTTTATATCCATATATATATATATATATATATATATATATATATATATATATATATATATATATATATATATATATATATATATAATATATATATATATATATATATATATATATATATATATATATATATATTATATATATATATATATATATATATATATATATATTAATTTTTTTAGCAATAACAGGATATTTTCATGTTATGTTAAGAACTTTATCTTTGTTGACGTTTCGTTGTATATCACAACTTCGTGAAAACTAATGAATAATTTAATTTTATAAATTACCATAGATATCAATCGTCTAACTTATTTTTCTGAAAAAAATTAAATTGTCTCCTTCTTTTTTTTAGTATTCAGAGGAATATTTCTGGCTAAGCATTCGCTTCGGAAGTTTAAGTCTTCTTCACCATGAGGAAACATCGGAAAAACTCATGGTAATCCAATAGATTCAAATGAGTGTGATTTAAATATACGTATATATGTATATATAAATATATGATTTTAATCGATTGGGCCGATACTTGATGAATATCCAAATACATAATTCAAATAAAACTAAGTAGGTTTTCGATTGCCACTATAATTGATTCAAAAACATGACAATATAATTTCGCCAACACAGTGGCTTCAAAAGATGTTGACGATAAACTGGACAGTCAAATTTCCTGGAGAAATTTTCTAAAACGGAAGTATCAATTATTATTTTATGGTCATCAACATAAATATTCTAAAAAATCAATTTTCAATCCTTTTCTAATATCATTCATTAAGTTATTAAAAGTTATTTGTAATTTTCTATAAAGTTCAAGTATTCAAAATCAGGTATTATTTCAAATTCAATTGAACACACTGAATTGATATGTGACCAATGCAAAAAACTGTTAACGTGTAATTTCAAAGAAAATTTAAACTCAGATGTCATTAAACGTCTACTCAAAGTTATTTTTTGTACGTTCACTTTATAATTATGTTCAAACAGTTTTCCCTTTTCATAATAGACACAATTTGCACCGTCAAGCGGTTTAAGTTTGCTATAAAAATCAAACATTCCACTTTATTATAATTATAGCAATAACAAAATTCATTTCCCTTTTCTCAATTTACTTAAATCTAGAGTAATAACGTAATCTGTGAGAGAATGTTCTTATAATATTCAGCTTATTAGTATGAATTCATTATTATGATTCATTACTCAATTAACTGTCATAAACTGATTTCCACATATTTAACGACATAATTTCACCTCATCTCAATTATATCAATGAATAAGCATGAGATCCTTCAAAAGATGCTTAGGAGTATTCAGAAGCTTAGCTACTTCGAACATTGTCTATCGTGCAACACAACGAACTCCAATAATAATCAAACCAATAATAACAATAATAATAATGAGTTCTTTAATCTCAACAGATATAATACCCAAATAGAGAAAATTATAACATAATGTTGAATAATAACTAAATAAATGAAATGAAAGAAATATAACAAAGAGTTCAATCTAATCTAAAAAAGAACTGAAAAAGTAACTAATAACTAAATAATAGAATCAAAAGAAATATTACAAACAACTCAATTTAAATCATTTCATTCTAGTCAATTTCCTTTGTTCATATAACTCCTAATAATAACTGCTATGGAGTCAAAGTGAATGTCACATTTATTAGTAACTCTATTGAATGTAGACTGCATAAACCAAATGGAAGATTATATTAGCGAGTTGGTCCTCGGAGTCTCTAGGTGGAATAATTCTGTATTATCAGAATTTTGCCTAGGAATACGAAATTTCAAAGCGGACAATAGAAGAGGACAATCAATACCGTTGTGCAGTGATTTGTACCAACATTTTAATTATAGTGTTTCTCTCCTACCATGCAATGATATTGAAATACATCGACTCAATAATTCATTATGATTAACTCCTTTATGTGGATAAACTTCATCCTCCCTCCAAACTAAATTCAAAAGAATTTCAAGAACCTTCTCCGAATCGTCTCAAGATGGCGTGGATGGCAAGTGTAAATACTCCAACTTACTAGGGATTAGGGCATTAAATAGTCCTATGAATGTTATTGAAATATTTGCCATTGCGTATAACGAATCCAGATGATGTTCCAGATGATCCATGATTCCAAATGATGATCCAGAAATATGATTTTATTTGCTCTTTAATTGGAAGCAGTCTCATTTGTTACAAGAAATATCATCAGTTTGAATTGATTTATAGTTAATGTTTTCAGTCAAGATTGTCATTATCGAGAAATGATTATTTCATTGAAAACAATCAGAATGAAACACTTCTGAAATACACAAAAAATTATTTGTATTGGCGGAATAGAAATGCAGATATTTCGTTTCCTATTCATTTATAACAAATTTTTTTGAATAAATCAAGTTTGTCAATACTTCAGAAAACTTATGGAGTAGTAAATTCATTTTTATCTAGTCTCAAACTTAAAATAACGAAAATCAACTGAATTAAAAATAAACTGAAATATGAACTGATAAAGAGCAAGAATTCAATTATGAAAAGAGTTTAAATATCAATGAATTTCAAGAAATTCTGGGAAAATATTCCAGAAAATTTATGATTCAGTAAATATCGATGAAACAGGCCATACAACTTGTATAAGTATTTCGATAATTTGAAAATTGATGAATGTCAAGAGTATGAAAGAAGTTTATGTAATTGCGACAAATCTTTTCAATTATACTATACACGTAAAGAACTTTCATTTTGAAAAAATTATTATCAATTTCGAAAGAAAATTTGTTTGATACCATGGAAGATGTTTATCAATAATTTATAGTTCAGTACCTGACAGCTGATACAAACACATAACTTTTTTTCGATAAAACGGGATTCATTTGAATTATTAACGATAAAGTATAATGTTACTACCGGGTTAGCAAGGAAAACTTATGGCAATTATCCTTAATTGAATATATTGTGATTCATTTACTTTAACTTAATGCAACTAAGTTTTTTGAATGGTTTGATTATCACTCGAAAGAAAATGTAAGTAATATCAAATATAATACTAACCAGCTGAACGTCAGCTGCAACTTCCAAGTTCTTTCACTGCACACCATCCTGAGAAAGGGTAATTAATTCAGATAGTTAATGGCGTTCATAACTTCCGGTCATTTTCTTTGCCATGCATTTTCATGAATAGTCAATATTGAATTCAAATCGTAGCATTTTTTGTGTTCAATTATCAAACATATAAATTTCAAATTTGTTCAGTTATTCGTTGTTTTTGAGAGTTATATATGACAAATATTCAGTGAAAACTGTTATTCACAAAATCATGAATGACTTCTTTCGATATTTCTGTCAGAAAAGTGATAATTCTCATCAAGAATTGAAAACCCATGTCTCAATTCCATATGAATTAATTGATGCAATCAACATTTTTTCGGGCGGCTAACTCATCACGATATTTTAATCGAACAAACTAAATTGAAAACTTTATAATGTGGTAGAAGTCCGAAATATATGTGGAATTTTATGAGCAAGGTTTTTGGAACTCAGCCAAATTTTTGCAATTATCATTCAACAATGTTCAACCTAGTGTTTTATAGTAGTCAAGTGACATTAGACGTGAAAGTTTTCTTTATATACTCATAATGTTTTTGTTTTTGAATGAAGATTAAAATACGTACAGTTTTTAATCTACGTTCGCTGAAACTAATGAATATTTATGGGTTATTTGTTTTAGGATCTTCTAGAGGAAAAACTCATCAAAATTCGAATAAATCCAGTAAGAAATTCGAAATCAAAGGAATCACGTAATTCAAAACACTCTTAGGATGAATTAAAACCGCAAATATCAGGCCTTTTATAATTTTTTCAGGTCCACATCACGCGCCAATTGGAACAAAATGCTGTGAATTTCTTTGAATTCGAAAATTCCCACTGTCCCTCATGAAGTTTAAAGCCTGCAAATGATCATGTCTGCGAAATTAAGTAATTTTCTACATAGATACATACCTATTCGGCATGCCTAGTTGATGTTCTGTTCTTGAATTTGAAGAAAATATTACACACCATTTGAATACAAACTCCGCAATTCTTTAGAATGAACGTCAGCGTTTGTTTATATTGTCTATATCAACAAAAATGTATATATTTCATTATGAATATTTTTTGAGAATTATCGGCATGGATGATATTCTCAACAAATATCTTCTGCATCAGCGATAAGTGATTAGTAAAGAAATAGTAGCTGTTGTTTTCCCAAACGCAGAGAAAATTATGACTTCAGTACTGAAATGGTTCAAACGCTTTCAGAGTTCTTTTTATATTGAATGAAAAACACTTGGCCTAGTTTTAAACAATCATATTAATGCTTGACAATTATTTCGGTGTGTTACCCCATTTCCAAAAGTTGAACCAATCGCCTATTCTCAAGGCTCAGAATAGGTATTAACTTCGACTTTCGAAAATAGGGTTACAACTCGAAACAATTGTCGAGCAACAATATAATTCTGTGAAACTTTAGCCACAGTGATTTTCATTCAAGAAATCGAATGTTTTACCAATAAAACAGAGAACAATTGAAAGAGTCGTCATCTTTGGGCACATCGTCTATTCTTAATACTGAAGGGAAAGGCCTCCAAAAAGTTAATTTTTTTAACTACACTGATTTTGATACAATAATGCCCTGATATTCAATTTTTGTGTTTACGAACAATGACAAATCTGTGAACAAATCTGTGAAGTAACTTTAGTATGGTAAAATATCGAAAATAATGAGTAGTATTGTATGCGATTCAGGTTTTCAACAAAACAAAATATACTGTGCACACCAACAAGATTTTGAGAGTTTGATAACTTTATGGGAGAGTGAGAGATAAACGTAAAATGAATTATATTCGTGGTATAACCATTGTCTACCCTTAAAAATCCCCAGGAAGTTTCTGAGTCTGTTTGAGTTTTATAATAGGTCAGCAGGAAAAAATTTTACAATCAATATGAAACTGACTTCTTCAGATTCTCTCCATTTTTCGAAATTCTTCATAAAACTGTATTATTATATTCATTTAAAATGTGAAAATTGGTGGGAATACTGGTTGGTACAATCTACCTGTTCCATAATAAACATTTTTTTTTTGTATTCTATCGGTTTCTGTCATCGTCAATTGATCACAATAACTACAGAATATTGTCTCAATTGCTGTGAAGAGAAATGTATTTCATCGTTCAGATTATTATAATAACATCGATTGTGTAGTTGAAATACAACTCATAAATATGATAATAAATATGATATAAAATGATATATATGATAGTAAATAAGATAATGCAGGGGAGACCGAAAAATAATAAGAGTTTAAATGAACCTAAACCTTTGAATACTAGGTATATTTTTGCAATAAACCAATAAAGCGTGAATGTATATATATACATATATATATATATATATATATATATATATATATATATATATATATATATATATATATAAATATATATATATATATATATATATAAATATATATAAATATATATATATATATATATATATATATATATATATACATATTCAAAATCCTGTTGACAATTCTTACTTGTGTTTATAATTTTGATGCAACTCAATTTCCGGTGGGATATTATTTGCTATCATTTTATATTATTCATTTATTTTTCAGCATTTGGTTTTTGTTTTTTCGCAGATATGACTCAATGGAGTCAAGAAAACTTGACGAAATATTCAGAATGAAATGTTGATAAATAAAGTTTGATTCAGTTTTAAAAACATATATTATCAACATTCAATTCAATGGAAGGTAAATAAAAACATGTTTTCTTATATATATATATATATATATATATATATATATATATATATATATATATATATATATATATATATATATATATATATATATATATATATATATATATATATATATATATATATATATATATATATATATATATATATATATATATATATATATATATATATATATATATATATATATATATATATATATATATATATATATATATATATATATATATATATATATATATAAGGAAATGAAATTTTTAGTGCTTATGGCACTGAATGAAATATTTAAGAAAATGAACCCTAGAACATTCATTTGAAAAATTGAAATTAATCAAGAGAATGTTATAGTAGAGCTAGATATGTGAACGTGTACGATGTGATGTCTCCATTATCCTTCAAGGGATAAATGTTAAAGAAATATTGAAATCGATGCCACACCTGATGGAAGTGCGAGACATATATGTTTCGTTCTGCAAGGAACTCGTCAGTCGCACCACGTCCATCGAAGTGAGCCAACGATTTCAACCTCCAAGCATCTTCTTGTGACTTCAATAAAATACCTACGGGTATAGAAGATATGTGAAATTTGGATGCTTGGTGTGTCTGTAATCCGAGAGAGATGTTTTCTACTGATTTCTATAGATGAAACTGTAGAGTATTCATTACTCTACGATCTTCCACTTGAAGTCACAAGAAGATGCTTGGAGGTTGAAATCGGTGTCTCACTTCGATGGACGTGGTGCGACTGACGAGTTCCTTGCAGAACGAAACATATATGTCTCGCACTTCCATCAGGTGTGGCATCGATTTCAATATTTCTCTAACATTTATCCCTTGAAGGATAATGGAGACATCACATCGTACACGTTCACATATCTAGCTCTACTATAATATTCTCTTGATTTATTTCAATTTTTCAAATGAATGTTCTAGTGTTCATTTTCTTATATATATATATATATATATATATATATATATATATATATATATATATATATATATATATATATATATATATATATATATATATATATATATATATATATATATATATATATATATATATATATATATATATATATATATATAAATATATATATATATATATATTGAAGTGAATATTATTCGTGCTTACCATACACGTACGGACATATTGTATATGAAGAAATATTTGAAATTTGGAATCGAAATTACACCACAAAAGTTTTCAACCTCGACTGGGATACGAACCCAGGTCTCTCAGGTTTGCGCCCTGTTGCTCTACCAACTAAGCTACCGAGGTCTACTACTTCGCGATGCAATTCCGACTATATCTAATTACTCTTTTGTTCGCAAGCCAGTCATCGACGCACGGGTTGTCGTCTTCAAACTGTACGAACGTGAGTAAAGTATATATATATATATATATATATATATATATATATATATATATATATATATATATATATGAATATTCATTCGTTACTCATACATTCGAAATTCACATACTAGCTATGTGAATTTGTACGATGTGAAGCCTCTATTCTCCTTCGAGGGATAAATATTAGAGAAGTTTTTAAATCGATGCCACTTTTGATGGAAGTACAGGACAGCTGTTTCGTTCCACAAAACACTTGAGTTGCACCACGTACATCGAAGTAAGGCAACGATTTCAATCCATAAGCACCTTCTTATGACTCTAAGTGAAGAACCGTCAAGTAATGAATACTTTGAATAATGAATTCCATATATAGAATGCAATAGAAAACATATCTCATCTTCATCTAGGAGTCAGAAAATCCACATGTGATCGTCGAAAAACGGAAGCATTTTCAGCATTCCACAACTGGATTCATCATTACTTGATAAAAGAAAATATCAGTATAAGAAATAAGGAAATTTAAAAAAATCTGTTTGTAAAGAAAAATTTATATTGGTTTGTTATTGTTTGGTAAGTAGTAAGCAACTTACTTTTATCGAAAAGAGAAATTTCCGTTATTTTAGACTGAACAAAGCCATTTTCACGTGAGTGTAACAACGAAAAACTGGTCAGCTGATTTTGATTTCGATATAAGATTTTGAATTATTAAAAACCAACCATTAAAAATGAACGATAAGAATAAAAATAATTAAAATATTACAACTTTTGTATTAATAAAAACCAAACAAAATAGTATGCAAAACCAGTTCAGCTTGAACCTCATTCACATCAACCATCATCCATGCAGATCAAATTCCTACTTTACCTGGTTGTTTTATTACACATTCGACTATAATTAGATTATGAGAGATTGTCAGTCACTATAAATAGATTATTCCTAACTGGTATCAGCATATGAAGTCAGGTTTAATTGGTACCATCAATAATAACGATATAGGAAGACAGTTTACACATTACATCATGATTCTGATGGATGATACTGCTGTGAATTATTAGATTATATCACTGACCATCATTACTTAGTATCGTTCCGTTTCACACATACAACATATATTTCTAATGATAAATATTCAATAAATGAAACTACGACGTGGTTTTCATCATTGCTAGAGAGACCAATACTGGCAAATAAATGGTTCCTCGAAGTGATTAATTCTACAGAAAACTTGATGTATTGAAATAATCAAGAAATTATGATGGATGTTGGACATGTCTATCCCGAATTGAATTTTCATGATTTTTTTCAATATTTGGAACAAATGTTGATCTCGGAACATCAACATTTCTTGATCAGGGAATTCGTAGGAAATTAAAGAAATTCTTCTGGTGACAAGCTGAATGCATGAAAGAGCTGTTTTTGGAAAACTATTGAAGCACCAGTCATTTTTTAATTTTCATCAATTCATAGGGTTTCTAATAATGTAGATTTTTATCAGTTGTGGAAAGAAGAGTCAAACAAACAGGACGCCACTGATATATACGTCGATTATTGAGTATGCTCGCACAAATCGTCCGTCGTTTTTAATGATGCTAGTGATTCCTGATAGTTTCGAATTTCTAAGCATGTCTTCGGGGTCGATTCGCGGAAAACGTTCAACTATATTTTGCTTGCCTACTCAATACTAAAATATTACGAAATACTGAAGTTCACAGGGTACACTGTATTCACCTACCGGAGCCGTAATACTATATGATAATTCAACTTGAGGTAAATTGGCAGTTTCTATTAATTCAGCAGTTAACCTGATCATAATCTGATATTTACCGCGCAAAAACTACAAATAGAAATCCAAAATCACTTACCTTTCTGATATGAGAGGTGTTGTTGGAATACTGCGAATTTTCAATGTGTTTTTTGTAGATACTTTGTCAATGATTGCTTCTTGAATATTTATCATAATCCGCTTGTTCTCAAGAAACTAAAACACATAACCAAGTTCGATATTTTCGAAAATTGTCGTAAACAAAACTATATTTTTAAACAATATAATTCCAAAAATGTTCACTAATGTATTGGTTCTTCATTATGTACAATTGGCGATCAAGTTCGTTCATGTATCATTACGCTTCAGTTAGGCGATTTTAAGAAAATTAATTTTTTTATTGGTACATATCTATATATAAGTTTATTTGGAGAAGAAAATTATAAAGCTATTTTTTATATTACATGCATATTGTAAATAGATTAAATCAATTAAAATAAACAAAATAAATAAACACTGCTGCTTCAGTGTCCCATATACACACATAGCACACATATTTTAGGGGCAAGCTGTGGGTTTTTTGTCTAAAGGCACCAATTTTTATATTCTCTTTGTTCATTGTACCGAGTAGTCTGAGACTACTGAGTAGTACCGAAGTATCTGAGAGAATATCGAATAGTATAAACCGAACACAATAAGAAAATCCTTAGTTTTCTTGACGTCCTTAATAAGGTGTGATGAATGCTATGTGACATTGCTGAAAATACAGTTGATGCAAGAATCATTCATTTGAAGTTTTTGTGATATATTAATTTCTTGTTTCGATACTTCGAAAATTGCCTTACACGTAGACAATTCAGTTATCTTTGTTTGAGATGCACCTTTAATTGCATCTGTTCGTTGTGTTATAAATGTTATTTCTGGAAAAACCACTATCAATAAATTATTTTCATCAATGATCTCACTACTTTATTACCTATAACTGAATACTTGTTCAAATTTGAGGTTTACCTCAAATATTAACATCAATAACATTCGATCTTCATATCTCATTGCATAATGAATATTGGGAAAGTGATTTATTTTATTTCACAGACCAATCTTCCTTTGAATTTTTAATTGAATTCTTCACAATTTTACGTAGAGCTCTACGAAGAGAACTTTTTTTTCTCATAGCAGCGATGATACAATACAACTTCCAAAGTGAATGCTGAGCCAGTATTTTGCTCTGATATGTTCTTAAAAAATTTTGTCAGTTTCAATATTCACAACGATGTTAATCTATTCCGACAATTCAAATTGTAATGATAAACAATGTATTGTAGATTTACACACTTTCATTAAATAATTTTGAAGTAAATTTCACTATTATGGATAATATGATAATAATATCATTTTTTCTATTCGTTATGTCAATTTGTCTTCCTTCTGAATACACGAAAATGAGTTATTCAAATATTTTGTCATTTCGAAAAAGCCATCGTATTGAAGATAAGCACTTCCACAATTATTCCGTAGGAATATGTGAATCCAGAAAACTATCTATTTCAACACCTTCTCAATTTTTTATAGATTTGCTTCATTGTACTGTCATTGAAAGAAAATTTTTCATTTTAGAGTATGGACAAAGCTACAGAGACGTGAACAAGAAATAAATATTTCCACTTTTACTGATCTATTATTCTATTATTAGAGACTAGCAGTCTCTAAGCATAACCAGTTCCAAAGAGTATCAATTTTCAGTTCATATATATATATATATATATATATATATATATATATATATATATATATATATATATATATACATATATATATATATATATATATATATATATATATATATATATATATATATATGTTTTTCAATTATATTACGTAAATTGACAAAGCACTGAATTCGATTACGATTGAATAGTCATAGTTTTGTAAGAGGGCTATTATCAAATTTGTGGTTTAAATATTTCAGCAAAAACGCAAAATATAGATTTCCATCTCTATTGAACATGTAATTGCGAAATAGATGAGATAGTTGCCCAATTCATTCTTTGTCATTTCGTGTAAACTCGAAGGTTTTGAAACGGCCCATAAAAAATTAATTTATTCAAGAATTATTCCTTTTACAACATAAAAGTTGGAATCTTGAAAAAAATAATAGCATCTAACATATCGATTCAATTTAAACAATAACACGAGATCGAGTACACAATTTATGTGAAATTCTTGTGATAGAGGATGTAAAAGGATGTTGAAGATTTCATCACGTTAAACCCCACACAACTACACCTAGAAACGAAGAAAACATTTGTTTCGGAATTTTTGTAGATTCAAAAACATACAATGTAAGTATATCTCTAGTATTCATTTACGATTGTAATGCTCATAGAATTACAATCGTAAAATTTTATATTCAATATGAAATTAACTTTGGTGTGAACTTTTCACACATATTTCATTGAAAGAAACAATTGTTTACCCAGCAAATAAACAGATGTACATGGTTCAAATTTGATGAAAAAGATGAAAAAAAATGAAAATTATTTCTCTGCATTAGTGGTATACGAGTATAGTAGTGTCTATTGGAAAGTTCGAACTACTGAGATTCAATTGAACTACTGTGATAAATTTACAATAGTGATTCATTCGTATTTATTCTGACATTCAGTATATGGGGAATTTCTGTTACCAGTTTTTTTTCGAATCAGTCACCGTTTTATGCGATCGTGGTTCGATGGTAATCATTAAACGAAGATATAGTAGGAATGTTGAATTCAATCTCAATACGATGAACACAGTAAGTACTCATCCTCGTAATTACATATACCTATAACTTGAAATACTATTATATGCCATCATTATAAGCAAATTGATATTATCTATATGTTATATTTAGTAAAAGGCATTGTACGTAGACATTAACGTATTTTTATTCCGACTCACTCGAGACTCAGCCATTTCTTTGAGCCTTCTCTGAGGTTAAGTAGTACAATATAATGCTGATCTAGTCTAGTAAAACGTTATTAAAGGAATTCCAAATAACATTTATAATACAAGACAATCGTCTAAATTCTTCTTATATATATTTACATTGTAAATTCTTAACACACCTGAACACTTTCGACACTACTTTGGACAACTTCTGCACCTTTAAGCTGGAGCTTTGTCACAGGATCTATAAACACTAACAGAACAATCATAAAAACTACTGTTATCCTGTGTAAGCTACAGTGTTAGCAAAACTTGTTACTGAGTTCACCAGGTGGCAGCACGTAGGCATGAGGTCCAGACAACTGTCAAAAATGTCAGAATTCTTATATTTTATGAATTGTGTATTGGCTTCATTACATTTTGCAATAAAATCAAATAAGTTGAATGAATATCTTCTAAGAATCGAATTATCCCAATGTTATGCAGTCCCAATGGTTAAAAAGAAAAGTGAGACCATAAGTCCCCAAGGATAAACTCCGCTTAAAACATATGGCTTGTTACCACCCGTAGAGATCAGTTTACGAATAGCCCACGAAAAATTGTGTTGTTTGCAAAGACCATTTCATTAAAGACAATTATGAGCTGCGAAAAGCGTCTACCATCACGTCATATGCGATACTAGATCTAATGCCCAGTTGGTGCGAACTGATAGGGTGAATTTTCGTCACAACCGTCATTTGCAACATAGTAAATAGAAGTGACAATTAAGGAATTGTCTTTTTAGTCCATTTATCACGTGATGTTTTTTAGCAACTATTTAAGCCTGCTTCTCCCCTGGTGTAACGTAGTGGGGTTTAAGACAAAACACCCCTTACCCAAAATCACCTGTATTATTCATGAATTCTTGGTTTATTTTGATTAAACTTAATAGTTTTAATAACTACAATATTCATATGAATATAATGAGGTTCTATAGAGGTAAAATCCAACCGTAACAACTCATAGACACTGGAACACGACAATTACATGTGACAAAATGATATTTCAACCAGAGTTTCCTTTACTACTCTGATTTGAAAACTAAATTAGCCCGATGGTGTGCCATGAAGGATGACAAAAAGAAATTAATACGTTAGATTATTCTCACTAAACTCCCTTGATATTTCGTGATTTTTTTCGAACCACCTTCAACCCTCAGGTGATTAATGAACACCCCCACATTATTAGGGTGATTTTGATCCATCAAGTATGTCCCATTTCCATACAGAAAAGTCAAAGTGACTCCATAATTTTCATCAGGTGATTAAAGCCTCAAGATGAAACCCAAATATTTCGCCATGCTTTCAAAATAATGGCGCGTATTCTCAGGAAGTCCTGATATACAATTTCGGATTCATAACTAACGTGAGCTTTTATTTTTTTACCAAAGCGGGGCATTATATACCTAATTATATACCTAGCAAAAAAATGTTCAGAGCTTCACAAGTTTTTCATCATACAAGGTAGAATAACACAAAATAATAAAAGCACTAAATACGAAAACGTTGAGTAGGCACGACTTACTAGTAGTGGCTTTCCACTTTCAACACAGCTTTATAAAACATATCTGCTTGTTTGTGCAGCAAATGTACCAAAATTTTGAGTTGAGATTTTCGAAAAACGGCTTGAAAATGTTTGGGCATTTCTCGATACTCAGAAAAGAGTTTGTTGGAAGCTGAAACATTTTGGTAACTCTCTCAAGTGTAGACATCAACGCATGCCATCTTCTGTATTATAGCACAACAGTTTGTGATATTTTGTGTCGGTAGAATCACAAACATTTCTCAAATTTTCTGCATAAACGCTGTAGATGTGAAAAATGAGTGTATTTTCACTAGGATTCGAAGTCAACAGGAAGACAATCAGCGGCAGTTTCGATCGCGTTATGGACATCTGGCTCCACATCCAATTACAATAAGCTATGCAAGTAATTTGTGCAACTCTGAAGGAATTTGAAATCAGGACGTTTCAACTTATCGATTCGTCTGTTTGGAAAAGCTAGAATATATCGACCACCCTGAGGACACCGGGAAAGACTGTCCCACCCAAAGTGGGTCGTATTGTCACCTTATTCATAACCTAATAAAGTAATTACATTTTTTCATAGGGTATACAAGGTTAGCTCTCATCGCTAAAGAATTCTAACAATATAAGAACAGCTGAAACTATGTTGTAATCGAAAGACTATAGCATTTTCAATCTACAATATTCCACGTACTGGGAAGAAAAATAATTCAATGGTAACATAACATTCTTTATTTAATCTTACAAATTAGAATTTGATTTCTCAATTATATCTCTAATAAAGACCGGAAAATGCCAAAATATTTTCGAGTCAGATTTCCGTAGTTTCTTTGTATTTACCCGTTTGCCATTTAATTATCTACATTCCATCAAATCACAACTTCTGAATCGGAAGCTGGTGAGTAGTATCAAAAGTAGTCGATTCCATTCAAAAATGTGATATAATTAACACCAAATAAAGAACTTGACAATAATGAAGTAGGTTAAGGTTATTAGTAGCGATTTCAAACAAATTATGTAAAAAATTGACCCAAGATTTCGCCTATAGTTAACATATATTAGAAAGCTAAAGTGTTTTTATTAGGAAGAGCAAGGTTACAACAACAAATGGACGACCTATCATTAAAATTTAAAGATGCTGATTCAACACAATTAAGCAGACACTTAATCGATGCCTCTTCAACTTATAATATTTTTTCTGTAATGGAACACGATATTGCTAAATATGAAGTCATCTTGCACACCTTGTTTAGTGACATTTAGTTACATTATACAAATGTAAAACGAAAACTTCGTTAGCATTAAGGAAGATTTATTTCTTTTCAGCTCTTTGATATATTTTTTCTCAAGTTATCATTCTTCTTTTCTGTTTCAATCGTTCAGATTACCTGGAAATATTATATGCTTTTCCTAATAATAGGAAAAAAAATAAAAGTTTATTTTCATAAACTTTTTGAGAAATATTCATAAATGTTCAACGCCTTTAAAGGCTGATTAACATGCTCAAAAAAAGTTTGTATCTGAAGTTTCGGGTTCTGCAACCCAAAGCTTATGTTTTTTCCAATTAACTCCAGATATTTCAAGAAACTGAAATTCTGATGAGTGAAATAAATAATTCCACTTAAATAGTGAAATGATTGAAATGATAAAATAATGATAAATCTTTGAATTTCATTCTTATTAGTTTGCTAAGAATTCCGATATTAAGCAATACTTATATTGAGTGAGTTACTGGATATAAATACCTCAATAATGTTTGATATTTTCGTTGCAGGCCACAATGGAACTAATTCATCCGAAAAATCGAGCCAAAAATATAATTCCTGAGAAATACATAATAGTATCATTTCCATTCGTTCAATTTGATTCATGAAATGATTCCAACATATCTTCTTATAATTCGTAATTCGTTCATTCCTGTGACACTTGTCGTTAAACTAATTATATAGTAATTAGTAAAAAAAACATACTAAAACATTATTCATTTTCAGTGAAAGTATTACACAAACGCATTGAAAATTGATGAAACTCATAAAATTCTAAGTTTCAATTGTTGGCCATTATTCATACTCTTTATCAAATGAATATAAAGAATAGAATGACAAACATTTCCCTTGAAAAAGTACAGTTTTCATTATGAAAAGTAAGTCGAAGGACATAGACTACAAATCAGAAGCCTAGTGTCCAAATGAAGCACTGGATTCTTAAAAAAATCTCAAAATAAATCTATTTTCATTGTTTTTCTTGTCATTTTTAAAAAGGATGTAGATATTCAGATTAATATACAAGCTAATTCCAAATTAATCAGGATTATTACTGTAGTCTATACATCATACAATTTTGAGACAAAAATTCTTTTACACATGTGAAATGAGTATTGATGCCAATGAGATACAGTGTGTTAAATTGTTCGGATAAACCAGCTCTGATTGTAATTTTAAAAAAATTAAATTTTTTTCGATCAAGATTTGATGCTCAGCGATAAGTGGTATTAATAACTCAGTAATAAAGGATTTTCATAACGAATAAAAAACGACATCCTTAGTTAACAGATTCACTTTACTTTTTTTGTTTTTACTTTAATTATTTATGTTTATTAGCAATACGATTGTTCCAAATGAAATGATGAAAAGTCGTCTCCTTTGCGTAATTACAAAACCGCTCAATTATGGTGTGTAGGAATCGGGTTCGAGTTTCGTAGAGGAAATGAGTGTTTATTTTGTTTATGATCAGAGTAATTTAATGATAAATAATATTAATTGTGGGGTATATCGCCAACCCATTGTCCGTTCGGCAACGGCGTTAAATTGCAGGACCATTAAATTTGAAGAAAAAAATGATGAAACATTGTCAACTTTCTCAGTTCTTCAAACGTTTATATGTATTACTTCATTTTGTATATGTTTGTCAATTCAGAGTTTATTCTCTAATAAAAATTAATTTCAATTAATTAATATTTCAACAAATATGTAAGCAGTTTGGTAACATATACAAATGCTACGAGAACATTTTATTGCTGATTACATGAAACTGGCAGAAATATTTGCAATTATAGCCTATTTCATGTAATCGGCAGTCGTCTTTTCGATTTCATGAAATGAGTTTAATTTATTAGATTACGTGAATTCTGAGTAATTTCAACAGAAACTTGAATAGTGTTAGCGTTTATTTGATGTAAATCCATTATAATTGAATATAAACTATAATTCAAACACTCGACTTTTGATTTACACTTTACACTCAGACAGAGTCAGTATTCTAGTAGCATCTGAAGAAGTCGTTGGTAATGACGAAACGCGTCATGCTATGTTATCAATAAAAGTGTAAATAGAAAGTTCGAGTGTTATAATTTTAGTTCATATTTATTTTTACAACAGAATTAGTGTAGAATTAACATTGGCAATTAATATTTTATATTGGCAATAGAACTAAATTGGCAATGATAATATTTTCCAAATTTTATCTATCCATTGGCAATTTGAATAAAATAAACGTCATAACCACTAGACAAATCTTTCAAGACGTGTCCAAGAACTCTTTGTGACAGCTTCTTGTAAGCAGTCTCTTTTCTGTCTAATTTCTTTTAACATATAAAGTAGACATGTGATCAAGCTAGATCATCCCTGATGATTATTCAAAGTACAGATTAAATCCTCACAGTTCTCTTTCACTTCAAACTCTTCTCATGTGTTATAATATATGACGGAAGTATTGATGAAACATTTATTCCTTCACTACAGACTGCTGCAACCCTAATAACTACTTGAAAGTGAAATAAAGGAGCTTATTTTGCAGTTGAACATGGAAATCTTCATCTATACATCGAAAGAATCGTTTGTAGATGAAAGTAACCATGACATTACAGTAACAAAACTAATTATCTGTTTCTTTATGAATTATATTGCAGACACTAACTCATATTTTTTTATGTATTGAAGTAATATTTACACCATTTAATAAGTTTGTGAGGATATTCTTTTCACATAAATATGCATAATTTAGGTCATGCTCAATTACACACATTTGTAACACATATAATAGATGTGTTACGCTACTGAATTTCCATTCGCTTCACTATACCATTCAACTCCTTTTACGAAGTGCATTCCTCCGAAGTCGCAGATTAAGCATGACCGTTCGTTTTACCAGATCTTTCCGTTGTAAATGTCAAGGAACAATCTAAACTTATAAGGTCTATTAAAAGTTGTTTCGTCGATTGGAAATATTGGAATTGAAGTTACAAACTTCACTTTGATACTTTTGCACAAGATTTTCAGGTTACCTGATACCCACAAAAACAAAAAATAAAACAAAAATTTTGAGCGTCAAAAAAATCAATTACCATTAGTTTTTGTAACAGTTTTTGATGAAGTGTATCTATTAATAATCACTAGCCTCATTAGGCTGTCTGGTTTACTACAAGGACAAAATATGCAAATCTCATCAGTTTACCTGCTCGGGAATTAAAAAGAAGATTAGTCACATTATATTTATGAAAATTGGTACACGAAAATATTTGAGAAATAAAGTTACTTCGCACAGTTTCGAATATTGCGTTTGGTTTGGACTAAAATCAAAATGAATGAAAAATATACCAGAAAATTCAGCTCTGTCCTCGTCTCTCAAAAAACTTGGTGACTTTCAATTATCTTTCATAGCAATAAGTTTACTTGGGAATAAATATATTTCACTTTTCAAGGTGACTAATTCAACGTATTAGTAGCTTTATTGGTAATTATTAATTTCAATAACGAATATGATAAATATTTTTATTATTGTCACCATGAGAAAAGAAGCATTTAGAATAAAGATTCAAATACGGTTAAGCTTAATGTCAAAACAATTCAGATTGAGTGAGAGCTTCAACGTCCACCCTATATCGAAATGAAGCACAACTGAAAAAAATCTTAAAAATAGCTCTGAAAAATATTTGAAATATTTCGAAAGAAAAAAAATTTCAAATATTCAAAACGAACTATACCTATATGAAATATATTAGAAATTTTCATTTTTGTTAAACTATTTTCTTGTTTAATTCTCCAAAATATAGAGGTTAAATTAGAATACTCAGTAGTTTCATTATATATATACCTAATGTGACCATTTATTCTTTGACTAAAAACGGTACATTAATTTATTTAGGTCAAATAATAGGTAGTCAATGAAAAAAACACTTTTTTAAAGTTATTTATCCAGAAAAAGTTAGTTGGCTTTAAAGTACCCAAGATTAGTTGTATTTAAATGAGAGGTAATAATAAAAACTTGTCTAAAAATCACTGACTGAACAATTCTTTATTCGACTAGTTTCGCCTTTTACAGCATTATCAAGAATGATTTTTGATTTATTTTTGATTTTCATTAATGCTGTAAAAGGCGAAACTAGTCGAATAAAGAATTGTTCAGTCAGTGATTTTTAGACAAGTTTTTATTATTACCTCTCATTTAAATATGAACTATCACAGAGTAGATTCATCGTCCATTGAATTTATTAGTTATATTTAATTTATCAGAAGAACAAATTTGTTTCAATATAGCTGGTGACGCTTTCAAGTAAGAATTAAACTCTTGGCACCTTCTTTTTATATTCACCTTGATTATCAACATCGCTTTTACAACTGAAATTCCTAACTGGGTTTGCTCAGATGTACACAATTTGTTCATTATAGAGAATACTCTTTCTACTGGAGCATTTGTAGCAGGCAAACATAAATTATATTTAATTACAATAGAAAAGTTTTCATGCTGAAAATTGTTGGCGCGATACTGTTTGAATACTTCCACCCAAAAAAATTTCTGGCGCGGTTTCTAAAAACGGGACATTATTGCGTCCCAAAGTTCATTTCTGGGACACATGGATTCGTAATTGTGAAAAGGGACAATCCCGTTCAAAACAAGACGTCTTGTCACATTATAACGGGTGTTTTTTTAAATGTATAGAACTTCAAATTGCCATAAAACAATGATGGATCATTCGATGGGCAAGAATTTTTTTTTATTCGAAAGACAGTCTTGTGGCATTACATTTTAAATATGTTTTCTGGCATATGATCACCACGGCTGGCTCATATGTAGTCCAATCTGGATATCCAATTTTCGATGACTTTTTCCAACATTTGTGGCCGTATATCGGCAATAACACGGCGAATATTGTCTTCCAAATGGTCAAGCGTTTGTGGCTTATCCGCATAGACCAATGAATTTACATAGCCCCACAGAGAGTAGTCTAGCGGTGTTAAATCACAAGATCTTGGAGGCCAATTCACAGGTCCAACACGTGAAATTAGGCGGTCACCAAACGTGTCTTTCAATAAATCGATTGTGGCACGAGCTGTGTGACATGTTGCGCCGTCTTGTTGAAACCACAGCTCCTGGACATCATGGTTGTTCAATTCAGGAATGAAAAAGTTAGTAAACATGGCTCTATACCGATCACCATTGACTGTAACGTTCTGGCCATCATCATTTTTGAAGAAGTACAGACCAATGATTCCACCAGCCCATAAAACGCACCAAACAGTCAGTTTTTCTGGATGTAACGGTGTTTTGACATACACTTATTATCTTTAAGGGGTGATTTGGGGTGAAGATAATCTGAGGATTATCTTCACCCCAAATGCGGCAGTTTTGATTGTTGGCGTAGCCATTCAACCAGAAGTGCGCTTCATCGCTAAACAAAATTGTGCGTGATACGTATTCCGCACAGAACCATTATTTTGGAAATAAAATTGCACTATTTGCAAGCGTTGTTCAGGCGTGAGTCTATTCATGATGAATTGCCAAACCAAATTGAGAATAAATCACTTCTCAGCTGTTAAATCGGCGACCATCTTCAACAGTAATGCCAACTTGAACTTCTATACCTCTAAAAAAAAAAGAACCGTTATATACTTACTCTGCCAAGGTTATAAACTTTGTTTTAAAATTCCATTTTTTGGGATAGTAATGTGTATACATTATCCAACTGATAATATTATCAGTTAATAACTGCTCAAACTCATATGCATACGCAAACACCCATGTCTTACCCGCGATTCGAACCCAGACCTTCACTTTCTCTAGAATGGAGACTATTGCAAGTTTATTACGATAGTAATGAGTGCACGGTATTTTATTTTTATAGCCTAAAATGGATTTTTATGGACGTTTTGATACAACCAAAGTTCATGGGTATAATAATTACGAATTCAAATAAATGCCAACCAGAAATTTCAATTTATACAATTATATGCTTAATCAAAATTCACAATTCATTCTATAGAATACCACTTCATCTACTAGGAAAATACCTTGTGGATGTAGACAGTACAATATGATGAGTATTTGGTAGTCATAAATAATTCAAATTAGAATCTAAAACTGAAAACTTGCACGAAATTAACGAGATCACAATGTGATAACGTAACCTTTGGTCACAAGAAAAATGCTGACAGAATTCAGAATTTATAGAATGAAATATCAGAGCCTACTTAGAATTCTGAATTTTTTTAATATCCAAGTTTTGAAGAATCAAAATGATAATGATTAACAGTGTTTCAAGTTACCATTCCAAGTTTTTCAATGGATCAAATAACGTCCGTTAAAATTTTTCAGTATATTATGTAAAAACTGAATAAATATATCATTTCAAATAACAGTTGTAATTGTATGTTCTCGTTTACTCAAATTCACTATATCCACAATAAAATATGGCGAATTATCATCAATTCAAAGTTAGTATAAGAACAAGTGCTAATGTCAGACTTTCATAATACCCCACTGACAGTCCTTGAGAATAGCACTCCATTTCATTATATATATATATATATATATATATATATATATATATATATATATATATATATATATATATAAAGAATTCTGTAATTCTCGTGCTATATTATCGCATTTGTAGATAAACTACTTATAGATATTCGCTATCAAAGTACACTATAACATTCTTTCGACAATTTTTGACAAATTATTCAAAGGAACATTATAGCAGAGCTGGCTATGTGAAATGTGAACAATATGATTTCCCCATTGTCTTTTTAGTGATCAATGTTAGAGAATATTGGACTCTCCATTATCCTTCTAGGGATAAATGTGAAAGAAACTTGAAATCGATACCTACATTTATTAAAAGCGTGAGACAGTCACTGTTTCGTACTATAAGCTACTCATCAGTCACGACACGTTCAACGAATGAAAGGCAGATTTCAATTCTCACATAGCCTCTCACATATCAATTGTAAGACAGAAATATAGAGTAAGTCGTACTCTATCTATACAAGTATATAAGTAATGATGAGTACCTTGTAGTACGAAACAGTAACTGTCTCACGCTTTCAATAAATATAGGCATCGATTTCAAGATTCGTTAACATTTATCCCTAGAAGGACAATGGAGACATCACATTGTTCATGTTTCACATAGCCAGTTTTAATGTTCTTAAGAATAATTTGTGACAAGATGACAAGATTTCGGGTCTAATAATGGCCCACCAATACGCCACTGGATCGAAAAATATTTCGAAAATTGTTATTAATATTCTTTCAGTATATGTGAATTAATTAAGGTGACATCAATTTATCTTATATTCACGTCGGTTCATATTCAAGTCGATTGTTTGGTAATGTGACTTTTTTAATAGTGAAAGCGATATGATGAGCAAACATAGAACAAGCTTATATCCTTAACAACTTCAAACAAAAGATTAAACTGGAAGTGTTCTAAACGCGCAGGTGGAGACTTCAGTAGAAAACTGTGCATGTGGGAGCTTTCAAAATAATTTGCCACGAATTTTATGATAATTCAATTTTAGTTCATGAAGGAAGTGGGTTCCTGGTGAATAATAAATTTCTAGGTGAATTGTTCTCCGATGAAATTACCAGTACGTACATCTCGAAAATAGTTGTCGATAAAGAACTAAAGAACGTCTAAGACAGCAGATATTTACACATGATACGAGTCTGTTGGCTCTCTGCAAGACGTAGATCATTTTACAAATTTGAAAATGAATCAAACAAAAAATATTTACTCATCCTTTTTGCACTCCTGCGTGAATTTTTTGTATTTTGGATTCTATAATTCTTCTAACTATATCCTCATATAGAATATTCGTCAGCATCAATCTTCAAGTGAACTCAAACAAATTACTCAAAACGTCAATCAATAAATATCATAAAAGATACTATCAGCAATAATGTCATCCCTTCAATTAGTCTCTATATGATAAAGAGTATCACTTTGACTTATGTATTTACTCAAAATTATATTCTACTCTATTTTCATGACTAAATAAGATATATTACATATATATTATTTAGTTACATTTTTATTTATATATCATATAGTTACAATCTTCTTTTCGCTCAGCTATGGGTTTCCAATGTTTTTATCTTTTACAATGTTTGTCCCATACAGGAAACTCATCATTTTCGCAGATCAACACATAATTTTTTGGACAGAATCTGATACAAAAATCTGATACTCCTTAGGAATACAATTGTTGTGAATCTTGAAAACTCTAATCTGCTCTAAATTTAATCAACCGAAAAAAATGTTATTCTTTTTAGTGGTATGAAACGGCCGATAATAAATTAACCATAATCTTCTAGTCAAGCAAACATTTCGATTTCAGATTGCCTTAATTTCGAATAAGCACACTGTTTTCTTGTCCAACTTACACAAGTAGGTAATTCCGAAAACACTCATATTGTTTCGTTTCGTTTTCAATTTTTTGTATTAGTATGAAAACAAAACTTTTCACAACTCCCATCATTTTCACACCGATTATTTTAGTCATTTAGTTCAATTCCTTTCAGTTTAAACCTCCTCAATTCATTTTCTTTGCATTATGTCCTTCAATGCACGTTTCGTTTCAAATATATGTTCATATTTTACTAATTTTCCTACATTCACTGAACAAGAAAATAGTAATAAGAGTATTCCATGATTAACATTCATTATTTTCCGATTTTGTCTCTTTCATGGTAATTTTCATATAACTAAGTACCTACTTAACTCTTAGTACCTACTATCACATACAAGTTCTTGATATAACCCAAAATCAATTTTCCAGGAATTTTTGGAGAAATATTAGGATGTTACATGATCAAAGTTATCTTGAATTTGTTCACTTTTCTCCTTGTTTTTTCCTGGATGTTAATATAGTATACATTCAAAATGTGTGCAAGTGAGATAAAGTTATTCAAAGGTAATGAAGCATCTCTCAATAGTAATTTTTTCAAATCAACTATCCTAATTCGAATAAGAAGTTCCTAAACAGTCCAAACCGATGACAAATAGAATTCAATTTTGTGTGAAACAAAACTGAAGTAGGTTCAACAATTCAACAACATACTCTTACTAAAGGAATTACTATGTCAAATAGTTTGCAGTTCAAAACGCCAGAGTTAGCGAATGTTAAGTTTGTGAAAGATCCAATTTGAGATCAAGCAATCGATCTAATTCTGAATTTTCTTTCTGACTGGCCACTTCAAAGTTAAATGACATTAAGCTCCAAGCCATCGAGTTTGTACCTAGTACCCTACCGAAAAATAAATATATATGAATACATCGAGTATATTTAATTATCCAAGTTTGGATGAAAGTATTCTCCTTTTATTTGATCTTCTTTTCCTTAGTAGGTAAGATAACACCAAGTTCTTAGATTTCCGATCAGTAGGTCCAGCTCTTTCTTATGTAACACATTGAATCATTTCGATGACATTTGAGACTTTCCATAGATCTTTTGTAATACAAATTCTTTATGAAGTTCAATAGGTGAACTCCAACTCAATGCTTCAATAGTAGTAAACAAATCGATTCGAAACATTTTCTCAAAGCAAATTTTAAGATATATAATTTAAATCATAGGAACTCCATCCTTGAATGCAATTGGTATATATAAAAAACGATTGCCTCAGTTACTAGGTACCACCTCCTTTTTTTAATATAAGTTATACTTTTTTCTCCTTGAAATTTTTTTCAATAAGTGGAACAATAAAATCTGATAAATCGGTGAGAAATAAACTAACTATAATATTTAATATCCTCAACTAACAATATTTTGCATGTACTCAATAGTCATAGCTATACTGACATCCACAAAACAAAGACTGCAAAAAACATAAGTAGCTTAGCGTCTTGATTATCGATTGATTATTGGAATATTTCAAAGTAGGAATATCTTCAGTTGTGAACATTCTAAATGCTGTTTTTTTATTGTACTTCTTCCTGACCTTGAGTCCTTTCAATCCTTTCGACTTTACTCATTGTTTTCGTCAAAAACTTTGTATTACTAGGTCGTATAATCATTGTACACATGAAATATATATATATATATATATATATATATATATATATATATATATATATATATATATATATATATATATACATATATATATATATATATATATATATATATATATATATATATATATATACATATATATATATATATATATATATATATATATATATATATATATATATATTAGTCTATAGTTCTTTACGAAAGTTTCATTGATTATTCTGAGAACATATTGAAACAATATATAACTTATTAACATTGATACTAACATGACAACATTGATAACGCATCAGTGTTAATTTAGCAGCAGAGGAATAAGTTGTAGTTCGAAGTTGTGCGTCATGCGTATTATTATTTAATATATGAGAAACATTTAAATATTGTTTCATTATAAATATTAATTCTCTCCAAGTATCGGCCTCGTCAATCCTCTATTCTGAGAATCCGTAAGACGACTTTAAACAAATTCTGAAGTTCGATGAAAACAATAAATAGATCAATGTTTTTTAACAATCAGTCCACCAAAGTCTAAAAGGTACATCTCTTTATATATATATATATATATATATATATATATATATATATATATATATATATATATATATATATAAATGAGAGGTAATAATAAAAACTTGTCTAAAAATCACTGACTGAACAATTCTTTTCTATTATTACCTCTTATTTAAATATGAACTATCACAGAGTAGATTTATCGTCCATTGAATTTTATATATATATATATATATATATATATATATATATATATATATATATATATATATATATATATATATATATATATATATATATACAGTAGAATCTCGATTATCCGAACCTCGATTATCCGAATATTCGATTATCCGAACTCATTCGTCTTGGCTGTAATTATGTACCAAGTTAGAAATATTTTGTCGGCGCAACGAGACACGTTACGACAAGTTTATTTTCCACCTCCGACCGTGTACTTTGTCGGCGCAACGACACATGTTACGACAAGTTTATTCCCTCAATTGTTTGCGAGATAATGTTTGTTATTGTTTTAGTTGCTTTGATAGCGATCAACTGACAGGTTGTCTTATTATTTGTATAAATTTTATGTTGGAAATTTAAAATGTCGAAGCGAAAAAGAGTAGTGTTGTCTCTTAAAGACAAAGTGAAGATAATTGAGAGTTTAAAAAATGGTGAAACTGGCAGTAAGTTGGCACAAGTATATGGTGTAGGAGCTTCTACGATATCCGAAATTAAAAAGAATTCTGATTCTATAATGAAATTCACCAACGCGCTTGAGAAAGAAGATGGAAGCTCGCAACGTAAAGTTATGAAAAAATCTCAAAATGAAATTCTGGAGAATGCAGTTTTTACTTGGTTCTTACAAAAGAGAGCATGCGGCCAGCCCATATCTGGACCTCTGTTATGTGAAAAAGCATTGGACTTTAATCAAAAGCTTGGTGGTGATACTTCTTTCAAGGCGAGCTGTGGCTAGTTAGCAAAATTCAAATCTAGACATGGAATTCGAGAACTGGAGATTCAGGGAGAAAAACTGTCTGCTAACGTTGCATCGGCCGACTCTTTTGTAGACGAATTAAAAGAATTTCTAGATGAAAAAGAATACGATTTAGATTTTGTATACAATGCGGACGAAACAGGTCTTAATTGGAAATCTCTACCAAGCAGATCATTAGCATCGCGTCGTGAAAATGCAGCACCGGGGCACAAAGTGAGTAAGGACAGAGTTACAGTTATGGTTTGCGCAAACGCTAAGGGAACACATAGATTGCCACTGCTACTTATTGGAAAATCAAAAAATCCGCGCTGTTTCAAAAATGTTAAAATGCCGTTAACTTACGCCAACCAACAAAAAGCGTGGATGAACACAGATATTTTTCTTACTTGGTATGAAAATACGTTTATTCCTGAGGTGAAGAAATTTCAAAAGGAAGTGGGAAAAGAAGGTGATGTATTGTTGTTATTAGATAATGCACCAACGCACCCTTCCGCTGAAACACTAAATCGAGAAAATGGAAAGTTCACGGTTAAGTTTTTGCCCCCTAACGTAACATCGATATTGCAACCTATGGACCAAAGTGTCATTGAAACTTTAAAACGTTTATACAGAAAGCAGCTACTGCGTCGCCTTTTGTCGGTAGATGATAGTGAAATAGAAACGATGTTAAAGTTTTTTAAAGAAATTAATTTAAAAGATTGTTGTTATATGCTGGTAGAAGCGTGGAACTAGGTGGAATCGCAAACATTGAAAAGGGCATGGAATAAATTATTAAAATTAACTCTATCTAATTCTGCAATAAAACCACACGACGATTTTGAAGAAATAACAGAAATAATGAAAGTTCTTAGCATTGGTGAAGGGTGTGATGAAGAGAATATCAAGGAGTGGCTGAACTACGATAGTGAAGACCCTGGATTCCAAATATTAACTGATGAAGAAATTATTGAGGATTTGAACAGTAACGAGAGAGAAGATGAAGAAGAGGCCGAAACTGAGGATGTAACTCACGTACCATCTCATGCAGAAGCTTTTGAAGCTCTGGATGTTGCTTTTAAGTGGTTTGAAAGACAAGATGAATCGGATCCCATACAGTTGTTACAATTGAAGCGCATCAGGGACTTGGCAGCAATGAAAAGATGTGATACATTACGTCAAAAATCAATAAAAAGTTATTTCAAACCAAAATCTTAAATCACATAATTATTAAGTAATATATTAATTTTCTATGTTTTTCTAAAGCCCATTACATAATAAAAAATGATACAATTTAAATATTGTTTGATTTGCTTTGAATTCGATTATCCGAATTTTCGATTATCCGAACTACCCCTGGTTTTAATTGATTCGGATAATCGAGATTCTACTGTATATATATTTATAATATTTTTAGCAATAACAGGCTGTTCGTAATGCGAAGATCTTTATTTTTGTTGACTTTTCGTGTTGATTACAAGATTACAATTAGTAGTTGATTCTTTAGTTTTGACAAAGTGGTAGACAGTCTGTTGTTCCTAAAAATATTATAAACATAAGTATATCAAACAGGCAATAAAAATAATTTCACGATATATATTTATATATATATATATATATATATATATATATATATATATATATATATATATATATATATATATAAATATATATATATATATATAATATATATATATATATATATATATATATATATTTCTTGAAATTGATTTATTACCTGTTTAAGATATTTTATTTTGAAAGTTTTCAGCAATAACAGGCTTTTCGATTTGAAAAAGTTTATTTTTGTTAACGTTCCGTTGTTATATTACAACTTTGTCAAAACTAATGAATAATTATTTTTTAAAAATTATTCATTAGTTTTGACAAAGTTGTAATATAACAACGAAACGTTAACAAAAATAAACTTTTTCATATCAAAAAAAGCCTGTTATTGCTAAAAACTTTCAAATTAATATATATTTATATATATATATATATATATATATATATATATATATATATATATATATATATACAACTTCTGCTGACCATACGTAACTTTGTAATGGACAATATTTCAATATTTTTGTTTTTAGTTATCTGGTTATTTCAATTTATTTTGAATTAATTTTTGTTGTATATATTAGCTTATACTCCCTATTTTTGATTTTTTTTCTTGTTAATTTCTTTTCTTATTTATTATTATTTGTGTACAATTTTGCAATTTTTTGTAAATTGTAATTTTTTTTGTAATTTTTTCTCTTTAATTGGATGTATATCTGTTGGGAATAAATGTCTTGTTATTATATATATATATATATATATATATATATATATATATATATATATATATATATATATATAGAAATGTGTAGACATAGCTGCCTTTATAGCTTTATAGATAATGACGGAAAAGTTACCATGAGGTGGAAAATATGTTAACAGAAACATTAATAGTTATTACAATGATTTGGAGTATCCATGGTTTGCTAATCCAATTCGAATAATGGTAAATTCAGACTATCAGAAATGAAATTTCATAAAATATCATGGCCTAATTAGAGAACCTAAAATAATATCTCAATATCTGCTCTTTCTTAGTTCAAATGACATTATTTAAATGTCCTCGCTTTTGACAAGAAACAAAAAACATATTTTTCATTCATCATCATTCATTATTAATTATTCGGTTGTGATCAGAAATATTTTTTCGAACCAATTATAGAGGCTGGTCATCATTTTAAGTCTAAAGTTACGGATATGTCAGTTTAACGGTTTATGTTCACCTCAAGTCTACATTTACCGTGAGTTTCCCAATACCCCTGAAGACAAAGACCATCAACTCACCTTCAGTTGTTCCAAAAGAAATTCAGAATATCCAAAATTAAAATGGCACTAAACTATACTGCGAGACACAAAAAAACTATTTCCTGCTGGTCACAGTCACAGAACAAGTCACGATAACAGCGAAATATGTAAGCGGGCGAACAGCAAACAAGCATTGAACTCACCTCCAATACGTTCCGTTAGCACAAAACGCGCCTCGAGAAAGCTCGCAGGAGAGTGAAGAACGAAGAAAGCGACGTCCGCGAGTTAGAAGTCACGTGATTCCGAGCGCGGTTCTTGCAGGCTGCAGGAGGGACTGCTGACACCTCTGGGCCTATCGCCGGATATCCTCTTCTTCTTATCGCATACGAATCGCAGTAACGTCGATGAGTATCAGAGATCTTCACGAGGTTATAGAGATTAATATATTTCATGAAGGTTTCAAATTGATACTCTAAAAAATGTAGATAAATCATGAAGAAGTAATTTTCTCTGATGAACTCTCCATAAATGAAAACGTTTATCACTTGAGATAGTTGGAACCAATCTAGTCCAAACTTCAAGACTTTTATTGTTATTTTATGGTAATTTCTCAATCAAAACTTTGATTTGTTGAAAATGGAATAAACTATTCAAGTGTTTGAAGAGCTGAAAGGAATATTATGTCAATTTTAATTTAAAACAGGGGCTCATTTACAAAATAACAACAAAAGAATAATAAAAACAATTTTGTTTTGAACATTTGTCTTCAGAGATAGACAAGATAAAGGTCTTCCTTGTGCAATGACTTTCGAATTCCAAATAGCCTCTCAAACTCAATATCTCACTACAATATAATATAAACACACACACACATATATATATATATATATATATATATATATATATATATATATATATATATATATATATATATATATATATATATATATATATATATATATACATTGATATGTTTGAATTTTAACGGGTGATTTTTTAAGAGTTAAGTTTTTCAGGTTGGCGGCAATGGTTGGTAATGGCATCCAAACGTCATCTGTCAAAATTAAAAAATTTCAATATACTCTGCCATTTCATCACGAAAAAAAAAGACTTACGAACGAGCAGCGATTGCATAATCGACCTGGTGAATCAACAATTCGTGCTGTTATTATCTAATTTCGCACCAAGTTTACTTTGTTGGGCATTAAACCATTGTCTCGCATACGTACAGTGCGTACTGAAGACAATATTGCAGCCGTAGCGTACAGTGTTAATGACGATCGTGAAATGTCAATCCATCGCCGTTCTTAGCAATTGGGCATGTGTTACTCAACCATATGGAAAATTTTACGTGATGATTTGGGTTTGAAAGCCTATAAAATTCAACTTCTGCAAGAATTAAAGCAGAATGACGTACCTTAACGTCTAATTTTTGGTGAATGGGCCTTAGAACAGCTTAATGAAAATCCGCTGTTTTATCGGAAAATTGTGTTGAGCGATGAGGCTCATTTCTGGCTTAACGGATATGTGAATAAACAAAACTGTCGCATCTGGAGTGATAAACAGCTACATACCATACAAGAATTACCGATGCATCCCGAAAAAACGACAGTTTGGTGTGGTTTATGAGCTGGTGGCATCATCGGTCCATTTTTCTTCAAAGACGACCGTGGAAAAAACGTTACCGTCAACGGCAAACGATATCGAGCCATGATTCGAAACTTTTTTTTGTCCCAGTTGGCCGAGTTGAACTTGGCTGACTAGTGGTTTCATCAAGACGGTGCCACATGCCCCACAGTTCGTGAAACAATGGACATGAAGGATGAATTTGATGAGCAGCTTATCTCTCGAAATGGCCCTGTGAATTGGCCGCCAAGATCAAATGATTTGACCCCTCTGGATTATTTATTGTGGAGTTATGTAAAGTCGTTAGTGTATGTGGACAAGCCGAACACGATTGAACACTTACAGGATAAAATAACACGCGTAATTCGTGGGATACAGGCCGAAATGCTCGAAAAAGTGACGCAAAATTGGACCTCCCGAATAGATCATTTGATACGGAGCCGCAGACAACATTTAGATGAAGTTATCTTTAAAATGTAAATGACGAAGCCAAGTTATCAATTTCAATAAAAATTTCGAATATATGATGCAAATTAAGTGTTTTTTCGATTTAAAAAAAAAACTACGCTTAAAAACTCATAACCTCGCCCATTAGCTTATATTCATGAAAAAGTGAATTTTGAATTGTTTCGAAAAGTATTTATTTATTCATCAATATCCATTTTGTCCCCTTCAAAGTAACCCCTCTCAGATATAATGCACTTTTGCTAGCGCTTCTTCCAATCCTCGAAGCATTTCTGAAATGCTTCGAGCATTCGAAATGCTTTTCGGTATGGCCATCAGCTCGTTATTCGATTACCTCATCAATTGTGGTAAAACGCTTTCCTTTGATTGGTCTCTTCAGTTCTGAGAATAGGAAAAAGTGGTAGGGAACCAAATCTGGTTAATGCGGTGGTTGAGGATTATAACGGTGTGGTTTTTGGCCAAAATCACGAACAAGCATTGATATTTGAGCTGGTGCATCATCGCTCTGCAGAATCCATGATTTATTCTTCCAAAATCGTTTAAGACGTATTGCTTCACGCAAAGGATGCATAACTTCCTTATAGTTTTCCTTTTTAACCGTACGACCTGCTGTCAAGAACTCTTAGTGCGCCACCCCGTTTTAATCTAAGAAAGAATTGTGAGTCGAAGAACAATGAGAAAAACCTTCACATTCGATCAAACTTGGCGTACCTTTTTCGGTCTGGCTCTTCTGGCCGCTTCCATTGGGATGACTGGGCCTTGGTTTCCACGTCATAACCATATACACACGTTTCGTCACCAGCTATGACCTTATTGAGCAAATCGGGATAGTTGTTGACGTTATTCAACTCCTGAGCGATACTAATGCAACGCTGCTCTTACTCAAAATATAGCAATTTCGGAACAAACTTCGATGCCACACCTTCATGCCCAAAACATCCAAGAAAATTGGATAGCATGAGCTCATTAATATGCCAACATCCTCTGCAAATTCCCTAATAGTGATTCGACGATTTTCCAAAACCATTTTTCTCATTGTTTCGATGTTTTGCTTTCTTGTTGGCGTGTTTACAACCCTAGGACGCTCATGATCATCAACATCTTCTTCTGCAAAACGCTTGTACCACATATAAACTCTTTTTTGATGCATAGTAGACTCGCCAAATGCCACAGTCAACATTTTAAGTGCATTGGAGCACTTTTATTCCATTTTTAACACAAAATTCAACACAGATCCTTTGACCGATTTTTTCAAAAGTGAATGCCTTATGTTTTGAACATATTAGAAACGTATGTGTGCCAAGATAACCAAAAAAAATTTCGATTATCAAATGTGCACTGTCCGCGGAAATTCAAAATTCATACCTTCTTCTGAACAGACCTCGTATATATATATATATATATATATATATATATATATATATATATATATATATATATATATATATATATATATATATATATATATATGTATATGTATATATATATATATATATATATATATATATATATATATATATATATATATATATATATATATATATATATATATATATATATATATATATATATATATACTTTGAAGGCTTTGTAGATATTTCATTCGAACACAACAGACTCGCACTTCCACTCGCACTCTTGTTGTCATGAGTAGGAATCTTGAACGCTAGGGAGTGTTTATACGTCCTTTCGCCGATAGAGGGAGCCTACGTGAGTATTTCACTCTCTAGAACTTCTCTTAATTTGGTATGGGACCTATGTTCGTTTTGAAAGTCATCGATTCTTGATTGATAGATTAAATATGGACTGATGATTCATAATAATGATGAAACAATTGTATCCTATTATCATTCAACAAGATCGATGAATTTTTCGAAACGCTCTTAATATTCACTCTCGAAAGTGATGGGTTCGTTCTCGTTGACAACATTTGTGTAGACAGCTCCCTGAGAGTTTTATTTGAAATATTTCGATATTTCGATTAAGAGTCTCAGTATTTACTAGTATTGAATTACCTGTGAATCTTTGAACTAGCTACACTTTTGCCCGCCTGGGCGTGATCTGGAGCGATTAGGCATGGGATCATTCGTACACATTTCAGACAATTTTCTGTTGTGTTCGAATGAAATATCTACAAAGCCTTCCACTCGCACTCTTGTTGTCATGAGTAGGAATCTTGAACGCTAGGGAGTGTTTATACGTCCTTTCGCCGATAGAGGGAGCCTACGTGAGTATTTCACTCTCTAGAACTTCTCTTAATTTGGTATGGGACCTATGTTCGTTTTGAAAGTCATCGATTCTTGATTGATAGATTAAATATGAACTGATGATTCATAATAATGATGAAACAATTGTATCCTATTATCATTCAACAAGATCGATGAATTTTTCGAAACGCTCTTAATATTCACTCTCGAAAGTGATGGGTTCGTTCTCGTTGACAACATTTGTGTAGACAGCTCCCTGAGAGTTTTATTTGAAATATTTCGATATTTCGATTAAGAGTCTCAGTATTTACTAGTATTGAATTACCTGTGAATCTTTGAACTAGCTACACTTTTGCCCGCCTGGGCGTGATCTGGAGCGATTAGGCATGGGATCATTCGTACACATTTCAGACAATTTTCTGTTGTGTTCGAATGAAATATCTACAAAGCCTTCCACTCGCACTCTTGTTGTCATGAGTAGGAATCTTGAACGCTAGGGAGTGTTTATACGTCCTTTCGCCGATAGAGGGAGCCTACGTGAGTATTTCACTCTCTAGAACTTCTCTTAATTTGGTATGGGACCTATGTTCGTTTTGAAAGTCATCGATTCTTGATTGATAGATTAAATATGGACTGATGATTCATAATAATGATGAAACAATTGTATCCTATTATCATTCAACAAGATCGATGAATTTTTCGGAACGCTCTTAATATTCACTCTCGAAAGTGATGGGTTCGTTCTCGTTGACAACATTTGTGTAGACAGCTCCCTGAGAGTTTTATTTGAAATATTTCGATATTTCGATTAAGAGTCTCAGTATTTACTACTATATATATATATATATATATATATATATATATATATATATATATATATATATATATATATGTATATATATATACAGGCTGTTCCTCCGGGAAATCCATCGATCCATATATGGAAAAATATACTTGGGACAAATCTGAAAATTTGTTAGTAAACTAATGTGCATAGGGCCATTCATCTAAAATATTTTCAATATGGCGGCAATTCCGTTCATATTGGAAGTAGATGTCACTTTTCGAATTTCAAATATAATATACTTTCTAAGAACACGCTTAAATATGTTAATACTAATACTAGTTCTCAACGTACTTGGTAAATTATTGAAAGCCTTAAATCTGTCGTAGTATATGTTATTTTTAGATTTAGATAGCTTACAACTTTGTATATAAAAACTATCAGTATTTCTAGTATTAAACCCATGCACATCACTGACATATGTATCATTTTTTTATTAAATTACATGGAAGCAACGGATTTCTTTTTTTAAATATGAATATTTATGAAACAAATTCTTTGTTTTACAGACATTAGTTCCAAAGAATTCAGCATAATTTTGACAGGGGTATATCTATTGCACTTTGAAATTGTTCGCATGGGTCTATTCTGTAACTTTTGTAATTTTTGAATTTTTTCTTTAGTCAAACCAAACAACAATGTGGAGCAATATTCAAAATGTGGCATTATTATTGATTTGAACAACAATAATTTCACATATGTCGACAGGTTCTTTCCTATTCTTTTCAAAAAATTGATTTTTTTAGAAATTTCAGATGATATGAAATCAACATAATCATTGAAACTCAATTTTCAACTCGTCTAACATAATGCCTGAATATTCTACTGTTTCTACTCTTCTAATTTTTTGTTAATTTATCCTTATACATAGTTATATCCTCATTTTTATTTGTTTTAAGGGTTTCACTTGTATCCAAAACTATGAAGATTTTTCAACATTCAGAGATAAGCTATTGTCACATTACCATTCATTAGTTGCAGAAAGCAATTTGATTGTCTTTATTGATCTCCTCTTTCATATTCCTAATATCATTGCCACATATATAGAGCATAATATCATCAGTGAATAAACGTATAGAACATTTTTCCACGTGAGAGACAATATCGTTTATATATAAGGAGAATAACAACGGACCTAAGACAGTTCCTTGAAGTACTTCTACATCAAGTTTCGTGCTTTCCGACAGCATGCTATTAAACTCAACTTTTTGTGCTTGCGAATCTAAGTATGATCCGTACCACTCATTTACTACTCCTTCAAATCCAAGTTTATTCACTGTTTTCAATAATAATGATCTACATAACGTATCGAAATTTCTTTTAAAATCTAATAATACTACTATAACCGTTTCTCCTTTATCTGTAGCACTATATCATTCCTCACATATGCTCAATATTGCTGTCTCACATGAGCAATTCCTTGAAAAATTTTTCACATAATTCTAAAACCTGTTTTTTTGCTACTAATTCTAAAATTTTATCATAAGGTGGTGGTAAATTTATATGTCGAAATTGCTCTATATTAACACTATTACAAATTTTTGGCACAGATATTATTAATGAACATTTCCAATCTTTTGGAAATACGCCATGTGTCAGTGATGTGTTAACTATATCTAAAAATCTATTTCCAGAAATGTCAAAATAACCCTTCAGTATCTTGACTGTTATCTCATCTTCGCAACTTTCTGTATTTTTCAAATTTCTAACAATATATTTCAAATACTTCATATTTACCTTCTCAATATTACACATTTTCACCATTTTTGGTATAGATTGTAAGACATATTCGTGGTCATGTATCGAAATTATAGAATTAGTTATTTGGTTCACACTCTCTACAAAGTCAATAATATTGAAACTCCGAGCAATATCTTTATCGTCTCGTACTACTTCGTTATTAACCACGACATATGGTGTATTATTAGTTTTATTTGGTAATAATTGTTCCAGATTTTTCCATAGTTGTTGCGAATTTTTTTTATTTGTATCAAAGATATACATGAAATATCTTTTTTTTTGATTCCCTTATCATTGTAACAACCTCATTTCTCAAACTTTTATATTCCTGCCATGACTTAAGCGAATAATCTAAAGCTGCACATTTATACTTATTATCTCTTTCTCTCATTTTTGTTAAAATATCATTAAAGATCCATCTATTTTGATAATTGTTACTATACCTAACTGTTTTCACAATTCCTTCAAAATATTATTTATTGGGTTTATCAAATAGCTATCAAAATTCAAAAAAAAATATCAAATATCAAAAAACTATCGACATCAACAATAGAATTATTCCATCCTGTTTCACGCAAATTATCAATCAGTTTGTCTTCATCGTACGCAAACGTCGTTTTTGACCTATTTTAAATTTTATGTTCAAAATAACGTTTTCAGACCATCACATAACTATCAGTTTTTCCCATACGGAAGCCTTTATTATCTAATATGGGTTGAGTTTGTTGTAGAAGAGGCTCGACCTCACAAGTCTTTGTATAATATTTTCAAAAATATCAGTACAAAGTAATCGAATAAAAATTTAATTTGAAAAAACGGCAAAAGTTATTTTTTCCAAATAGAAACCCCCTTTTTCATAACTTTATCGTATCAAGCATAAAAAATAAGAACTCATCTATTCGAAAATTTTGTAATTCCCGAGATAATTGGCAATTTAACATTTTTCTACTACTAATGAGCTATGTGCCTGAAGGTTCAGTTAATATGAAATGAATAAGTTAATATGAGATAATTGACGGCGTTAAAATAAACAATCCACATTGGTTTATTACCAAAGTTTCAGATTTGTCCCAAGTTCGCGCAAAAATCAAATCCTCAACCTGGAATAAAATGGACAGATGAACAGAAAAAAAACATTCAGAGAAGATGAAGCGCTTTTGGGAGGCAAAAAATATGAAGCAAAAGTCCTGATTGCGAATTCAAGTTCAAGTGCTCTGCTCGTGGAAAAATAAAAATCGTAATTATAATATATATATATATATATATATATATATATATATATATATATATATATATATATATATATATATATATATATATATATATATATATATATATATATATATATATATATATATATATATATATATATATATATATATAAGGTATGAAGAATTTTCTTGCGGTGAAAAGTACAAATGACAAAAACACAATTATCAGTATAGCCCGCAACTCAATTGGAAGCAGCCGTTGACACGTGTTCGAACTTATTGGCTCTCCTCAGAACGGAGTAGCCAAGTTCAAAGTGTACGAACCTGGAGATGGAATCCACAACAAAACAACACACCTGCAAAGGAAGTCTCCACTGCTAGGCTTCCACGTGAACTCTCCGGGTTTGGAGATTTGGTCAACTTATCGCCAATGTGGCGACTATTTATCCTTTACGGAGTCTTCAACCGACTAAGTAAATAAGAAATGAAACATTTTCTTGCGGTGAAAAGTACAAATGACAAAAACACAATTATCGGTATAGCCCGCAACTCAATTGGAAGCAGCCGATGACACGTGTTTCGAGCTTACTGGCTCTCCTCAGAACGGCGTAGCCAAGTTCAAGGAGAGCTGAATAGGAGAACCAATAAGCTCAAAACACATGTCAGCGGCTGCTTCCAATTGAGTTGCGGGCTATACCGATAATTGTGCTTTTGTCATTTGTGCTTTTCACCGCAAGAAAATCCTTCATTCCTTATTTACTCAGTCAGTTGAAGACTCCGTAAAGGCTAAATAGTCGCCACATTGGCGATACGTTGACCAAATCTCCAAACCCGGAGAGTTCACAAGGAAGCCTAGCAGTGGAGACTTCTTTTGCAGGTGTGTTCTTTTGTTGTGGATTCCATCTCCAGGTTCGTACAACTTGAACTTGGCTGCACCGTTCTGAGGAGAGCCAATAAGCTCGAAACACGTGTCAACGGCTGCTTCCAACTGGGTTGCGGGCTATACCGATAATTGTGTTTTTGTCATGTATATATGTATGTATATATATATATATATATATATATATATATATATATATATATATATATATATATATATATATATATATATATATATATATATATATATATATATATATATATATATATATTATTATCAATGTTTTTATCAATAACAGGCTTATTTTAATGTTAAAAACTTTATTCTCGTTGACGTTTCGTTGTATATCACAACTTTTTCAAAACTAATGAATAACTGACTTTTATGAATACTTCAGATATCAAAATGTCAAACTTATTTTTCAAAAAAAATCAAATTAGTTTTTTTGTATTTTAACATATTAATTTTTATTATCAGAAGAATATTTCTGGCTTAGCATTCGCTTCAGAAGTTTTAGTCCTCTTCTCCATAAGGAAAGCTCTGAAAAACTCATGGTAAGCCAGGTGATTCTTATAAGTGTGATTTATATATACATATACATATATAATTACATATAGTCCAGTTTTATACCAGAATTAGTATATTAATTGGTTTATGTGTGTGAAATTGAAGGTAGATCTCGAAAAAATGAGTTTTGAGATGTGATGTTTGGTGATTGTTGTGTATTAATTTTATGAATAGATAATTATTAATTTTATAGATAGATCACTAAAATTAACATTATCATGTTTACGACATGAAACACTTGAAATAGTTCGTACTCTTCTCATGAAAAATAATTACCCATTAAATTTGATCAACAAAATTATGAAAAACAGAATTCATAAATTATATGATACTTTACATTCAAAAAAAAGTAAATCTAACGAAAATAATTACATTCCCTTACCATATATTCCAAAATTGAGTACAAACATTGCTAAAATATTAAAACTTTATAATTTAATAATAGCACATACTGCCAAAAATCAAATCAAAGAAATATATACCAAATTAAAGAGTGGAACAATAACTCAGAAAAAACTTAATATACACATTCTGGATAAGTATAAAACTCGACTATATATAATTAGATATGTATATGTACATATATATAAATCACACTTATAGGAATCACCTGGGCACCATGAGTTTCCTCATGGAGAAGAAGAATAAAATTTCCGAAGTCAATAATAAGCCAGAAATATTCCTTTGATACTAAAAATGAATATATAAAAATACAAAAAAACTAATTTGATTCTTTTAAAAAATAAGTTTGACATTTTGATATCTATGTTCATTCATAAAACCCAATTTTTCATTAGTTTTGACAAAGTTGTGATATACAACGAAACGTCAACGAAAATAAAGTTTTTAGCATTAAAATAAGCATGTTATTGCTAAAAATATTGAAAATAAACTATCTTAAACAGGCAATAAATCAATTTTAAATATATTTATATATAAATATATATATATATATATATATATATATATATATATATATATATATATATATATATATATATATATATATATATTTTATTTATATTGAAGTATGCTTGAATGTGTGTATGTAAATTTTGCATTGAGTATAAGTACAAATTATCAGTTAGCTATTTTTCATGCTCGCCACAGCCTACGTTTTTTGTGAAGAAACATATATTTATCTTTATTCTAGGCAGAAAATATTGAAGATCTGAATTTTGGAATTACTATACCATTGTATGAAGTAAGTAATTGTGTCACGTAAACCTTAAATAAAGATTATTTTTATCGGATTTCAAACCTTATGGCTTTCACCCTCCCTCACTAGGGTACTTTTACTCATCCCAAATTATTCATCAGAGGGGTCAACATCCTAACAGTCGTGTCCGTGGCAAATAGCACCGATTTCTATAATTCTTCATAGCAAAAGTTCATTGAGTTCAACTCTGATGATTAACAGGAGATTTTTTGGGACTATACCAGTGGACTCTAAGATGATTGCGACAGTCTTAGCATCATTCATATCATATTCTTAAAGAGTTTGTTTGATTCCATCTTGCAATTTGAACAATTCGAAACTGGCTAAGCCGTTCTAAGGTCATTTAATTTTGACCTGGACATTTTCGACTGCACATCCACTTATATAGAGCACCAGCTTGGTTGAGCTCTTTTTTGAACCCCAGGAGATAGCTCGATCAGATAATTAATAGGATATGTCTGCTAAGAGATGAACTCGAACCAAATTTTTCGAAATATTGATTTTTTGCGGTAATTAAAAGTACTGTAAGATCCAACAAGTGATAAAAAGGACACTACCCATATGTTGTATCTCGAATCGACACTCTACATTATCTACCATCAATGTTATTCTTTACTTTCGCCAACATTTCTGGGTAGCTTATAATAGAAAATTATATATGATTTTAGCATATTTGTTATCCTTTCACTCTATTTTCGGGATAGCACTTTCGTCTTTCGTTGGAATTGATTTGTTGCTGGCATCACGATCCTCATGTTTCATGTGTAATAAGCACTTCTGTAGAAAATTTACCATTAGGTAGGCTGTTTCGTCACATTGTCCGATATATGAATTCCGTCCTTCTCTAAACGAACCGCGAATAATAGTTGTCATGCTAAAATCAATAGTTTTTTTTTCTATTATAAATAGAAAAAATATAAATAAATGACATTTCTATTGTAAAAATAGAAATGTCATTTACCATGTCATTGTAAAATGTAGAAATGGTCCCCAAATCTGCCGTTGTGACAGATTGGGCCATACCATTTTGTTATTTCGTAAACCTACTTTAATATGGAAGCAAAGCCCCATAATTCAGAGGGACGAATAATTCAAAATCCAATTTACGACTTTTCAATGGTTATTAAGTGTTATAAGTTTGAAAATGTTTAATTTTTGTCTGGATCATTTAAATGTCAATCGATTACATGTTTCTCCATAGGTAATATTGTTGATGAAATGATCTATCAATGTACCTACCTAATTTTGAAGAATCTACCGCTGAACCTTAAATTCATTGGTAAGAAGTTTGATTTAGCATATACATACTGATACTTATATCTAATGACTTTACAAGCTGCATCAAGGCGAAGTTAAGATTTTTTTGATAGACAAGGATATGTATCAACCTTCAAAAAAATTAAAAAATGGAAGAATTGGTTAAGCGACATACAATAAAAGTTTTGAGCTCCAATATGATGTAGTAGGTAGATCCATGAACATTTATCTGTACTAGATTATTCATTTTATCCTATCATGTTCAGTCGAAAGACAATTATACAATATACCTAATTTTATGTGAATATAAGTAATATTTCAATTGTTCAAATCAAAGGAAACAAATTCAGGAAAGCACTATTTACGTACAGGGAAATGATCCCGTTCATCAAGTAATAAACACAGAGAATAAAACGTTGCTAAAAGGTGAATAATGGGCAGAATTTTTTTTTGTACCGAAAATTTAAACCGCTAAGAGGAGTGTTGCCAAATGGCAACACGGCTCATTTAGAGATAGACATTTAAAAATTTTGTGAATGGTAATTGTTTTGCGACACTCGACACTATCGAAAACTATTTATGAATGATTATAAAATTTTCAGATATCCTACAGGTGGATATTCAAATAAGGTGGTGAAAATTGATTCACTGTCACATCACATTGATTAATTGTCAATGTGTTCGCATCAAAAAAAAAGTCAATTACAATGTGAAAACTTGTTACTATACCATTAGTAAGACGAGGAACACAATTCCTACCGATACGATCGTTGATGATGAATCAGACGGTCACAAATTATCCTCTGGGGCAATTCTGTGTTACTACAGAAGGGTAGATATTTGATGATCAACTTGAGATTTTTCTAAAAACGTAAAGGCACCGTTTTCCGACCGGTCTCTTGTATCCGACCATTTTGGTTTTTTTTACCTTAAAACATTCAAAATTTCGACTAAAAGTTGTGAAATAGAAAGCATTTAATAGAATCAATCAACATGTCACATATCAAGACTTCTCTTTCTTATGTTAACGGAAAGCCGGTCAATTCAACAAAATGTACGAGAGCGTTCGTAGTCATACTATATTGAGCTCAGAAAAACATAAATTAGTGAAAACAAATATCTGGATTTTTTTGAAGAATCCTCGGATAAGTTGTGAGTTTTTTATTTCAAATGCTTTATTGATTCATTAAGACCTCTAAATTTCAACATGTAAGCAAAAATTACATATTTTCATTGATTTATCGATCAAATAATAATGGACGGAATAGGGAACCCTATAAAATATGAGCGTTCCTCATTCCGAACACTCGGTCGGTAACATGAGTTTTGGCACTTCGCACATAATGTTAATTTTCTATTTTCCAGGTTTTTTTGTAAGTATTTTGTATTCAGTTATATATTCTGAACGCTATCTCTGCATAAAACACCTGCATCCGACTGGGGCTAAGTTTAATAGATTCTATAGAAATCAGATCAATTGTGGATCAGTAATTATATTTCCGTAAATTTATTTATCTACTCAGATTTTTTGTCCATAATGAAAATAATCACAAGATTCTTGATAGGAAAATAAGTACTTCGTGTATTATTCACAATATAACATATTGAATCACAGATAGTCCAAGTTTGAGTCAACTCTTTACCAGTGCATCAAACAATTTAGACGCATAACACCTCTGACGACGTCTCTCGCACTGCCATCGTTGGTGGTCGAAAAATTGGTCCTTAGTGAAAAATTATCACTAATTGAAGCCTATTAGGTAGGTACTATCGCAGTAGTTGTAAGAAGTACCTAATTAACGATGATATGTTATCTACATAAAAGTATATATTAAATGGCCAATTTAAAATTATTCTTTTTGTCAATAACTCATTGAAAGGGCTAATCAAAATTTTAACATATCCAAGATAAATATAAGGCCTCTTAGTGAATGAATGAATATTATCAAATTAAATTAAACTCTTGGCTTAATGTGTCACGATTATATTCAACAATATGAACATGTCAACATGCTCATTTTCAAGACTCGAAACATGTTTCTCGAAACATGTTGACAAATTCATATTGCTAAATATAATCGTGAAACATTAAGCCAATAGTTTAATTTAATTTAATATTTAACTATGTTTCATCAAGAGTTAAGCGAGAATTCAATCTCAGAATGAACATTAATATATACATCTATAGTAGTTTGTGACGTTGTGGTTTGCTAAATCTCTAGATCTACTAAACCGATTTTGAAAATCCTTTTACCAACAGAAATCCACGTCATTTGTGAGTGACATATGCTATATATTTTACTAGGAAAATATAAGAAACCCTACTTAAACTTCAATAATGTAAACAAAGGTATGAAAAAACTTACCATAAAATGATCGCACGCGCTGCTGCAACTACGAATGTTATAAAAAAAAATTCTACAACATTAAAGAACATTTCAATATCTATGAAAAAGTTCGTGGTACCATATGTCTAACTATTGTTGTTATGTCAGTATAACTTTTATCAAAGCAATGTTAACAAAAACCACATAATGCCTAAAAAACCACGTTATTCATTTCTTTGTATTAATCCTTATCCAAAGAATTTATTTATTATTTAAGACCTGATTCAGTACCTGATGATTACTTTTTAAATATTTAAAATCTGCCATTGCATTCAAAAGATATTACGAGTTTAAAGATTATAAAAGCGAACGTTTTTATAGATGTTTGAAATGAAGTACTGCTGCCTTTTACTGTATATAATTTGGACGAATGGTTAAAAGATAAAACGATATTGGTATGGACCCGCTACCGTCTAATAATTATTGAGTAATACTTCTATTAGACGACTTTTCTATTGCTTTATCCCCTTGGAAATTCAATTATAAATGAAGAATATCCAACCGAGTGCATCCCATGCTGCACAATAAGTAAGTAGCATATATATCGATACAAAATTATATATATATATATATATATATATATATATATATATATATATATATATATATATATATATATATATATATATATTTCGAAAGTTTTTAGCAATAACAGGCTTTTTTTTTTAATATGAAAAAGTTTATTTTTGTTGACGTTTCGTTGTTATATTACAACTTGGCAAAACTGACAAAGTTGTAATATAACAACGAAACGTCGAAATAAAATATCTTAAACAGGCAATAAATCAATTTCAAGAATATATATATATATATATATATATATATATATATATATATATATATATATATATATATATATATATATATATATATATATATGTATAACACTGAATAAACTATATTAAGCAATAGAATTTGAAAAATTAAATCGTTTTTAACAAAAGCTGATTAATAGCAATACACCCGCCTATAGTTAGAGGCCAGTCTAACATGTACAAACAGAAAGCAAATATGCCAATCTTTTCAGAGGAGCTTCAATGTTAAAAGTTACAGTATTTCTCAAACAAAACCATATTATACAGTAAAATATGAAATGAAAGTATTTCTCAAACAAAACCATACTATACAGTAAAATATGAAATGAAAATATGAATTAAAAATATGAAATATGTAAAATGAAAATATGAAAAATAATTATATTAAAATAGTTTATAAAATAATTTAATTCAAGTTGGTATCAGGTCTTGCTGGCAAGCAATTGATATGCTTAAGTTTTGTACTTTTTCAGTTCTTTCCATATAGTTATCTTAACAGAGTATTGAACTGAAGATTTATTTTGTACTCATTGTATTACTTCCATAAAATCATAAATTAAGTTAAACGCATGTAACACAAGAGTGATTGTCCGTTATTCAATGACTGTGGTGTTACCAGCTTAATGTTAGGGCCAGCTAAGTATCAGTATATATATACATGAAAGTGATTAAAAATAATCAAAGGAGAAAATTCGATTTTTATTCATAAAAACTTTCAACTAAAGTTTCAAATTATCTGGTAGGTATTTGTTTAAATGAAATGCACAGAATATTTTCAAAATAATCAAAGAAAATAACAATATCAATCCAGAAATTGCCCACTTATCGAAAAAGGACTGTCCTTGAATTTTCACACCAGATACTTCGCCTTTCTTTAGAGGTTTTACCAAGCCAGGCATTTCCATACTAGTTGGTTCAGCCTTCATTGAAAATTTGCTGCATTCTAAAATTTTCACGGTAACCAATTTTCCCATATATTCCTCTTTCATTGGAATTAGAACTTGTTCATAAAATTTGTTGTGACCCACATAAAACTTTTTATCATGCGATATTTCCGTAACTAAGACCTCTTGAATTTCACCAATTTTATCTGAATATGGTTCATAGCTGTTGAAAAGTTGGGTTAATTTTTTTGTTCGTTCTTTTACTTCGTGTGCTGGTACTCTTTGCATAAGGGCCGCGGGTGTTCCTGGGCGGGGAAAGAATTGGTTTATGAATAGACTAGGGAATTTATGCTTTTCACACAATTCAAGAGTTCCTTCAAAATCCTTCTCTGTTTCTGTTGGAAATCCACAAATAATATCTGTAGCTATTGTTATTCCAGGAACCCTTAAAGAAGAAATTGTCTTTACATTTACATTCATATATATATATATATATATATATATATATATATATATATATATATATATATATATATATATATATATATATATATATATATATATATATATATATATATATATATATATATATATATATATATATATATATATATATATATATTTATATATCTATATGTATACATAAGATATTGAAAAATAATTGGGTCGGCTTAAAAAATGTTTAGAGATATTTTTTGTGAAACTTGAAATTCATCATAAAACAGTTGACTTCCAATTTAACCAGACCTAAGAACAGCTTTTCTTCCAAATTTAATACAATAGTGTAAGGAAACTAGCATCGGAATTACTTACTTTTCTCTAAGAAAACCTACAACATGTTCAAAATCTTCTACACAATATTCCCTCTTCATATCTGCCAGCACTTGATCGCTTCCTGACTGCACTGGTACATGAAGGAACGCATATACCCTGGGATGTAACATTATCTTAGCAATTTCTTCCAAATGTTCTAAAATATAAGGTGGATTCGTCATTCCTAGTCTCAATCTACAGCCTTTTGGAATTACTTCGACAAGCATCCATAAAAGTTCAGGTAGTGAAGAACCAATATCCCTTCCGTAAGTGCCTATAGAAGCAAAATTTGTTACATTTTTTGCATTTGAAATGTTTAGCATAAATTATTGCACTATATTAATTAAGTAAGTAAAACACTTTGTTTGATTCTGTGAAATAATTATATTTGGCCAATACGTGTTTCTATTTAGAATTTGAAGATTTCTCAACTTATTTAGAATTAGAGTATTAGTTTCAAGTAGTACAGTTCATAATTTTCAAAAATTGACAGTTTTAGTTATATTGCAAAACATAACTCTGATGAACTTTAAATATGACGGGTTTCATGTAAATCGAAAGCTACAAACCAACCTTTGATTGAAACACCAATCTTTGTTTTTCTTTGCTAATGCCAATAAATTTTTACCTCCTATTTTAAATTATAGATACAAATGACCCTATAGATTTCATTAGTGTAGTAGACAGAATGGTAAATCTCTTTTCTTCTCTGCTTATTCAAATATTACATGACTCGCCCAAAGAAATGAATAAATCTTAATACATGTCATTAATGGTGCTTGCCTGTCAAAACTATAATATGTAAATGTATTAGACTATGTAACATCGTATTTGACTATACTACATTACTATGCTATGGATGTACTTTACGGATTATCTTTAATGAGATGAAAAAAAATCAAAATAATTGTTTATAGTTCTTAAGAATGTATTACCCTATATAGTGCAGAAAATTCAAAATATATATACAGGTTATTTCCTTGTTTGCAGTGTAAACAATTTTACTTTTAGGGCTGTAGGAATAAAAATAACACAAGGCATTCGTACTTTCTTTTATCCGAGACATACCTATACACTAACAGAAAAAGGACCACATAATATTTTATTTATTCAACACATTGTCTAGATATTTGAACTTCATCAAAAACGAGCTCTTCAAGAAAAGTATCGTTAAGTTTATACCTATTGGTGAACCTTTTTTATACCTACTTCAACATACTCAGCTTTAGCTGAGTATTTTGAAACATGTAAAAAATGTTAAATTGATTTAAATTTAATTTTAAAGAGTTAAAATTCTGCTCTGAGTTAAATTTTTCAATTTACTCAGAGCAATATATTTTGAATGTTTTTTAAAATTCTTTATTGTATTTAACTGGCTGGTCAAGAATATATTTGAAACATAATTAGATATATTAAATAGTATTAGCATTTACTTGGTGCAATTCCATTATAATAACTATAGGTTTGATTTACACTTTTATTGTCAAAATGTGACATATATTGTTGGTTGAATTATCTTATGATTTATATTATAGTTATTAATTAGATATACAACAATTTTTCAATATTCCAAATATTTTTGTTTTTTAGCTACAGGAGAAATAATTTTAACAATTTTAATATGATTATATTTTATGTCGAATCGACTCTCACCAGTGTCCTCCGAGGTCAACCAAATTTCTACTACTCCTTCATCAAATGCTTGCTTTGCTCTAGCCACAATCTGCTCTGGGGGGTAACTACCTAAATCGCCTCTAGCATGCTTAGTTTTACAGTATGTGCATTGATTGAGACATCCAGTATTTATTGCAATAATTTCAATCAATGGGTTTCTCCTAACTTTAGGTAAAAGTAATGAAGCTCCTCCAATCTTTTTTCCAGATATTTTTTTTGTACCCAGCAATACTACCTGAAAATGTTTCTTGTGATATTGTCATGATTAGAGTTCTCTTATCTTACAGTATTTCCTTTCAATGTTTCTTCCACAACTTCAACCACACGATCAATTTGCTGTACACCAATAATACTGAGACCCTGTACAAAAGAAGATTTAGGGGCCCCTTGAGGAACACAACCTGCTACCACTAGATGTTTACCCATTTTTTTAGCAGCATTTATTTCATTTCTGTGAAATAAAATGAAATATTCAATAACTATTATATACACAAACAAAACTAAATTGATGGCCGACATATATGCTCACAAGACAAACTGCTTCAATTCTGTTTGTACACAACTGATGAAGTGCTAATATACACCACAAAAAACCAAATCCTTGAAAAAGTTTATAATAATCACTTAATATAACCTTTTTTAAGATCACTGAATAATGTAAGCTATTTTTTCCTGCTATAGAAGTTTAACGGATTGAAAAATAATAATGCAACAAAATAGGGCATACCCAAAATAGAAACGATAATATTTTATTTTCTTATTGTTCTCAAACCCCAACCTATTAAACAGAATAAATGAGATATACCTAAAGTGATCTTCTGCTGGACTCTTTACTGTGCAGCTATTCAGAAGCCAAAGATCAGCAGCTGTTTTATCGTCTGTTATCCTATAACCATAACTTGCTAATTGACCTGCCATATACTCAGAATCAGAACTATTATGAGCACATCCCCAAGTTTTAATATATATATATTGAGTTCCAGGGATGTTATCTCCAATTGCTGGTTCAGTATCATTCTATAAAAAAAATAAAATATCAACTACGATTGACTGTCTTGCAATTTACTCACATTAATTAAATTCTGTCGAAATGTTTTTTTTCCATTTTTATTCAGTAATCTAGAATTAATGCCTGGTGGCACTATATCTTCAATGTCTTCAACGTTTTCACTACAAAGAGATACTGAAGATTCCTGCATTATAAAAGAAGTTTTTTGTCATGAAGTAAAGAAAACTTGTTATAAAAGTGTTGTCAACTATTTTCAGGATATTAAACGAGAAATGGGGTATTTAAAAATAAAAACACCTGAAAAGCCTGTCAGTTCATAATTTAAAGGTTATATAAAAGAAAATTAATTTCTCTATGTTTACAATGTGGAAAAAAATAACAATTATCCAGAACCACATATATTCTTTACTTTTCAAAATTATCATTCAATAACCGATAACCATTATTAAACAAATAGCACTTCTTATAACTAAACGGGGTATACAAGACGCTTTTCAAGAAATTGTGGGACATTGACAATTTTATGAATTTGTGAAAATTGACTACAAAAAATGCCTGCTTTACCATAAACTTACATCAAGCAGATATACTACAAATGAAATGAAAACGTTTCAATTTTGTTGAACGTTCATTTTGCAAAATGAAATGCAAACGTAATGGTAGTAATATAAAAATATGTGTGAACAAAAATATCGGTAATGTAAATTTAGTTCAAATAGATAAGTTGGAAATTTGATCGTTTTACTAACCACTAATAAAGATCATCCGGATGATTATTTATCCGTTACGTACTTTCTAAACGAGAATGTGAATAATGAGAAATTACGGTAATTTTATTTTTATCATAATATTATTTTTAAAATAGTATTGTTTTTCTTTTGTTATATACTATCATTGTTTATATGAGTGCATCTTTTTTTTTGTCATCGAATAATTGAATTTAGATGAAATAATTGTAAAACTACTGTTTGTATTGGCAATAAACTTATTATTATTATTATAAGAATACCAAGTCCCAGCACAAAATTCAATTATATTTCAAAACACTTAACGAATACAATAAACTACCTGCAAACATGAAGATTAAAAACTTGAAACAGTTCAAAATGTTTGTAATTTGAAAATATAGGAACAGTGCCGAGTGCTGAAGACTGCTAAAGATGAGTGCTCTCGTTGATAATATGAACTTTAACAGAATGCTAGAAGTTGAAATTGTATTTGTTATCCATTTCGTAGTTTTTATATGATATGTATGGCCAAATGGCTAATAAACATGAATAAATGAAAGGAAGTTTGACGCGGGAGAAAGTACAAACTTGTTCTCACAGAAGCACTCTGTGCTTGTACGAAAGAATGAATTATAAAAATGAAAATAAAAAACTTTTGAATATTATATCATGAATTCTAAAGTAGAGCTTGCACTTGTATGAAAACAATCAATGACAAAAAGCGAACCAACTGAGCATATCAGGCGCCTTACACGAACAACTTGTTAGTTCCTGGCAGGAGATATAAGCCAGTGTCCATTATGTCCAGACCGACAGACGAGTCTAAACCTAGTAGCCAGTACCAAGGTTCCTCTTGAACTTATCATATCTTGATATGTTAAATAGATCAATCGGAGATCCCAGCAGTAATCTTTGAAGTATGAATATGAAGTACTTCTGAACAATTTTCTTAATCGTCCCGTTTCTGGAAGGCACTAGATGTTCTTACCATAGATATCTCGTATGGTAAGATTGATTTAAAAAAGTTTTTTCTACAGAATTATTACGTCTATAATACAAAACTGATCGAAAATTAAAACTCTTGAAATGATTGTTTAACGTTCGATTATCTTCTATTTCTATTATAAATATTCCTTAAAATATACTTTTCACTTCCAATCCTCTCTAGTTCCAATCCTGCACATCCAGAGTTCCTCTCCAGACTAAGATCCCATTGAATAGAAGTGACTGCACCAGAGCCAAATACAAGGTTCTCAATCGAGGTAGACCCAACAATTCTGATAAATATTTGAATCTTGGAAAGAGTCCCATTGTTTTTCTTATGTTTTGTATATGTTCATTCCACTTGAGGTTTTTATACACGCCTAGATATTGAATTGAGTCCGTAGACGCGATGTGAAGTTTCTGATCTACCGCTAATGCGCAGTAAGTTGGACGAGTTAGAGTAATACAAGTACATATTATGAACTTTGTTTTCTCTATATTCATAGTAAGCAAGTTGAAGTCAAATCATTCTTTAACGTCCTTAAGTATTTTTTCGGCCTTTATCTTCAAGTCTTTCCAGTTATCCGATTCACAAAAAATACAGTGTCATCTGCAAAACAGAATATATTTTCCATTGTTACTAGATCATTAACATATATTATGAAAAGAATCGGTCACAACACCGTTCACTGTGGCACACAACATTTCACCTCCTGCAAGTCAATGTATGTATAACAAACTGCAACGCATTAGATTCTATCAGTTAGGTAACTACAAAAATCCCAAAAGCAACGCTTCTAAATCCATATCTTTCAAGTTTATGTAACAATAGTTCATGTGATAATGCATCGAGTGATTTCGCCACATCTACAGATCTCGAGTTATCAAGTGCGTATATTACTTCTTAGAAAGCCTAGCCAGAGCATCCTGGGTCGACACACATATATATACCGGTTTTTTTCTATTAGCTCTAGTTCTCAAGATATGAAAAATACACTTTTCACGAAAAAATTAATTTTATTGACATTAAACTTCAAGAAATTGCCTTTTGAGAGATTTTCTTGAGTGAAACTGACTTGAACAATCTCACATAATTCCACAGCATTAGTCGGCCATCATATGAGTGTTCCACCTTCCTTGGTATCTATTCTCCATCGTCTTTATTTCTTGGTGGAAATGTTCTCCTTGCTCTCCGCTTAAATCTCCTAAATTGTGTTCGAATTTATCTATATGACTGTTCAGTTAGTGTAATTTTACTCAAAATATACTCATATTACAGCCTAAATCTGTAAAACGAACTAGCATTTCCTCTACTAATTCTATATAGTTATCAGACTTATTATTTCCAAGGAAATTTTGAGCAAGTGCTAGAAATGATTTCCACGCAAGTCTTTCCAGATCATTCATTGAAATCTCACAATGAGTGTTGTCTTAGTATTATTATTAGTAGTTGTATTAGTATTAGTCGTATATTAGTCAAATGAAAGTAAAAGTCATAATTATTTTTTTGTTCTTGCCATATCATGGGCACTCCAAACTTCAAAGGCTTACGTGTCTTTTTCTCTCATTGTCGCAAATATTCAATGCATATTTTACATACTATATGAGGTGCCAACACTTTTTCTTGGTGTCGAATTTCAATACCAAAATAAGCAAAATAAAAACGACCCACAGTGTTTGTAATTGATTTACGCTAACCTTTTAGTATATATTCACCACAAACATAACAAAACATATCAGGATGGTTAACACAACATCTGGACGAGCCAGCCATAACGAAATAATGGGTGATTATTTAAGTGTAGTTTCTTTTTAATCGAATTAAACACTCAATTTGCATCATATATTCAAAATTTTTATTAAAATTGATAACTTGACGTTTGCCATTTATATTTTAAAGATGACTTCATGTAAATGTTTTCCGCGGCTTCGTATCAAATGGTCCATTCGGAAGGTCCAATTTTGCGTTCCTTTTTCGAGCATTTCAGCCTGTATCCCACAAATTACGCGTGCTACGTTTTCCTGTAAGGCTTCAATCGTGTTCGGCTTTCCACATACACTAACGGCTATACATAACCTCACAAGAAATAATCCAAAGGCGTCAAATCGCATGATCTTGGCGGCCAATTCACGGAGCCATTTCGATAGATAAGCTGCCCACCAAATTCATCCTTCAACATGTCAATTGTTTGACGAGGTGTGTGGCATGTGACACCGTCTTGATAAAACCACATGTCAACTAAGTTCAACTCGGCCAACTGGGGCAAAAAAAGTTGTGTATTATGGCTCGATGTCGTTCGCCGTTGACGGTAACGTTTCTTCAACAGTCGTCTTTGAAGAAAAATGGACCGATGATGCCACCAGCCCATAAACTACACCAAACTGTGGTTTTTTCGGGATGCATCGGTAATTCTTATATAACATGTGGCTGTTCATCAGTTCAGATGCGACAGTTTTGTTTATTTACATATCTGTTAAGCTAGAAATGATCCTCATCGCTGAACACAATTTTTCGATAAAACTGCGGATTTTCATTAAGCTGTTCCAAGGCCCATTCACCAAAAATTAGACGTTGTGGTAGGTCATTCGGCTTCAATTCTTGCAGAAGTTGAATTTTATGTTCTTTCAAACCCAAATCAACACGTAAAATTTTCCATGTGGTTGAGTAACACATGCCCAATTGCTGAGAAGGGCGACGAATTGACATTTCACGATCCACATTATCACGCTACGGCTGCAATATTCTCTTCAGTACGCACTGTACGCATGTCCAACAAAGTAAACTTGGTGCGAAAGTTGGTGATAACAGCACGAATTGTTGATTCACCAGGTCGATTATGACGACCATAATATGGTCGTAACAAACGATACACATTTTTCACAGAGCACGAATTTTGATAGTAAATTTCAACAATTTGTAATCGTTGCTCGTTTGTAAGTCTTTCCATGATGAAATGGCAGAGTGTACTGAAAACTTTTCATTTTGACAGATGACGTTTGGATGCCATTACCATCCAGTGCAGCCAAAGTGAAAATCTTAACTCTTAAAAAAATCACCCGTTAGTAACATAAAGTTTATCGATGTTATGATAATAATGACTACTTACGAACAAGACTGGTAAACATTTAAAATGAGGGTAGTAAAATGACATATCAATATATTGCACATTATCTACTTTATCGACCATAGGCATAAACTGAGCTGCACCAAAAAAATTTTTTTTTGTAGGCCTGTGTAATCTTCATTTATTAATAGAATTAATGTAAAGAATAACCATGAGCATACTTAATAAATAATAACCACTACAATAAAAACCAAAAATATTTTATACATACGCAATATTATGCTCCACTTAAAAATGCTTAATATTTTAGCTGTCAAAAGCAAATCCACAATGGATGTGATTGTCATTCAAGTGGAATTGTCGAATTGACCTCGGGTTTGTCAGAATTCTATTTACTGAATTGTTTGGTTTTTTTGGGTCAGATGGTGAATTATTTCAGAGCAATGATGGGTTTATAAGTCAATCTTTTCTTGTATGGAATAAGACCACATGTATCTATAAGCATGATTATTTTACTACATAACTGACTACATTAATTGATATTAGATAGTTATGAAAACAGACTGTAATATTAAAGAACATATATTGGGAGACATATGTAAAAATGAGCAGGAAGTTAGTCATTTAATTGATTACAATTTGATTTCTGACAGTTGTATATTACAATGTAGTACAGATTCAGTTAATGGGTTTTGTGAAAATCGATCCATGGGTTTGAAAAACCAATATTATAAACATATATCAAATGATGGTATTACTGAAGATTCAAGATGCCAAAGCTTACCAGACTGTTTTGTGGATGAAATTGAAAATGAAGTTTTAGGTGTAGTTTCTGACTGTGATACTAAACAAAATTTGCTGGAAGTTTCAATCCCTCCCCAATGTCCATCCGCAGAGTCATGGTTCAAAACTTGGCCAGAAAGATGTGATAAAGTTAAGAGCAATGAAACAAGTCCGTCTAATTCTCTCTCTAATAAGTGTAAATTAAAAAATACTCCTATTTCAAAGTGTGATATAAATATTCCTAGGAATGGGCTCTCTTTAAATGAAGCTTTGCAGAACATATCTCTAGCCTATAGTCCAATTACAAAGCAGTTACATTTAGTAGAAAATTCAGATTGTAATACAATTGATAAGGTCGATACAGTATCTACTAATAAATATATTGATAAAAATATACATTTTTCTATTGAAACTGCCAATAGTGAGCAAAAAATATTAGGTCATAGAAGAATTCAAGCTGGATCTTTCTCAAGTACAGTATCAAGCATCAGTGAGCCTTCTACTTCTGGAAGTTTATTGGATCCAGATGAGAGGTCACTGAGCAATTTTGAAGAATATACAGAACAACCTTCTAAGAAAAAAACTTTCACAAACTTCCTCAATAGGTAACTTACTGAATCTGTATTTTATAGAAAAAAATTTAATTAGGGATTTCATAATTTCAGAAATGTTTTCACTTGGAGACCACCTGATGTACAGCGTTCTGTTGGCCATGTTTGGAAACTATTTGGCAAAAACCCTCATTTACCATCTACATCCCCACAACATGTTGTAGTTAGTTCATCTGCTTTAATCCAGCATCCAAGGTATATGTTTGAATAAAAAAAAACTCACTTAATTTTTTTATTATGTAGTTCACAATATTAATGAAGCATTTCAATTGAAACCTCATCTGGTTAAGAACAACTTCTATAGAGAATTACATATATATAATTAAACACTTGGCATAATGTTTCGTGAATGTATGGAAAATTCAACCAATAATAAAATTAATAGGTTGTGTTAAAATGTTTCAAGCAGTACTCTTATTATGAAACTAACTGACCATTAGCCGTCAGCATAACTCATATGTAAATCTAAAAACTTAAATGTGAACTCTTATAACAAACTCTGAAAGCTGACTATAAATTTATTATGATGTCATTCTTCTACAGTCTTTTCAAGGAATTTTTTTTCTGAAAAAGACTGCAATGATGGTCAAAATGTTTAAAAATTCTAAACAAATTGCTGATCATCTTATATTATCAAATAAATCTACCCAGAATATCTCTAATGGTAGTTCATGAACAATTTGTTATATATATACATATATACAGTACAATCGCGATAACGTGAACAGAAAAAAACCAGCGTTGTTCACAGAATAGAGGTTGTTCATATTACCGGAGGTCACTAAAATACAAACTCTACACCATATTACTATACTCATTTATTAATTTTTGAAACTAAAATATACTTTAATCGAACTTTAGTAATTTATAACGGTTGAAAAAATTGTGATATCTTAGTTTGCACTTTCTTGGTAGAAACACTGGCCAAGATAGCCTTCTCTTGAATAGATTTCAATACCAGAATGTCGCTGATATTTACATTTTGGGTAGCCCACTCAATGGAAATTTTAAGGGCTTGAATAGCTTCATGGTGGCTTATATCATCTGATCGTTCTGCACCAATAATTTCAACATCATCTGATGTGCTATCTTCATCCTCTTCATCACCGTCTTGGAGGTGGTTGCATGTGTCCATATTCCATGATTCAATTTCTTGGGAAGAAATTTCTATCTAAAATTGAGTGTTTTAGTAGACAAAAAGTTGAACGTCAGAACAAAAAAACTTACAGGTCCTATGGCTTCCAATAAAGTCATAGTATCCTCCACAATATCATGGCTCTTATTGCCCCATTTTTGTTTCAAAACACTTAGAGGCAGGTCATCTTCATTTGCATTTGGTTCGGCCATTAAGTTATGCCAGCACTTGGATATCATATCTGCATCTAGTTTCTGCCATGCTGCTGCTAAATTTAGCATTACATCCCTTAATGACAGTTTCTTCAGAGCAATTCCAATAGGCTCATTGGTATTGAGTATAGAGCTCAGTAAACTATTACGATAATGTAGTTTCATAAGTCTTAGAATATTCTGATCCATTGGCTGAATCAGGGGGGTGACATTTGGCGGCATAAACATCACAAAAATTTTTCCATTGTTAGCTTTCAATTCTTCGGCAGGTGGATGACAAGGAGCATTGTCTAGAAGCAAAACTGCCTTTTCTTCTAGTCCTTGTCCTTTTAAGAATGATCGAACCTAAATTTGAATGAAGGCGCCAAAATCATGCATAGAACAAAATGTTATGAAGTACATATGTACTCACCTCAGGAACAAACTGTTTAAAGAACCAGTTTTTAAATATTTCCCCGTCATCCAGGCATTCTTTGAGTGCCTGTAGATTAGAGGATTCACAAAGTTTTTGAAACATCTAGGACTCTTAGCTTTGCCTATTACCAATGGAGTCAACTTATGGAGACCTGAAGCGTTTGTGCATCCTAAAATGGTAACTCTTTGCTTGGCTGTCTTCATACCTGGCGCGGTTTTCTCGGACATAGAAACATATGTTTTTTCAGGTAGCAGTTGCCAGAAAAGGCCAGTTTCATCCGCATTATACAGTTGATTTTCATTCAAATTAAGCTCCTGAATTAACTGCATCAACCTTTGTTTGAAAGGATCGACAAGCTCGGGCTGAGATGATAACTTTTCGCCTGTTATTTTCAAGAATCGAATTCCAAATCGAGTTTTAAAACGTTGCAACCAGCCATCACTCGCATTGAAATTTGCAATGTTCATAGCACTTTTCAAATTCAATGCTTTTTGTTTAATAATTTCTCCAGATACAGGCATATTTCTTTCTCTTTGGACTAAGAACCATTTATAAAGTTTTTGCTCCATTTCGGGATACTCCGCACTTTTTAACGTGCATTGTTTTGTCGGTTTTAACGCATTTGAAACTCTATTCAAAATCAGTGTTCTTTTCTTTTTTATGGCACAAATTGTCGATTTTGCTACTCCATAATTCTTTGATAGGAACGTTACACTCATACCGTTATTACACTCTTCAATCACTTTTGCCTTATCATATAATGACAAACATTTACTTTTTATTTTAGACATACTCGTATTGTAGGTACAAATATCACGTTAGTATTTCAGTACTCTCTCTAAAAAACAACCAAACTAATCTCAGCCACCTTCGAAATACGTAAGACGAAATCTCGGACAAGTTTGGACTTGAAAATTTCAGTTTACGCCTTCACAACAGTCAATAAAATCAGTTGCCAATAGTGTTCACATTATCGGGGGTTGCAGCTGTTCACGTTATAGAGATGTCAATGTAAGAAAAATGTTGTTCACGCTATTGAGCTGTTCGAACGAGCGCGTGTTCATATTATCGCGATTGTACTGTATATATATATATATATATATATATATATATATATATATATATATATATATATATATATATATATATATTTACATTTTGACATTTTTTTAGACCTTCTAATTTGCCTGCTAAATCTGTAGAGGAGGAAGAAAAACATCGAGAGGAATATCGAGCTATATTAGCTGCCGCTAAAAGAAAAGATGCATTGAATTGTGCCACTAGGGACAAGTTGGAAAAAAAACAATTAAAGGAAGAAGAGCGTTTAGCTAATGCCTCAAAACATTTTACTCAACATGTTCTTCTCAATTGGGAAACAATGTAAGTTACTCAGTTTTACTGTGATTCTGTAAATTTTGTTTGTGAAATCATTTCATTAACGGTCCTTTGTAAATAATTAATCAGTACATCAATGTTGATTAGAAATGGATTCATTGAAATTAAGTATTTTTCTTTTATGTCAGTTTATGTTTGAATAAATATTTATTCAATTTAAAATTCATTTTGATTGTATAATTTGAATATTGTTTTTCTAATTTTATCTTCAATGTCTTTTCTGTCTGTGATAAAGATATCACATTGATATGTCACTCATTTATATTGAGTTCGGTCAATTAGTTGATTGAAATTATATGCACATAACAATATGCAGCTGTTTTAACCACATAAACTGAATATTTTCAAATGATTAAAATAATCTTTCTTTTTCCTGAGAGTTGCCATGAGTCGGGCAATATATGACATATTTTGAAGAGTAGTGTATAAGTTGATTTTCTCCACAGGAAATGCAACAAAAAGACTAGAGAGTTATGGTGGCAAGGCCTTCCTTCAAATGTCAGGGGAAAAGTGTGGTGTTTAGCAATTGGCAATGAATTAAATTTGACACAACAATTATATGAGATATGTCTAGCAAGAGCCCAAGCAAGACTAAAAAGTACTGAACCAAATAGCCTGGAACTTGCCATAAATCAAGAACAAAGCCTAGATGTCATTCAACTTGATATTTCAAGAACTTTTCCACATCTAGGTATATTTCAAGAAGGAGGTCCTTATTCTGAAGTACTTCATTCATTGCTAGCTGCTTATGTGTGCTACAGACCTGATGTTGGTTATGTACAGGGAATGTCATATATTGCTGCTATTTTGATTCTCAACATGGAACAATATAATGCTTTCATTTGTTTTGCTAACTTACTAAACCAACCTTTACACTTATCAGCTTTCACTTTGAATCAAAATCAAATGCATGCCTATTATGAGGCTTACAATGAGTTTCTGAAATATAATTTACCTAAATTGTATTCACATTTTCAAAAGTCTGGTCTCACTCCTGATTTGTATTTACTGGATTGGATTTATACAATTTTTGCAAAAGCTATGCCTCTAGATGTTGCGTGCAGGATTTGGGATGTATTTTTGAGAGATGGTTTTGAATTTATCTTCAGAACAGCTCTGGGTAAGTTATAATTTATGTTACATTATCCTGAATGCGATTTATATTTATATTTTCATGTCATTATAAAATGTTGCTTAAAATATGCTTAAAAATTCCTCCTCATTTAAGAAACTGTTATCAAATACACATATTTAACCATGTGCACTGGCACTGCTATGTTGGGCTAAAGCTAAAGCTAAATATACTTATACACTGCTAAAGTAATAGACATGAATATGATAGATGAATCAGAATAAAAAATTAAGTGTTTTTTCTTAGTATTTGTGTGAATCTTCAGAGACTTGTTTACTGCATTTGATAAAATAGAACAATAGTGGTTTCAGTGATAGATATCTGAATGATGGTTTGATGCACTGAATTCAAATGACAGGGACATATCAAGAATTACAAATCTCTAGTTACATAACAAGATTTCAATGGAATATGTATTAACTTTTACTGAAATCATTGGATAAAATTGGTTATTAATATATATATATATATATATATATATATATATATATATATATATATATATATATATATATATATATATATATATATATATATATATATATATATATATATACATATATATATATATATATATATATATATATATATATATATATATATATATATATATATATATATATATATATATATATATATATATATATATATATATACATATACATATACATATACTTATACATATATATATATATATATATATATATATATATATATATATATATATATATATATATATATATATGTGTGTATATATATATATATATATATATATATATATATATATATATATATATATATATATATATATATATATATATATATATATATATATATATATATGTATATGTATATATATATATATATATATATATATATATATATATATATATATATATATATATATATATATACATACAGAAACATGTATTTGACTAGTTAATCAAGACGACTATCTGTTTCGCCCAGTTTTGTAGAGGACAACTATTTGGCGAAGACAGCTGTATTCAGCTCCATACTTTGTATTTCTCAATAAAATGCATGAGTATAAAAAAAATTTTATATATAAAACTGTCATATGTTAAATAATATTTTCATTTTGAAATCAGATTTGCACATTTTGAAATATAAAGCAACCTTTTCTGTGGTATGAGTCTCTGTAATTACTTATAAGATGATATCTGTAACGTTTATTTTACCAAATTAATATCTTAAATTCTAATGAACAAAGAAAACAACATAATATTTTCTTATTTTTAATCAATATTTATATTTCTTCCCATTTACATAAAGAATAATCTTTGTGTGAGAAACTTACATACTTTAATTTTTATTTAGTGAGCAAATATATTGTAACCAATACCTAATAATCTACTAAAAGTCCACATTTAAAAACTTTAGTTCATGCAGTAAATCTGATTTAAAAATTCAATTCAAAAAACCACATTTTTATAATTTAATTCTCAAGTTCTAGACACTGAAAAAGTTTTTTCAGAAAGAATGTGCAATCCATTCATGCCTTATACTGCTTGGTTATTTGGCAACTGAATTATTTTGTCTTTGTGTGCCAATGTGAAGGTTATGTTTTGTTAGATTGATTACACACATCCTATACTAAAGTGCTTAGATTTCTTCTACAAATTGGATAAAAGAAATTATTAAAGATTTAAAATTATTAAAGATTTAAATTTATTTTAATGATAAATCAATTGTACATAATCATGATTGAACAATACTATTCTTTTGGCAAATACTGGTCATTCGGTGAAATATTCTACATAAAGCTGAGTATGAAGGAAATGTTTTTTTCTAATGACTATTTTATTTCTTTTCTAATAACCATTGTTTTCACAGGTATACTCTATTTACATCAGGATGTGCTCCTGAAAATGGATTTTGTGGATGGTGCTCAATTTCTCACTCGATTACCTGACAATATATCAACTGAACTATTATTCAAAAGTATACAGACTATTTCAATGAGTATAGGAAAGCAAAGTTTCGGTCAAATTGTTGAGAAGCATATGCCAAATAATGAACTCAGATCATTCAGGTAGTAGAATATCAACTTTTTGTTGAGTAGGTACTAATTTCTATTCAAAATTTGTATGATAGTTTGTAGGTTTATAAACACTAAGTATACAATTCATTAGCTATCATAAAACATTTGAAGGTTAATCAGAATGCAATAAGATTCTTGATTCAGTATATTTTTTTATGTCCTTCATATGATAAATCGTTTGGCAACAAGTTATTTATTCATTTTGATTTCACATCACTTACATTCTCTGCTAGATTGGATTAAAACTATTTCACCAGTTATTTAGTTATCTCAGTTGAATTATAATAAGTAGTTGAATAAGTTCATAATAATCATAGATAATTCACTGAACCTGGAAAGTTGAATGAATTCATATTATCCAAACAGTATATTTACTCGTATTGTGAGAGTTTAATTGAGTTAATACTTAACTTTTGAGTGGGTTCTAAATTATTTTGCTAATTTCAAAAATAATACGCAGCTCTATTCATGAATCTCCCTACAAATAGTTCAGAGAAAACTTTTAAGTACAAAAATTTATCAAAAATAATTTGATTTTATTCACTTCAATATATTGGAGATCTGATTTAAGCATTAACACATTTCTTACTAATAACATATGTATAGTTTGTTTATAATTAATTATTGAAAACTTGTTTCATTATAAATTCATTATCCTCAATTTTTGAGTAGATTGTTATATATCATTTGTAGAACAAGTTTTGACCCATTTTTCTTGGGTTATTTTTGTGATTTTGTAATCAAATTTAAGTAACTAGGTGGTTTTTATTCTTCAATTTCATTTATTTTTAGTATGTGTTGAGGACAGATGAAACAATCCATTGTGATATCTACATATTGCTCTTGTTTATTTTAGAATTATATAGTTTCGAATCTTCATTTAGTTCTTAAAGATGTATATATGTAATATGCCTTTTGCTTATGTTCTTTAATGCACTACAATACTTAAGTAATCTCAACTTCATAACAATAATTGAGTGAACTTAATGCGGTAATGCACTCTCTCTGATTTAGATTTCTAATTAAACTTGTTTGAGATTTTTATGTTCGTTTCTCAAAGTTTTATATACTTCTGCCCTCTGAATATTTATAAGGGCTATTCCTTCGTTAATTTTCTGTGATTTTCTATATGTTTCTGTTGATAATTATGTGATCTTCAATATAATTTTATTGGAAATACCTAATTTTGTTGAAAATCAAAGTATTTGCTGAAATTTCAAATTCTGTATTCAGCGCATTACATTTAGAATGATCCCTTTATCATTTCTAAAATATTTGAAATATTATCCTTTTTATATTTAATACTGATTAATTTAGTGTGATATTTCAAGTGAATCCTATTATTATATCACTAAGTAGTTAGTAATACTAAATTCATTTTGTGCTCCAAAGGCTTTCTTGGAGGAATAATACAACACATATAACATCAATCCCTCTTTATATGAAATTGCTAATTTATAGGGTTTTCACATTTCAGTTAATATGAATGCCTTCAGATGAAATTTGTATATAAATTGAAATTCTGCATAATAGGTACATATTTTTTTTTTATCTAAGTAGGGAGTATTTGTTATCCATAATTATTTTATTTTTGTAATGTTTGAAATATTTTATCACAATGTAATTTATTTGTATTATATATATATTACATTTTAAGATTCATTTCTATATTATTTCAAAAGTTATTTCAGCATTAAACAATTCATTTTTCACTAGACATATGCCTATTAAAAAGGTAGGATTAGGTATATTGCTTTGAAATAAATACTGATAAGTTCAGATATTTGAATAATAGTGATAATTGTCAGATTTCAGATTGATAATACATAGTTAATGTATTTATATTTATATATTTATTGTAAACTAGCTCAGCTCTCTTGTCGTTATGAAAATATTTTTTTCTTATGACTACTACTCATGGGTGTATATGTGTATAATTCAAATTGCAATCAAATTCTATCAATTAGGAAATGACAGTAGGTTTCTGCAATTATTGTATTTTATTGGTAATGAATTTCATAAGAAGCTCATTTTGAATAGCTCAATTGACTATGGTCTTTAACATAAATCGTATCGAACTTATTTAAAAAAATTTATGTTACTTGCTTCTACTATTTGTGTTAGTATAGCTATTGTACCAAAACAAAATATTTCGTTCTTACAGTAATATTATGTGGCTTACTATTTTATCAAATTATATCATGATATATTTGAAAACCTTTTCAAATTCGCATACTTAACCGTTATATACATAACATTTTCATTAACGCGATCCGATATACTGTTGTCTGACTTTTTTGAAGATTGTGTTATTCAATCTCATTTTACCCTGAGGAAATTTTATAGTTATTTGTAATATAAAAAAGTGACCTTAAACTTTGTAAATTATTGCTTGACATTGTATATATAATAATGATTTCAGAATGTACCCCTATGATGTCAAATGTATAAATAAAAATATATATGTATATTTTTAAAGTTATTTTGTTTACATATATATAGCTTTTTAAAAAATCATTTATAGGTATATAGACTATACTGAGATTTTCAATCAAAATATTTCAAATAAATCTCTCAGTGAGCTGTTTACAGAAATGTCAAGGAAAACACAACCTATCACTTTTGAGAGTGAATATTAAGTGCGCCGTTAGTTATGAATGAGGTGAGCGATTCCATCAAGATTTTAAGGTCATGGAGGCAAGGTATCAAGGTAGATGGGATGTCAGTATGATGGCTGGCTACTGTTGGAGCATCAAGCGAGAATGTCCCCAGGTTGAGCATTCTAGGAAAAGTTATAAGTGGAAATTTTTACCATTAAACAGTCCCTTTCAGTTGACAAATTGCTTCATGTGACCTAGTTTTAATGACCAGGTTTCAGGCCAGATCTTTTCCAGGCAGAGACACGAATTTGTTCGAAAGGCATTCACATTACATTGCAAGAATTTGATTTTAATTTGCTTTTAAACCTATTTCAGATTATTCTACCACAATCAGAAATTTTGTTTGATATTTTAGAAAAAAAAAAATGTATGACATTGGATTTTGCACGAGAAAAGTTAATGAATTTCAAAACAGATTCTCTGACTTAAAGCATTTAAAATGTCTGGCATTATATGATTTCGATAATTTCAAATATTATGCAAAAATTTCCAGATAGCGCCTTTCATCGATTTGTAAACCTATATGGACAGAAATTTGACACAGTAAAGTTAAAAACAGAATTGACAGTTCTTCGTAATGATCCAGATTATGTTCAAAACTTTTATCAATTTTTAAAGTCTACGAGCTTGAAAATTGTTTCCGGTAGCTTTTGAATTGGCAAACTTATTTTTAACAATTCCGGCATCAAGTGCATCCGTTGAAAAAAGTTTTTCAGTGTGTATTAGTATTTTTAAAATATGTTATGGATAACCGTTATTGAAGAACAAATCGAACAGCATTCTCAAATTTCCATTCAACACCCGTGGCTTATATGTGTGAGAAGAAATAATAATTGAGGCATGTTCCAGAAGCGGTGTTTTTTTGTTTCAGTCTGGAATGATTACATTATCCTCAGTCCTTATTAGTCTAGTGTGGATATATATATATATATATATATATATATATATATATATATATATATATATTTTTTCAGAAAGAAATTATTGGGTTTTCTGGTTCTCAAAAATATTTATTAAACATCTATATCACATAACGTTTCGGTCCTTTTCTTGGGCCTTTTTCAAATGAAATTTCATCAATATATTGTCATCAACACACAAACAATCACAATATTAATTATTATATTATGAACCAATATTCAAATGAAGAAAGGTTTTCAAATTTGTTATATTTCTATATATATTTATCTTGATTTACACACGATGCGTTGTTGTTCACGTTCAGACAAAGACGTCGTCTTCAGAAGCTTTAGACTTTCAAGGCAGAAGGATCTGCCAGTTACTTTGACCTAGTAGGCAGCAGCATCGCGCTAGCATAAATATTTAGAAATTTTGTTCAATATATGGTATTAACTTATTTATATTTGGTGACAATTCTTGGAAATGATATACACATAAAAATATTTCTTGAGAAATAGATTATAGGTATTGTCATGAATGAGGAAAATCTGCAATTACAGATCTTTATTAATGTAATAGAAGACAAAATAAATATATAAATGATTTTATTTTTATTTAAGGTTTTCGAGGTTATGATGGTTTCAGCGAATAAAAATACTTTGTGCCTTTTCTCCGTTGCACAAAACACGCAGTGCATTTCACCTGACATGATAAGGTAAATTCAATCAAATTTAATCAAAGTTTATTGAATTGAAGTGAGTTTACATCATTACATGCACTGATATAAATGTTCTTGAAAACAATAGTTAAGTATTTGATCTGTCCTAGGGCTCATAGGTGACATAATGTGTATAATAACATCAATATCATGTGCTATGTTTTGTTTAGACTATGAAGTGCACTACGGGGAACCAGGGATCTACTAGAGAAGAGCGAACGTAAAATGAATGAAAATAGTTTCACTAAAACGAATGATGATGAATGAAGGGGCCAAAAAATGATAGGATATTCAGAATCATTTTCGGAATAGTTACAATGGAAATATAAAATCTAAAAAACCTACTTGCTGAAGGTATATAAAATAATATTGGATATTGTATTAAAAATTGAAAAAAAATTATCTCAAAGAAATTGAAATTCACATATATTATGTAAAATGAGCAATTATATACTTCATTGAGTGATGCATGAATCGAAATCGATATAATCGATATAATTACCATCATCTTAATTCAAATTCGTTTGAAGATGAATTATTAGTTTCAGTTGGTTTTTTCTTTATGTATGCTAATTTTCTCGTCAAAAAGAATTAAAAGAGAAGAAATACGAAAATAGTTAATTATGAGGGAAAAAGAGAAAACGAAACTTTCTCCATTCTGTATGCCACGTATATATTACTGTTGTATTTGCACGGGATAAGGTGTTTTTTGATCCGCCAGCCCAAAGCAACCGCCAGATCGGTCTGCCATGAGAGATATATGCTTCTAATACTATATATATAATAATAATAATCCATTTATTTAGCAATAAAATGCTATACAAGACTGTACATATTTCATTAGTCCCACAATATAAGTTATAAACGAATATTTATAAATCTTATACATACTACAACCTATCTTACAATTAACATATTTAAATCTTACAAATTAATTTTCATTTTGCCACGACTAATGATATTTTTTCTACCTAAACAAGTTGATAAATTTTTATTTTTAATAATCACACTCATTATAGTACTCCCTTAATTTTTTCCTGAACTGCGTAAATGTTGCAGTCTTAATAGAGATAGGTAATTTATTATATTTCACCACGCCTTTTACAAAAACTGAGTTATGTGCTGCGCTACTTGCAGCTTGTAGCATAAATCCCATCTTATTTCTCGTGTCGTAATTGTGTACTTTCTGAAACGGTACTAAAATTTCATCAAAATAATCTGGCATAATTCCTGTTTTAATTTTATAGATGAATATTAAGGCTTGCATCTCCAAAAATTTTTCTATATTAATCCAATTTAGGTCTTGCAACATATTGTCAATACCAGCATACCTATTACGCTTTAAAATTATTCTCATAGCTCTGTTCTGTAGTAGCTGTAATCGTTTAATTCCATCATTATTACTCAGGTAAAGAATAGTACTAGCGAAGAGATAATGAGGTAATATAATAATATTATATACTGTTTTTCGAGCCCAGCATGTTAAGTACTTGCTACATCTATAGAGCACTCCTAATTTTTGTGATATTTTCCTGCAAACATATTCTCGGTGATTTTCAAATTTAAGTTTACTGTCTACTATAATGCCTAAATATTTTATTGTTTCAATTATTTCTATTTTGTCATTGTTAATTTTCAGATTTATCCTGTCTAAGTCACCTAGTATTTTCTCTGTAATATTTCTTTTACCTAATATCATTGCTTTGGTTTTCTGCACATTTAATTTAAGCTTGTTACTATTCAGCCAGATAACTAATCTGTCAATATCCTCTTGTAGTTTATCTATGATATTACTTTCACTGCTTGTTATATAAATTATAGTGTCATCTGCAAACAAATGTATTTTACAATTTTTAACGATATTTTCTATATCATTTATATAGAGGACAAAAAGCAGCGGCCCCAATACACTCCCCTGAGGCACTCCGCTTTCCACACTCATATTTTCAGAAAATGAATATCCACATTTTACATTTTGTTGCCTTTCACTTAAATAGCTGCGAAACCAATTGAGTACAGTGCCTTTTAGTCCATATTTTTCAAGTTTAAACAATAATATTTCTCTGTTGACAGTTTCGAAAGCTCTTTTGAGGTCTAAAAATACAACAATTGTACAAAAATTTTTATCTACGCTGGTCTTCCAATTATGCAGGGTATACTGAAACGCTGTTTCGCAACTATAATTCTTTCTGAAACCTGACTGGTATTTCGATAAAATATTGTTTATTGATATGTGTTTTACTAGCTGATCGTATACTATTCGCTCTAGGATCTTTGCATGTGCAGGAAGCATATTAACTGGCCTGAAATCTTCAGCATTTTTGGAATTTTTTATTTTACGAATTGGTATAATCGTAGATACTTTCATTTTCTTTGGTACTATAGCACTTTCAAGAGAGCAATTAATCAAATGCATCAATAACTTCTTCAATTCGTAAAAATTTAATTTTATGAATAGCATATTAATTTCATCTGGACTACTCTTATTAGCTAAAGCCATTATTGTTTCTAACAATTTTACTTCTGTTATTAACTCAAATACTTCAAATTTAACATTACAATTTTTAGTCTCACAAATAATATCATCTTGAGAAATTGAGGAGTTTATTGTACTCAATATTTTATTAATACTGTCTATGTAATATTTATTAAATTGGGTACATATTACTTTTCTTCTGTATACGTAATATTTTCAAAAATTATTTCAGTAAATATTTCTGTTTGCTTTGAAGAGGTTAATTTCTTGAGTGTTCTCCACATTAACTTAGCATCATTTTTATTTTCATCGATGCATTGTTCATAATAATTACACTTAGCCCTTCTAATCATATCAACTACATTATTTCTTTCTCGTTTGTATTCTGCAAGACTATGCTCATCTTTGGTAAATTTAAATTCTTTAAATTTATTATCTCTTAGTTTAATCCTATTTAAGATATCCGCATTAAACCAAGATTTATTACTACATCGTATTTCTATTTCAATATTTGGCGTTAAATCATCTACTATACCTAACAAATTTGCAATATACGTATCATACTTTATATTTATATCCCTTAGTCTATAATCTAAATCTACTCCTGAGGTCCTAATTTTCATTTCATTTAAGTCTTCTAATTTTTTACGAACAATTTGCTTTTTTAGTCCTATGAAATTGTCTTCCAGTTTTATTTTTATCAAAGAATGATTATTAAACACAAACTCATTAGTCACACTACATGTGAGTTCCCTATTATTGCTAATTACAAGATCAATTAGAGATTCTTGTCCCTGATACGAAATATGAGTACTATCAACTATATGCTGTGTTAAACCATTAATATTAAGGATATTTTTGATCCTATTTGAATAAGTTTCAATTTTCTTAAAATCTATATTAAAATCCCCTACTATTATAACTGAACACTTTTCATTTATGACATATTGTTCTATAAAGCTATCAAAACAATCGAGAAACTCAACATGCGAGCTACTCGGAGAATGATATATACAACCTAATCTATATTTACAATTATTAATTATTAATTCCACGAATATTAACCAATAGTTCATTTGCAAGTAATTCGCTTCTATTATTTTATATACAATATCATTTCTTATGTAAAGGAGTACACCCCCAGTGTGCCTACTTATTGAGTCCATTCCGACTACATTATAACTGGGTATAGTTACCTCATTATTCACTATTTCCTCTGTTAAATGCGTCTCTGTTAAGCACATCACTGTATTGTACACTATAAAGAATAATATATAAAAATTTGGAGTTTCCTAAAATATCTCAGACGAAAGTATTTATTCCCAATTTTCAAATATTACACACTATTGTATTTGCGCGGGAGTAAGTGTTTTTCAGTTGAAAATCTGGAAAAAATAATCTCAAAGACATAAAAATTCATATAAATGATGTGAAATGAGATATTATGTACTTTATTGAGTGATGACATGAATCGCAATTGTTAATAATATTATTATCGAATCAACTGAATTCAAATTCGTTTAGAGATTTCATCATTTGCATTATTATTTATTTTCATATCAGTTTTTTTCTTAATATATGTCAATTTTGCCGTCAAAAAGGATCGAAAGAGAAGTAATACTACAGTAATATATTAGGAAGAATAAAGAGAAAACGAAAATCCCTTCATTTCGTGTACTATGTATATACTACACAATGGTAAATTTGCGCGGGAAAAAGTGTTTTTCGCTCTATCGTGCTAAAGCAACCGCCAGATCGGTCTGCCATGAGAGATATATGCTTGGATACTATCAAGAATAACATATAATAATTTGGAGTTTCCTGAAATGTGTGAAAAAGAAGTTTTTTTTCTCAATTTTCAAATGGTCTGCCACAAGGAAATAACCGCGGGAATGGTCTGCCCTTTCGTTTTTGAGTACGTATAATAATATATTTCAACATATCAAAACGGCAGCTTTCCTAAAATATGTCTCTTTTTCCCCAAAGTACCACACTTTTAATACCTGCGCAGTACCGAATCTACCGCGACTTCGCAAAACCAAGTCCCATTTCATGTATGGTAGGTACAACTGTCTCACTGAGAAAATTTTGGGCTTTCCTAAAATATGTGCCGTCAGATGTTTACTGGCTCTTAGACTAAAAGCCGAGCGTGACGGCTCACTGTTGTCAGTACTCAAAATCAGAAGTGCTCAGCTCCACTAATGTAAAGAAGTTTTCACTTCGAAAAGTCTTAGTGTTTTTTTCTCAGCCAGATAACGTTCTCTACCTTTTTAAAATCGTTGAACAGAGACCAGAAAATTATTTCATTCTTGGATCAAAAGTTGTGTTTCAATTGAATAAAAACGTAAAACCACTAATGTATATTACTATCTATTGATCAATTCATTAATTACACCCTTTAGGTGTTTTTGTAATTTGGTGGTATGTTCTGATATTTTAGACTAACCCCCATACCTAAAATCACGTGTATTTAATCAGCACAAAGTATATTGAAATTTTCAGAATATTTTCATTGAATACTGGTATATTTTATTTTAATTTTTAAGGACCGTGAGAAAAATGGCCAGAGAGACATTACGAGATAAAAAGATAGAGAAAGTTGTAAAGAAAATATATATTCATACATTAATATCATTTGATGAGCATTGTACTCGGACCATGGATTAGCGAGACTTTCTTCAACTCTAACAAGCGGAAGCATCTTGAAAGTCATCTGCTGGCACAGTGCTAAAGGTCAATATCGATTTCATCAAGCGTTCAACGAAAAAAACGAAAAATAAATACACGTGATATCTCATTATATCTCCCCCATTTTCTTGTGATATTCTGTGAATTCTTTCCGAACCACTCCCCTCTCTTTTTGAGCCACACCGGATTAATGGACGATGGCTACCTTGATGTAAATCCATTTTGAAATGAAAATTGAAAGAAAACACTGTTCTTTAGGTGTATAGTTTTATTTATCAATATTGATGTACATTTCACCATTACGACGACTTCTTCGGACCGGAAAATACTGTAAATTGCCTTAGAAAAACCTTTTAATTAAGGTATATAAATAGTCCAAACATATGAAAATTTCTGAGAGTGTCAAAATCGTAATCAATATAACCACGAATAATCTTCCTATGCAAAACTACACGTATGTGGATAATTCAATGCAATAATGCAGGTAACGTAAAATTCCCTAACTTTGTGACATTTTCTTATTTTTTTCAATCTAACTCCCCTAATGTTTCACATAGAAATTTGGGGATTTCACTCAACATAGTTACACTTCTCAGCGCCATCTTTTAACTACCTCTACTCCTTATAGGAAAGGAGGGGTAATTTTTTTTTCGTGTCAAATTTTTAGGACCGGAGTTGCCCAAAAATGTGACTCCCGCTTTTTACATAGAAAACTGCCCCAAACTGGATCTGTCACATTGTTGTAGTGCCTTTATTAGATTCTACACATTCAATTTAATAGATAATGGAAATAAAAGTCTTACCTTTTACCAAATTTAGCAATTCTAACCAAAATTTTCAAGCAAACGTCAACTTTCTGCCTTTTTTACATTTTTTGAAAGAAGGGTGTAATGAATGAATAATAGTAACTTATTTTTATTAATTTTTATATTTATTAAAGAATATGAAATGGCCAAAAGTACCTAAAATTTCCATTCGTTTAACACCGTTCGCCACACTTTCTTAAGAGGCCCAAAAAGACCAACATTCAGTGGTTGGAGCAGATGGGTGGAGTGAGGAGGGAGAGCAAGGAACCTGATGTCATTCTACTCACACAATGTAATGACTCTTCGTCTGATATGGGAACTGAGGTTGTTCCCTATAACCACTTTCTTTCCAACCTGTCTCCTTAAACTGAGATCAAGCAAAACTCTAAGCAGTCTTCGAATGTCCGCATATCAGATCACTCACTTATCTAGAGTCATCTAGAGATCGTAAAATTGGAAAAAAACTATTGTCACATTGTTAGGTACCTAACTTCTAACTTTTAACAAAAAAAAAGAAAAAAATGTGAATTAATTAACATTTCACATTTCCGAGTTTTACATTTTGTAGCTGACAATATTAAGATAAAAATATAAACTTACCGTGTTTCTCAAACCAGGGGAGATAGTAAAGCCAGAGGAGACTATATCAGTCGGGTCAAAACATGAAAAACTTTTACTGGATTTGGTAAACACATAAACACCTCTTGATAATGGCAAATAACACTGAAATCCTTTCACCTCCTTACAAACAGGTGCCGAAACCCCTCGGATCATTTCGGATGTTAAGATTAATCCCCAGAGCTGCTAGAGTTGTCTGTATGCCCAAAATCTTGACTGTCACAAAGTTGGAAGCCTGTCACGAAGTTGGGGAATTTTACGGTAGCCTTAAACTTATCACGAAATTCTCGAAAACACATGTCTAATAAACAACTACTTAAAATCAATGAATTGCGTTTGATATGGTCAAAGATACTTTAAATTAAGTTATTAATTAATTATTTATTTATTTATTGATTAATTTATTCTTCATGAACATCTTTGAGGCGTTTTGTATAGAACAACGAATTTCTTCACTTTCAAACGAGTTTATCTCCTTTTATAAAGAAACTTGAGAGATGCTCTTCTTAATTTTATTGCATTAATCTTTGTTGAAGTTTATTGAAAAAAAATTATGAACGACCCTATACAAGACAGTTAAATTTCGAATTCTCCAAATTCCTGTTTTGTTGCACTCTCGGAGAAATGCAAAGAGGGGAGAACGCTAAAAAAACTCGTTGCGAATTCCTATAATTCATTCATTTTATCGTTGCATCGTTCCCATTCCATCATTTTCAGTTCTGTACGTCGATCGACTCCGGTGTGTTCAAGGCTCCGCACCACGTAGTTGTGATATTAGTAGTAATCGTATATCCCGTATAAGTTACCCAGAAGTACATAAGAACAGTGTGCAGTGTTGATACTGAAAAACTGAAACGCATTACTGAAAGTTCAAAATTTTAACGAGCTGGTATGGTTATTTTTGAAAGTGGATAAGAGTTTTATCATTTTACGAAATTTAAAATTGGGTAAGTTACCTTTATCCATATCTATATATTTATTGATGTGGAAAAAAAGTATTTCAAAAATTTAGTAATAATTATGCCCAATCATCTATATGATATCTAAACTACTTATATAATATAGGTAATTATAATATATTATCATTAGGAAAATCGACAAATTCTAAAATTTTTTCGAATATTTTGCCAAAATTTTTATGTTTCAATTAGTGACAGAATGTTAAACTTTAGAACAACCGAAAGGAAAAATCTTTTTTATCGATGACAAAAGTGTACTTCATCATTTGCTTTCAAAGTATGAATGGAGAGATTCATTTTCATTTTGTTTACTTCCAAAAGTCCTAATGATATATATATATATATATATATATATATATATATATATATATATATATATATATATATTTCTTGAAATTGATTTATTGCCTGTTTAAGATATTTTATTTCGAAAGTTTTTAGCAATAACAGGCTTTTTTTGATATGAAAAGTTTATTTTTGTTGACGTTTCCTTGTTATATTACAACTTTGTCAAAACTTGATTTTTTTGAAAAAGTTTTGACAAAGTTGTAATATAACAACGAAACGTCAACAAAAATAAAATTTTTCATATCAAAAAAAGCCTGTTATTGCTAAAAACTTTCGAAATAAATAATATATATATATATATATATATATATATATATATATATATATATATATATATATATATATATATATATATATATATATGGATTTATTTATTTATTATTGAATTTTTATTCCTGTTGACAAACCTAAATTTATTCAAACATAAATACAACAAGTTCACGTTTCTCCTTCACGGTTTGAAGCTATTTACTCTCTTTGTTTATTTACGGAATTCAAGGGTATTCTACCTATAATTAACTGAAAATAACAATTAGTTTTGTATTTTAGCCGCAGTATTCTAAGAAAACCGCTCATTTTATGGCGCAAAATCAGCATACCAATGTCCTGTTAGAAAACCTCATTCCTCATAAATCATCAATAAAATAAGAGTCATTAAAATAAAAGTCTGGTATGATTGATCGAAGAAGCAGCTGAACTCGCCGCCATTAAATTTGTGAATATGGTTAGCCAACAAAACCTTACCTACCGGAAGAAAGATTCTATTTGGTATAGTAGTCGTATTATTCCCAAATTGATATTGTTTACATTTGTATCAAAGGTCAACAGAGATGTTATAAATATGAAGTATAAAAAGCAGATGATCCTCAAATGATTGCGTTTATTTGCTTATTATTAAAACTTAAACCACCCAAACTTGTCTACGATATTATGATGAGAACCAAGAAGCTGGAAACACATGCTGACGGCTGTTCTTTGTGGGGGCTATATATGTTATATATATATATATATATATATATATATATATATATATATATATATATACATATGACATTTGAAAACATCATATGATGATATTTGTCAATTAGATATTGCATTTAGTGGATAACTACGGGTATAGAAGATAAATGTGAAAGTTATTCTGTAATCTGACAGATGTTTTCTACTGATTCCTATAGATGGAATTGTAGAGTATTCATTACTCTACGGTATTCCACTTGGAGTCACAAGATGATCCTTGGAGGTTGAAATGGTTGCCTCACCTCGATGGACATGGTGCGACTGACGAGTTCCTTGTAAAACGAAAAAGTGTCTCGCACTTCCATCAAGAGTGGCATCGATTTCAATATTTCTCTAACACTTATCCCTTGAAAAATAATGGAGGCATCACATCGTACACGTTCACATACCTAGCTCTACTATAACATTCTTTTGGTTAATTGAATTTTTCGAATGATTGTTCTAGTGTTCATTTTCTTAAATATTTCATTCAGTGCCATAAGCACAAAAAATTCATTTCCTATATATATTTTCTGTCATATATATATATATATATATATATATATATATATATATATATATATATATATATATATATATGACAGAAAATCTCTTAAATGACCAGACTTTTTCGGTTATAGCTGATTATTCTTCGAATTAAATTTCAAATGGTATTTCAAAAGACATAAACAAAACAAATATACATTACATTGATGTACAAGCCATGTAATGTAAATTTCTCTTACATTCTTTCTTACTCGATTAACGGCAAAAAAATGTGATATAAACTTTTCAAATATTTTGTCAATAATAGGTATTCTTATTTTTTGTGCCAAGTGATATCTCTTCACATTATTAACGGTCATATAAAACTCATAAAGTGTTTTTTACTCAAGAAAATATACCTAAACTACGAATACGTGAAATCGTAAAGAATTTTATATTGTTCATAATCATTTTGATGTGCCATATTTGGGTGCCTTTAATACTTCTCGAAGCTATTATGGCATGTAGGGACAAGTAGTAAAAAGTAATTTGAAAAAATTCGAGAATTTATAGAAACCCCCGTTTTATTATCTGATTCTTCAACATGATTACCCAAAACACTGTGAACTTTATGTATACATTTGTTGACGAATATTAGACAGCATTTGTACATGGTATTTTTTTCAACATCGAGGATGTAATAAAATTAGGAGTTTCATACTATTCTACATAAAGTTTAAATTTTAGTGATTTCAATGATTTTGTCTATTAATGCGATTTGTCTTCCACATGTTTTCCTTATTCACACATTTTATAGTCGTATAATTTGTATCGTATAGTTGTATTAATTTATATAAAGTACTCTTGGAAATGTTTTTTGCAATTGTTTTTAAAAAGCTCATTTTTATGTGTTTTTTTTTATTCTGTGAAGTTAAACCCGTCCAATCTCTTAAGTTAAAGCTATGAATACTGTCTTCCGCCAGAAACTCTTTTACCTTCAATTTCGCCTTGAGTAGATATATATATATATATATATATATATATATATATACATATATATATATATATATATATATATATATATATATATATATATATATATATATATACATATAGTTCAAATTCGATTCTTGGGTTTTTTGTTTCAATTCAAACAAAATAATATTAAATTTTTTCCAATTACGTTTCGGTTATTATTGTAATCATTATCAAATTGATACATGTCATATGTGATGTATATTAATTAATATCAATTATATTCATTTGTGCTAAAATACAAATGAATATAATTGATGAATTGATGAATATAATTGACGAAAATAATGCCTACAAACGCACTAATGATTTCAAATCTTACCACAAACATAAAATTCCTCGGACACAGAAGTTGACAAAATTTATATTGACAATTAAGTTGAACAATTATATTGACAATTATACTCAAAATATCTAAAATTTTTCCAAAGAACAATAACACGATCATTTCTCAAAGCATATTGTAAATATATAACTCGACTTGGAGACTGATCGCGTCTATAATATCACTCACATCAAACAATACATCTTTATGTTTTGGAGCGTGCTCCTATGCGGTTGAAATATTGTTTTATATTTTGCTCAGTCCAGTTTTGTCAGGATTATCGTTGATGGAATCTGGAATTTTTCTTTATATAGATGAAATATTGTTTTATATTTTGCTCAGTCCAGTTTTGTCAGGATTATCGTTGATGGAATCTGGAATTTTTCTTTATATAGATGAAATATTGTTTTATATTTTGCTCAGTCCAGTTTTGTCAGGATTATCGTTGATGGAATCTGGAATTTTTCTTTATATAGATCATTTCCTGGATTTCTCGTTTTATTTTATGCTGCTCAGTTTTGAGAATTTTTGTAGTTGAGAAATCGAACTTATGGCCTAATGTTTGTTGGTGTTTTCTGAGGGCAGTGGTGTTTTTTTATCATATTTATGCCCATTCAACCTATTTTTCGAGTATTGGCTAGTTTGCCCTATATAATATATATATATATATATATATATATATATATATATATATATATATATATATATATATATATATATATATATATATATATATATATATATATATATATATATATATATATATATATATATATATATATATATTTGCAAGTGTGGTAGTATGTATGTGGGAAAAACAAAAAGAAATTTTAGAACAAGACTAGCTGAACATCACAAGTGTATAAGATTCAATAACAATGACTCCTTGTTTGCAAAACATATCAATGATACTGGTCACAACACAGATTTTTCCAATAATTACAAATTATTCCATATAGAAAGTAACCCTTACATACTTAATAACTTGGAATCTTTAGAAATTTGCAGGTTGCATAAATTGTATCCAAATAATATCATCAATTCACAAGTTCAATATGATAAAAGAATTATTAACGTTTTCTTTGAATGACTTCATGAAGCCTACAGGTATCATTGTTTGTTAGCTTATCTTCTTGGAATTAATTATAGATGTCGCTAATGTTACAATTGTTATTTTATTTTAGATTAGTTTTCTGTGATTTGTTAACATTAAATTATATTGACTTCTCACGTGTATGGATCTTCCTCTTTAACTGTTTTCATTTTATTATAATTGACAAAAAAAAAATTTTAAACTAGTTACTAATTTGTTCTGACTATTTCTCATTATTGTTAAAAAATGTAGGTATTAACCTTTATATGTAATTGTTTGCAGTAGTATTGAACCTTTTTTGTTTTTAGTATATTGTACCTGATGATGCTGTTCTTAAACAGCGAAACCGATTGTACGTTTCATAATATAATTTGGTAATTTAAAGACAAGTGTGTTATTTACATACTTTATTATTATTAAATCTTATATATATATATATATATATATATATATATATATATATATATATATATATATATATATACATATCTACATATCTATAGACCTGGCGCGTTCTGAAAGTCATCGATTTTTGACTGATTTTATTAATCAATTAAATATGATTGATTATTCAATATGAAAATGATTGATGAAACGATTTCATCATATTATCATTCAACAACTTCGATGATTTTTTGGAGCGCACTTAATATTCACTGAAGTGTTAGGTTCGTTCTAGTGGACATTTGTGTCAATATCAATATATATATATATATATATATATATATATATATATATATATATATATATAAGGAAATGAAATTTTTGTGCTTATGGCACTGAATGAAATATTTAAGAAAATGAACACTAGAACATTCATTCGAAAAATTGAAATTAATCAAGAGAATGTTATAGTAGAGCTAGATATGTGAACGTGTACGATGTGATGTCTCCATTATCCCTTGAAGGAAAATATAAATAAATAAAGCTACCAAAAAATATAAAAAAATAAAGCTTTTAACATTAGCAATAACAGGCTATTTTCAATGTTGAAAGCTTTATTTTTGTTCAAAACTCTGTTAAAACTACTAAGTTTTGACAAAGTTGTAATATACAACGAAACGTCAACAAAAATAAAGCTTTTAACATTGAAAATATCCTGTTATTGCTAAAAATATTAAAAAAAACTATCTTAAACAGGCAATATAATGATCTTGAAATATATATATATATATATATATATATATATATATATATATATATATATATATATATATATATATATATATATATATATCCCGAATAGCTCGTCTTTTACCTTTTGATAATAAGCAGCATTTCTTTGTTCACATTCATTATTCTTAGGACAGTTCCATCGGATCACATGAAATTTTGAGCAGTTTGGGCATTACCCACATATCTAATGTAATTTCTGTGATAAGTTTTCAAAATGTTCCTCACGATAAAAAGGTACCAAAAGCGCATAATATTCATGAACTATAATCATTTATACGGTATATAACATTTTATGAAAGACACATTAACAGTCAGTTGTGGCGTTACCATGCCATAAAACTATAAATTTATTGTTGAGATTAAAATTAAATATATACCTTGTTTTTCTCGAAATATTTCGAAAGCAATTTATACGGAAAACGAACTAGGTGTGCTCTTTAATTATCATTGAATTAGAAACAATTAAGTAAAACATAGCTATATAATTGAAAATGAGCTCTGCATTATTATTCGTGGAAAATGACCCAAAAAAGTTTTGTAAGAATCCGAACGCATTTATACAAAAATGTCCAATTATATATCGCATGGAACCTCAAAGATATTCTCCATTCCGATTAAATATCGTGCCAACAAAATCGAGTCATAAAAAATTACCATTATACGAGTATAGCAATATCTACTCTAAGCTCAAAACATCGAGAAATCTAGACAAAAATCAATAAAACCAATAAATATTATGTTCCTTCGATAATGAAATGATGAAATCGAAAATTATTAGAACAATATAAAATACAATTTTCACAAATAATCTGTAGATATAAAAATCAATTGCTGTTTCTTTGCCTCCCTAAAACTAGAAAACGGATAGGCCGATTTTGCTGATTTTGGTTTTGAATTGTTCTTAGTGGTCCAGGTAAGACGATGAGAAAATATGAAAAATTGCGAGTAATATATTGAAAGCAACAATTTTATTTTACCGATTGAACTGTTTCCTGTCAAACATTATCTCAATATTTTGATTTTTATCATTGTAATGCAAATAAAAATAAGTCTCTTATTGTGCTATTTCACACACGCAACTACTGTTCAGTTTGAATACAAAAAAAAACATATTTCTGATTATCAAGTGGTCGTCGTGTGTTCATATTTCTTTTGGATGTCAGTCGAAATTACAGTTAAATTTAATGGAATCGATGGAAAAGAAATCAACATAGAAATATTGAGTTTAATCCCCATAAAGCTGCAATTATAACATGCAAATGGATTACAATTCACAGCAAATCCTCGAGATTGGACTAATGAAAGTTGTGTGTCAATTATTGAAAGGCATTTAAGTTTGATTGTTTTTGATAAGAAAATACCACCAAGGATGCGTGAAAATATTGTAAGCCTACTTGTACGAAACAAGTACCTAAGCATCATTATTTAGTCCTCAATGATATTATGAGGACGAAAAATCTATTGAAATTGAGAAATCTATTCAATTGAGTAATTACGGACTTCAGGAATTCTCATATAATCAAGGAGGAATCATAAGGAATAAGTTCCTACCAAGAAATTACAAACGTCCATTTCAACAATAGAATTGACAAATTAATCATTTTCGAAACATTAAACGTGTTAATACTTGGAATTATTGATAATCCGACTAATTTGAATTTGATGATATATTTTCTTGGTCTATTGCTGCCTTTCTCGGATCCACACGGGATAAATAACAAGATATAAATAAATACCTACTGCAGCACAAATAGTGAAACACGTCTTTCTCGGTTTTGTGAACGTGTTGTTTGAAAATATATAGGAGTAAAAATTTCGCTGGGACAGCTAGTAACACAAAATGCAATCTTGAATTTTGTTTATAACTATTGACAACATACACAGCCTAAGAAAGTTTAACGTCATTTAGTCACTTAATGACAGTTAATCAACATCAAACATGAATATTATGATTAATGACATGATTTGTTTATTTCTAACAAATATCAGGAAGACACGATAATAGTGATTAAATTTTACTGTTCACTGGTTATTGTCCATTATTATTGGAACTAAAATGCTCTACGACATTTCCTGTTCCTATTTATTTCCATCAAATCAAATAATTTAGAAACGTGAAAATTTAAAATCGGAACGTTATTAACAGAATCATTCAGTGACAGAAAAGATAAAGAGAAATTTACGAAATTATTTCGTGCTTCATATATGGTAATTCTCTGTTGTTTACCTTGGATTTTAATTGTTTATAAATATTATCACACAAGGAATTGAACTACGATTCCATTTTATGCGTCAAAGCCATATTTATTCTTTCGTTTCTACGTCCTGCATTCTCTCAGTGCTGTCGAGTTACTGCAGTTAAGAATGCGACTTATTCAAATGAAATATGTATTACGCTTCAATAAGTTTTTCATCGTTTTTTAAAGTGAATGAAAGTTTTATTAATTTGAATATCTCGTCAATAATTTGTTTGAGTTGAGTGAGTACACAGCAATTTTTTTCGATATATATATATATATATATATATATATATATATATATATATATATATATATATATATATATATATATATAATGATAATAATGATAATATTTATTTAGCTGAAGCTTTACAAAAATCTACATATTTTGAACTGTCAATTTTTAATTATATACCTATTTCATCATTTAAAATATACTTTCTAAGATCACGCTCAAATATTTTAATACTAGTTCCAGTTTTCAATATATTTGGTAAATTATTGAAAAACTTAAATCCGTCATAGTATATGCTATTTTTGGATTTATAGAGCTTACAACTTTGGATATAAAAACTATCAGTATTTCTGGTATTATACCCATGCACATCACTGACATAATGTAAAATTTTTTATTACATTACATGAAAGCAACTGATTTTTTATTTTAAATATGAATATATATGACGAAAAGAGTATTCTTTGTTTTACAGACATTAGTTCCAAAGAGTTCAGCATAATTTTGACAGGGGTATACCTATTGCACTTTAAAATGGCTCCGCATGGCTCTATTTTGTAACTTTTGTAATTTTTGAATTTTTTCTTTAGTCAAACCAGATAACAATGTGGAGCAATATTCAAAATGTGGCATTATTATTGATTTGAATAACAATAATTTCACATATGTCGACAGGTTTTTGCCTATTCTTTTCAAAAAATTGATTTTTTTAGAAATTTTAGATGATATGAAATCAACATGATCATTAAAACACAATTTTTCGTCTATCATAATGCCTAAATATTACACTTTTTCTACTCTTCTAATTTTATAAATATTAATATTAATATAAATATAATATTAATAAACGTATAGAACATTTTTTCACGTGAGACAGTTCCTTGATGTACTCTTACATCTACTTTCGTGCTGTCCGACAGCATGCTATTGAACTTAACTTTTTGTGTTCGCGAATCCAAGTAAGATCCGAACCAATTATTTACTACTTCCTCAAAACCAAGTTTATTCAATTTTTTCAATAATAGTGATCTACATAACGTTTCGAAAGCTCTTTTAAAATCTAATAAAATACTATAACCTTATATATATATATATATATATATATATATATATATATATATATATATATATATATATATATATATATATATATATATATATATATATATATATATATATATATATAACTTTATCTATAGCACTATACCATTCCTCACATATGCTCAATATTGCTGTCTCACAAGAGCAATTTTTTTTGAATTCTGATTGAAAGTCAGAAATTACAGAAAATTTTTCACATAATTCTAAAACCTGTTTTTTACTACTAATTCTAAAATTTTTTCATAAGGTGGTAATAAATTAATAGGTCGAAATTGCTCTATTTTAACAGTATTGCAACTTTTTAGCACAGGTATTATTAATGAACATTTCCAATCTTTTGGAAATATGCCATATGTCAGTGACGTGTTAACTAAATCTAATATATATATATATATATATAGAAAATGGAGGAGGTTCCAATAAGATTTTCGAAAATTTTATTGATAGATCATAAAAATGTTCATACAATTTCCATTATTTTCTAAGAATTCTATTCGCTTTTCGTTAAAGTAAATCAAATAAGCTATGTATGCAATTTCAATTTTAGGGTTAACAATTGAGAAAATAGCTAATTAAATCTAGTGGAAAACAAAATTGCATCTATGTACGGAACAATCGAAACGTATCACAGTTCATCAAACAATTTAAGGTAAGACAGTAATGACCTAAATTAAAAAGTGGTGAGACAACTAAATAATAAAAATAGAACCCTTTTTTTAAGATTATTTCCAATTCTCTTTTTTTCTTTTAATATTTTAGTATATTCTCTCAAAATTCTGTTTTTAGAGTTATATTATTCGAAATGTTCAGAATCGAGTTTTATAATTTTGGACAATGTTCATTCAATTTTCAAGTGAAACCATTTAATTTTGCTTCGTTTGCATGTCTTCATAAAATTTACCAGATCGACTGAATTATGTTGGCTAATGACATTTGTCGAGGCCATTCTTTCATTAATTAAAAAAAAATTTTCAAGTGAGAATTCAATTAATTATTTTTTGTTCAATTATCAAAATATTCTCTCTTATACCCTACCTACCCTAATTAAAAAATTTTCCACCTATTCCAAAATTTTGCAGAAAGGAGTGAAATATGTATTTTTCAAATTCAAATTTGTGCTCAATTTGTATTGTGACACTTAAATGACGTGCATACCTAAAAGCATTGGATACTTCGATGAATAATAATCAGAATAATATCAAAACAACGCATAATGTGTCCGTGATTCGGAACTGATGATTACGAATATGTCAGACAGATTATTATTTGTTTCCAATCTGTGAATTATATATCCAATAAATTCAACTGCAACTGAACGATTTAGGATGAAACCGAATCAAAATGTTCTAGATAAGTACTTCAATGAATAAATAAAATATAGCTGCTAGAAATTATCTCTACGACTCTTTTGGTTTTTTCGAATTTATTTTTATTTAGCATTTGAAGAAATTGAATTGCATTTAAGTACTTCAATGAATAAATAAAATATAGCTCCTACAAATTATCTCTACGACTCTTTTGGTTTTTTGGAATTTATTTTTATTTCGTCATTTGAAGAAATTGAATTGCATTTTGAACACTTTCAACGATAAATCTTCCTTGCCTAATTTTTTGATCTTTTATCTCTTTTTAATCCGTCTTGGATATCGCTCTTGTCCAGGGACATAAGGAATGTCTCAAAATAAAAATTTAAAGACATTTCAAAAACAGTTCTATTTATCTTAAATTAAATAAACTAAACCTATGTAATGAAATAATATTGATGAAAATAAATATTCATCAATCTCAATGAAATTATCAAAGCCTTGAGGGAAGATATTTTTAGATTGAAAATGATCTTAATATGGAGTTAAGTGAATGATGACTTTTTCGTTGTATATCTACAAGAGCGGAAGGGAGCGAATTGGAAAATTGACCAGTGTAACATTAAGAAATTGAGGGGGACATTAAAAAATTAGACAAGATATATGAATCGAGTGCACTTTTAGTGCCCTCAAACTTGGAAGGATTGTAGGTTTGGAATTTTGAAGAACGTTCACCTGAGACTGGTGACATTTTGCTTAATAGTTGGATAAGACTACAAATACAAAAAACGACTACGAAGAAGAAAAATAATATCTATTTATGTACATATACTCCATATCGTTTTCAGCAATAACAGACAGCAAAAATTTAAGAATTTAATTTGTTTTATAATTTATGTTATATTCAATGAATTGATTTAGATACATTAAATTTAAACATTCATATAAATTATAGTAATACAAAAGTTTGTGCTTCTTCGTAAATGAAATGATAGTTGAAAACAATTACCAACACATCATTTTCGAATTAATTGAATATACCAATGATTATTAATCGCATATTCGGGTATATTCATCAATAAAAATTCAAAGGTATGCAATAAAAATATAATTTGATACTGTGCGTCAAGTTTTCATGTGAATAATTATATTGAGTTACATTTAACAAACCATATATAGTGCCTAGTCTGTATACAATTGTACAAGTGGTAGAAAAGTAATGAAATCAGGGCAATAAAAATAGTGAAAACAGGTAAAATGATTTTTTTAGATCACCATATAAAAATGAATTTACAGCGCTATTTTATCAATGCTTAATACTACTGTTATGAGATTTTATAAATATAATTACAATTTCTTATTGTACTATATTTATATTTTACTATTTTTTATTATTGCAGAATTCAATAACATTCAGAACATCTCTATAGATTGCCCATGTTATTTATTTGGGGCTTTCGTGAATCTCTTACATCTCATAACGCCACCCTGACTCTCGAGTACCATATAGATAAGGAAAATCAAAATAGGATTAATAGTGTTTTCATCGTGATAATATTTTTATCAATACTTTCGCTTAGATCAAATGCCCACGTCAATGCAAACTTATATATAACTCACACCTACTTTGGAGCCTCTAGTTGTCATCATGTTTGAATTTATTAAAAAAAAATTAATTTGACATTGTCAGTCTTTTGCCATATAGATGGCACTATAGATGTTTGTTATCGTGATCTCTTTGATACATAATTACTACCTCTCATTTCAGTGAATTGATAATAATAATGATAATCTTTATTTATCCTTTTAGACATATAGAAAAAAATGTATAGGACACGTCAAATTACAGAATAATCAGAAATCACAATCATTGAAATATTCTCCTATAGAGTAGTAGCATTTCTCTATCAACTTTAACTTAACAATATTTCCAAATTTTGTTTTGGGTAAACATTTTATAGTATCAGGCAGATGATTGAAGAGCTTTATTCCTTTAAACATTGGTGACGATTCATATTCAGATGTTATGTGATGGGGAAGTAGAAACACTTGAGAATTTTTTCGTGTTGTATTCGTGAGAACTAGACAATTTCACCAAATTACTATCCTTTTCCTTCAAATACAATAAACTTAAGAGGACATACAAACAACAAGAGGGACAAGGATTCAGAATAAGCATCATATGCATAATACGTTTTTGAGACACGAATACTCTATTTATATTAAAGAGGCCCCTAATTTATTTAGAGCTTTATTTAGAGCAATATATTATAGGACCAGTGACTGCAGCATAAGGCATAGTACACATTCAACACAGATTCTCTAGGGGAAGAATCTTTTATTGGACTTATAGCGAAGTAGGCTTTACTCAATTTTTTGCATAATGCATCAATTTGTGGACACCATCTCAAATTTCAAACAATGTATACCCCAAGGAATTTAACATGATCCTTAAAGGTGATTAGTGTACTACCAAACTGTATACTCAATGTCCGATTCTAATTTTTAATGCCAAAAAACGTGCAATCAGACCTCTCAATATTTACAATCAAGGCATTTTTATGACACCAATCTGTAAAGCACTGTACTAAATTACCACATACCAGAGTAAGATTCTTCGGGCTCTCAGCGGATATAGCCAACGAAGTATCATCCGCAAACAACGTCATATTACATCCAAGAATGTGATCTGGAAGATCATTAACGAAAAGAATAAATAAGAGGGGGGCCAAGAACAGACCCCTGGGGAACTCCTGAATTTATATCGTAAGCTTTGCAGAATGTATCTTGGACCTTAACTGTCATAGTCCTGGCTGTGACAAAGCTATGAAGCCAATCCAGAAATACGCCTCGAAACCCGAGATTATAGTATTTACTAGCTTTTACCCGCGACTTCGTCCGCATAAGTTTTTTTGTTTTCTCCCGGCTGTAAGTCTCCCTGCAACAATGTCCCGCTATCGTGTTCCGGTCCTCAACTTCACATCAACTGAACTGATTACCTATCCTGAACTGATTACTGGGCTCAAAGTTCGTATAAATGTCTATCTAAATACCTCCTCAAGTTTAAAGCGTAGCTAGTTATGTAGTACAATATTAATTCTGTGGTGTAGGTAAATAGAATTTATCTGTATGTAATGTAACAGTCAGTTGAATAAAACATCGTATACAAATCATATCAATAGTTTTGGCGTAATGTGATTCTAAACAGAGTTTTAATGTTGTAGATAGGTAACTATGTATAGGTTCCTGTGGGAACGAGATATTTTCCCGAAGTGAAAAGTAGTCTGAATTTTGGTACCTTCCTACCCTATAAGTTAAGTAGTGTGATGGAATGTCGCTAAGTTTCGATGCAACTAAAACTGTTAAATAAAGACAGTTTGCATCAAAATTTCATCATAAATTCCCTAAATGATGGCACCTACTACCCTCTAAGTTAGAAAAGTGATCAAATACTAACTTGAAGTCTTAGTAACACTCAGTTTAAAAAAAAAACATCAAAATCATTTCAGTAGCTATGGCGTCATACGCTTCTTGACTCGATCACGCTAGATTTCCGCGGGAATGAGGTATTTTCCCGCCGTAAAAAGTAGCCTGTGTCCGTGCCTAGAATCCTATCTTTAAATTAACCAAGTCTTATAAAAATCCGGTAAGACGTTAAGGCATGTGTGAGGTAAACTTTTGAAACAAACGATTAAAAATCACTAACTTAATTAGTTTTCTGTCTACTGCCTACGCCTTAAGTACGATAGCATGAATATTAATAGCATATATCCTTTTCTAGGTTACTATCTATCACCTAACTAAATTTCATCAAAATCCGTTCAGCCGTTTAGGCATGATAGAGCAAAACTCCCAGCAAAAACCATAAAAAAATCACTAACTCAATTCAGTTTTCTACCTACTTCCTATTCTCTAAGTACGATGACGTGATCATTTTGATCTTATATCCGTTTTTAGGTAACCATCTATTACCTTACTAAATTTCACCAAAATCCGTTCAGCCGTTTAGACGTGAAAGAGCAAAAGTCCCAACAAAAACCACTAAAAATCACTAACTCAATTCAGTTATCTCCCTACTGCCTACTCCCTAAGAACGATGGCGTGATTATTTATAGCCTATGACCATTTCTTATCGTCTGACCAGGTTATCGTCTATCACCATACCAAATTTCATCAAAATCCGTTCAGCCGTTTAGGCGTGAAAGAGTAACAGACAGACAGACAGAGTTACTTTCGCATTTATAATATTAGTATGGATTGATCATAAACCCGAAAGCCAGAACGTCGAATGCCATCGATAGGTCGAAGAATAGACCAGCAACAAAGAGTCCTTTATCTTTTATTATAATATATCCATATACAGTAATATCTGGAAGTAATATATATATATATATATATATATATATATATATATATATATATATATATGTATGTATATATATATATATATATATATATATATATATATATATATATATATATATATATATATATATATATATATATATATATATATATATATATATATATATATATATATATATATATATATATATATATATATATATATATATATATATATATATATATATATATATATATATATATATATATATATATATATATATATATATATATATATATATATATATATATATATATATATATATATATAATATATATTCAGCTTCCAGGTTCACGAATCTTTCATACTTTCTCAATACTGACTCTCAATCGAAATATTTCAAATAAAACTGCCAGGGATGTGTTTATACAAATGTCAACAAGAATCTTTCACTTTTTTAGAGTGAATATCGAGGAAAGTGCATTTCGAAAAATCATCGAACTTTTTAAATGAAAATGCCATACAATTGTTTCATAATTATTAGGAATCATCAGTGGATATTATTTAATATATCAAGAATCAATGACTTTCAACGCCCTCAGATCGTATCTTCAGAATAAGGAGAACATTTAGTTCGTGAACTAAACACGGGAGCTCCCTCTATCGAAGAAAAGACTCTCTCTAACATCCTAGTTTCCGCCTCTTGACAACAATAGTGAGATTACGTAAAAGCTTTGCATGCACTTCATTTAAACACACGGAACTTTGTCTCTAATGTGTGGGAATGGTTCCCTGCCTAATCGGTGGAGATCACACTCAAGCGGGCCAATAGATAACTAATTTCCATATTCATGAACCTTTCATACTTAGTTAATACTGAGACTCTTCATCGAATTAGAGAGATTTATAGCTCTCTTAAAACATTGGTTTCTTAAACTCCCAGAGAGCTTTGTACACAATTGAATGAAATGTGTCTAAAAAGGCATTCTCTAATTTTGTCAGGAAGAGGAATTTATATCCACTGATATAAATTCACCTGTTTTCGTTGACAAAATTTGTGTTGCAGCACCTTGAGTGGTTTATTTGAAATACTTCGATATTTCCATCAAGTGTCTCAGTATTCTCAGAATCTGATAACAAATCAAAAACAACATGGAAAATTGTTAACTCTTTAACCTCGAATCAGAAAAAATCTTTTCAGAAGCAAAAATAGGAAACAGTCGAAAGATTTCTCATTCGTTTTATTATTTTGACGTAACCTGTGAAGAAGTCATGAAAATTGTTCATAAATTAAAAAACAGTCGTGTTTTTGGACATGATGGTATCTCAATGTCTATCATAAAGAAATCCATCAATTTTATTCTTGAGCCTTTTGCTTTTATGATAAATACATCATTCAGGAAGGGAGTTTCCCCTGATAATTTAAAAATTGCTATTGTAAAACATTTATAAGAAAAGTGACATAAATGATTTAGCTAACTATCGCCCCATAAGCGTATTATCAGCATTCTCTAAGGTTTTCGACAAGGTACCGGCTTGGCACCAGGTAAGTGAAGAGTGCTCTGAAAAGGTCTACACAAATGAGGCCCAATAAAACACAAAAAATTTCGAAATTAAATAATTAGTACATCGAACCTCGATGTTTCTGTTTCATCCTATTAAGAGAATCATTAGTGGCATGTATCCAAACAATTAAGTTTCGATGTTGTTCGCAACTCACAAAAGCCTCAAACGTTCAGAATGAGGGAAACATCTATTAGTGATCTACAAGATGAATTCTATGAAGCATGCTAGAGCGCATTCTCGCGACAGGGTCCATTTTGAGAGTTTCATTTGAAATATTCTGATTTTCTATTGACAATCTCCTTATATACATATCTACATATAAGTTTGAAGTGTTCAGGAATTTCGAAACTAGTGAAACTAGTTATCGTATTGCCCGCTAGGGTCTGAACCCGAGCGATAAGGCAGGAGACCATTTTTACACTCTACAGAAAACTTTGAGGTATTTTGATGAAAGTACAAAGTGAAAATGTACAAAGCCTGCCATCTTACACAAAACACTGAAATGACTCATGTAAATGACACAAAAAAAGATCTACAAAATTCTTCAATTAACAGATTGTTCTCAAATTAATAACGCATTATCTAGATTTGAACTACCAAGAACACAACAAAATTTGTGTTAAAGGATGAAGGATGAGTTGCCAAAATATATGTCCAAAGTAATGAGAAGTTTGTGGATTTATGTAAAGTGTTTTCAATTATACGATACATGAAGAAATAAATTTTGATGATCAATTTTAATTTTTCATCTTTTTGCAATAGTTTGAATAGCTACGAATTATGGTTTATTTTTCTTAGAAAATTGCTTTCTTTCTGGTCCATCTTCCTCTCATTTTGTTTAAGGTTATCAAAAATCGTATATCTTCTTCACGTCCTGTTTATTAAAATTCAATATCTTCTTTATACAATAACCTTCATATCCTGCAATAATACTTCTTCGTTTTCAATTATATTAAAACTATATCCAGTAGTCATTACCCTGGAATATACTGCCAGTTCCGTACGAATATTGGCCTTGTAATATGAGTACGTTACCCATCATTATCTAATATTTAAGAAACACGTATCAACGCCTACGTTTCAACTGGGATACGAACCTAGTTCTCTCATTTGACAGGTTTCCACTCCTGTCTCAATTTTCATTGAATTTTGAATAAAGTTGTAAATTTTCATTTCATTGGGAAAAAATAACTCTAGTTAGTTTTCATAATTTCAATAGGTAACAAAATTAAACATTTTCCATAGTAATCCATCCTTATGAAATATTTTGAAGTAATATATTCATATATACCTAGCATAATATTAAAAGAGATTTTGACTTTGTAACATATTAAATTATGAACAAAAATGCTGTGATTATTCACATAGGTAATGATTTTTTAAATTTTTTTTAGCAATTAAGAATTCAACGATTCAACAACATTGAATTTTGTATTTTGGATATAAATTTTAATAAAAAAAATTGCTTATATTTCGTCACGTATTTTAAATCAAGTTAAAAGCAATGAGTGAAACCAATTTTAAGTGTAAATGCGTAGAAATCTTGATCATTTTCAATCATTGATTTTAATATGTACATTTAAAATTTGTTTTTTCACTTTATGTTAGAAATGAGAGTAGAAATGATATTTTCGTTGAATATTATTGAAGCAACTTGAAACAATATAATACTCGTATGATCTAATGCTTCATCTGGGTACAAATCAAGTGAAAATGATACTTAATATATTTGTGCATATTCAAAGAGTTGCGGTAAATCCCAAATTTGAGAATTCAGGAAACTATATGTACCTATGTATATTATTAAGCTTATCATTAGACATTGACCGTATTGCCTCAATCAACTTGATTATTGCTAGTATACTGATATGAAATTGTGTAATGCTTGAAAAATATTATCACAAATTACTGCTATTTTTACAACAAGTAACCAAAACAAATCAACCAATCGGAGAAAAGATTATTAGCGAGCCCATTTCTGATAAAATTAATGGAGTGAATATTATACTTATATTGTACTTTGATATCGATATCGGACGTATTATTATCCTACAATATTGTTTGAAAGTAGGGAATTCTGTAATGTGAAGACCACGCATACAAATTTTCTGACACAACATACAATGTATCTGTTTAATCTATCCAGTGGCGCACCAAACCGAAGGAAGGTTTACTCGAAACTTTGAAATGGCTCCAAAATACCTATAATAAACGGTTTCTTAAGTAATAACTTCTAAGACTCATAGGGCAATTTTTGAATTACTAAAAACTTCAACATATCGTAACCAACATGTGGCCTTCAATCGGGTATGTCCATTCGTTGTCACATCAGTCTTAATCGTTTAGGTTAACACTGCTCAAGTGAAGTAGAATAAATGGCCAGCTTTACAAGCGCCGATTTATCATTACGATTAACTATATAGTCCAATTTTAAAGTTTTTAACGAGTGTCCCTAGATCTAATAATCTGCACCGATTTTTATCTGAATAAATTCCAAATGCTTATCTTGCTTCATTCCTATAATTCATTTTTTAAGTTACATGGGTATTGAGAAATCATACCACGAGATCAAAAGAATATAACTTTTTTCGTTCAATAAAAAAAAACTTCAGAAAATACTTCTGGTTTATATAAATACTAACCCATAAACTAAATTGCTAATACATATAATAAGTGCATTATTTTACGCTTCATCAGAAGTGCTGTGTTAATGAGGTTCTAAATAAATACGGTTTGGTATATCTTTCATATTTTTCATTACTATTTGGCAACCAATAATTTGTTTTTTTAATGTTTGTTTCAAATTGAATTTTAATTAAAAAGCGGAAAGATCGATTTGCATTTTACAGTAGGATAACGTCATGTTACCGACCGTCAACGCCACGTCAAAATATTCTGAAGTGTATTTTGCATTGTTCTCAAATATGTATAAGCAATGTCACAGAGCGTCAGACGGTAAAAATTTCGTTTCAGTAAAAAGAATTCCGTAAAATGCGATCAATTATTTTAGGCCATAGCATCCATTAAAATGTCAGCTAAGGTAATGTCAATTGACTTCTCTCACATTTGATAGTACATTGCGGCTTCTGTGGTCTATATTTTGCATCATATAATGTCACTAACCAACACAAACAACTACATAAGAAGCAACATGAAGTTCCCATTACGAAGATACGTCCTCAAAGAATAGCAGCTAGACGTGCCAGAGAAATTCTTTGTTTGGATGTTAATGATGATGCCATATGGTTGGATGAAAAAGATGTTGACACCACAAATGTTCCTGACGTGATAAAGCTAAATGAGAACGAAGTTACTGTCATGCCAGTTATAAATAATTTAAAGCAGTGGATTCAAAGTCCATGGACTGAAGATGATTGAGTTTCTTCCTTCTTTTTCTTTATATTCAATAGTTTATTGCTTTGTTATTGTTTCAAATATTTGATATAATGTTGATTTCATAAAAAAGTACTTAATTCAAATGGAAATAAAACTGATTTCGGAATTGCTGTTTCAATTTAATAATTTTTCGATGTGAAATTGCGAAACTTGTGACGTCACACTAGGGAGGGGGGGGGTCTCAGAAATGTGACCACCTATGACAAGGACGGGTGGGGGGACTCAAAAAATCATGAAATTCGTGTGACGTACCTTATGGATGGGCCCTTATTTACTAAAAAATATATTTCTGATACAAAATCTGGCTTTTTCAATGGCACATAAACTCAAATATATGATCAAATGGCCTTGATTACTTGTTATAATTATCTATCGATTCGAATTATTTGCGCGTTTTGGTGTGATCTATAATACTTTCCTAGAACTGACATTATCTTGGCAGTTTTGTGAAATTATTTATAATCCTTATTTTTGGTACAGAATCTGACTCTAATTAAATGGTTTTCGCTGCAGAATCAATTCGGGAAAACCTCATAATTTTCTAAAAGATTTTCACAATATTTTAAGTGTATATTATTTAGAGAAATTTGTTCTGAGATATAAGGCGTCGTTTTTCAACTTTTACTAGTTGAAGCTAATATAATGTTTCTATACTCTATAATTTAATATTCTCGCTCAACTATCGGTACAATTAAATTTCAATACATATGTGAAAGTAGGTATCAATCAGTTTATGTTGAAGAGCACTTGTTACTTTCGTTTTGAATTTTAATATATCTAAATTTTGAATAGAAAATGACGGTGACCATGAGATCGTAGAGATTTTTCAGTCACTTCTAAGTATGTGTATTGTGTATGTCTCTGACATTAATTACAATTCAGAACCTCAAACTGAGAAAATACATGAGATATATTTGTATTCGAATTATGGTTTCATATCTAGCTGCATGAATTTCTAAAAATTGATCCAGTGAATTTTATCTTCTGATTCTAATTCATTGGTTTGACTTGGGTAAATTCTCAAGGGCATTGTTCTCTGATGATAATCTCATTCAGAATGGCGATAATATGCTAATGTTCCAGGTCATTTATGAAAAATTTGAATATTAACTTATTCATGAATGGATCTTTTACTTCATCAAGTTATATAGTCCAGTATATCATAAAACATTCATAAGGTAATATCTATCATGCAATGTGAATAATAAAAGGATAGAAATTTCATTATTGTAACCTTAATTGATTTCAGGGAATTTGTCAATATTATTCACAATAAAGATAATACAATATGAAAAAAATCATGATATACACATACACACTCACGCACACACGCAAACGAAAACGTCAACGAAAATAAACTTTTTAACATATAAATTAGCCTGTTATTGCTGAAAACATTACGAATAATATATATATATATATATATATATATATATATATATATATATATATATATATATATATATATATATATATATATATATATATATATATATATATATATATATATATATCTAAATATATATATATATATATATATATATATATATATATATATATATATATATATATATATATATATGTATATGTATATATGTATATGTATATATATTTTTGAGTGTTTCATTGAGATTGCAGTCCAGGACAGGAAAATAAGTTACCTCTTTAGAATTTTCCAAGCTTTCGAAAATGTATTTTCTTCTTGAGCGCTGAAATAATGCAATATTAACAGTTTATTTGAAAATTTTCTTACAATTTCTGTGAAGTTAACTTCACTGTTAATATTGTGCTATTTTAGCCCTAAAAAAGAAAATAAACATTTTCGAAAGCTTGGAAAATACTAAAGAAAATACTAAAAATACTAAGACTTATTTTCCTCTCCTGGACTGCAATCCCAGGGTATACATAGGGTAATTGATGTTCGATTGTAACTTAGACGTTTACGTAAAACTACACATATTACCGCTTTGAATATTTGGTGGCTGAAAAAGTTGGGTATGCTCTATCGATCAGAAATATTTTCAATGTTGTCGCTTAGTTCGTAAAGTGTCAACAGCGTAGATATTTTGCACGAGACACTCTGAATATCATTGCTTTCAAATTACACATGAAATGTTTAATGAATTTTTATGGGGGTACGATGTACCAAAAATTGCTAGTTTCCCGAGTTTTTTCTGATAAATTGACAGATTAGGTGCCATTTGTGAGAACCCATATCTCTGTTTTTCTACCGAGGATATTGAAAATTTATACAATACACAGCTAAACATCGTTTTTTTCAGAATATTGAATCAGTTTGATGATTGATGAGGCCGATACTTGGAGAAAATTAATATCCATAATGCAACAATATTCGAAATTTTCTAATAGTTTTAAAACAAATACGCATGACGAAGTTTCGAAGTACTACTTCTTTATCAAATGCTGCATTAATACTGAGTATATATAATGACGACGTTCCGAAGTACTACTTTTTCATCAAATGCTGGATTAATACTCAGTATGAATATCAGCATTTGATAAAGAAGTGGTACTCCGAAACGTCGTCTTGCGTATTTGTATTGAAATTATGAGAAAATTCTAAAAATTGTTTCATTATGGATGTTGAATCAGCTCCAAAAATTAATATTTATTTAAAATTAGTATTTATCATACAAGGTGCTCGTAAAGCTCCTTCTGTTTTCCTCAAATTGAAAGCAGTAGGTATAGGTCGGTAAATTAAAATGGTACGCGTTGTATTCTGTTGACTCATGTATGTATATATATATATATATATATATATATATATATATATATATATATATATATATACAAGTAAATATCTTTTTTATGATATTAAGATTCACTACACCAAGTGCGATATTTTACTTCATAATTGTTGAAACATTCAAATCTTCAAAATCAACATTAAGACATTACGCCACGCATCTTTCAATGGATATGGCATACATGAAATATAAAGAATCACTACAAAATCTGCAAATTTTTGAGGATTTTTAAAGAATCTCATTTGCAGGTTTACCAGGTCGTACTTATTTGAGCAGGAGCAACTGAGACTCTTGATGAATATTCAATGGAAACTAACTTTGATATTATCGCAAAGCAGTTTTGTAACTTTAAGAATTGAAAATAATACTGGAAAATAAAAGAGAGAAAACTTTACTATGTTACGATGATGAATTTCAATGAGTTGACAATACCTTTAACGTTTTTGTTTCATTTATTTTTCATGATTTTAATAGTTTCCTAAACAGAATCTCATGTCTGTGAGTTCTAAGTGTAAACGAAAAATCTTTGAGTTTAAAAATAACATATCTTCTGGAGGAATGTCAGATTTTTTCCAGGAGCTTTTCAAGATCTATAATGCAAACATATTTTGAACAAATACTGAATAACATTATTCGGTGTTACCGATTCGTAATGTTGTCAAGAACTATGTCTAAACACTTTTCTCTAGCCATTGAAGAACTCTCTCGCGGATAGAGATGAAATATCTGGATGATGAGGAATTTTAGTGCATCTCGATCAACAGTCAATAGTTCTCGTCAAATTCGACATTGGACAACGGCTTTGAAAGGTCGAACAATTTCATTTGTCAGGAAGATGTTTGAGTGAAGTTTAGAAAAGTATCAATTTTCCACTTTGATAAGCAATTTTGCCTGAAGACAAGATAATATAAAAATCCTTTATTTTACTCTAAAACCGCAACCTTGAATTTCAATATTGTTCGCAAATTCAGGGTCAGAGTTAAAAGAACATTCACTTTTTGGCGTTTCATAATAATTAAGCCGCTCTTAGAGATGCATCACTTTATTATATTGTTTCATATGATATTCTTAATCTCATTTTATCTATTCAAATAAGGTGAGTTTCTCACTAACAAATCAGTAAACGTAAACTTTATTCATTTTTTGTGAACTTTAACCTTGATCTGTGGATATGGAGTTATCAGCATTTTCAACACCAAAATGGATTTTTATCCGATTTTCGTTGCATTGGCGCCTGTCATCGTGGATTGATGCCGAAATAATCGATTATTTCGTAATAAAGATTTTATTTCATTATGCGTATTTCAGCTTTTGTAGATTAAAACGCATTTCATATTTAGTAATTATAGAAATTGGGAGTTGTATTAATAATTACACGAATGTTTCTATGATGTCATGAACCAACTTTCAAACTATATCGAAAAAAAAAGCACTTGGGTTTGTTTCACGAAATTATTTGTTGCTTGACAGTTGCTTCGGGTTGATACCCCATTTTCAAAAGTTGAACAGTTTAAATTTTATAAAAGGGGTTATACCATGACGCAATGGTCAAAAAACAACGTAATTTGTGAAACTGATACCATTTGGGAAACTAATTGTATTTTAATGAATTTAATGGACGATGAATCTACTCTGTGATAGTCCATATTTAAATGAGAGGTAATAATAAAAACTTGTCTAAAAATCACTGACTGAACAATTCTTTATTCGACTAGTTTCGCCTTTTACGGCATTATCAAGAATCATTAAAAAATTCATTTTCTTCTGTATCAAAACTGGTGTTTGAAAAATTATTAAACCTTGGATAAAAATCGTAAATTGGTGGTGTCACCTGTGAAGTGGTTGGTTTATGTTGTTTCTCTAACAATACACTTATTTTCTTTTGTTGAGTTTGACATTTAATGTGTATAATTTTACTCACTTTTTCCCCCACGGTGTCATCCTGAATATCGAACACAATGGCATGAAGATAATGAAAAAGGTTAGTGTGCACAAGTTTTAGGTAAGACCTGCAGATATGACGTTTTTTATGTAAGAAAATAATTTCTTCTCTTATCCACTGTTTTTGTACCATCTTCTTCAGTTTTTCTGTTACGGTGTTATTGATGTTGAATTTCACTTTCACATAATTAGGCACTAAACTCATTTTTGAACACGCGGCAGTTCTTTGTTTCATATGTAATCTATAGTAAAGATTCACCAAAACTGCTTGACTAGCATTATTAATAAATTCAATGGACGATGAATCTACTCTGTGATAGTTCATATTTAAATGAGAGGTAATAATAAAAACTTGTCTAAAAATCACTGACTGAACAATTCTTTATTCGACTAGTTTCGCCTTTTACAGCATTATCAAGAATGATAATGCGTTCTTGATAATGCTGTAAAAGGCGAAACTAGTCGAATGAAGAATTGTTCAGTCAGTGATTTTTAGACAAGTTTTTATTATTACCTCTCATTTAATTGTATTTTTTTTCAATACCTATATTGAACATTGTTTCACCAAGAGATCAGCAATAATTCAACTCAATTTTGGAAGCAACCATTAATTTTACACTGAAAGCATAAGCGCTTATAGAAGAATGCTGTTACGATTCAATGTTGTATCAATTCTTGAGTAGATTCACAACAAGAATTCAACAATGTTTGTGGTTTTTGAAATTGACGGTTTTAAGTTTTTACAGCTGATACTTTATAAAACTGAGAATTCAAAGAGGTGATTTTTTTCCTAATTAGCTAGAATTGCGTTAACTTACAGGATTTTCATTATATCTTTTTTTACATTCAATTTACAGTCGATACAGAAGATGAAGATTTTTCAATCGAAAAAGCGTGATACTGCTAAAAAATTCCATAAAAACTGCATATAATATATATGTAGATACTGAGATTGAATTCTCGCTCAACTCTTGGTGAAACATAATTGAATATTGAAATAAATTAAACTCTTGGCTTGATATTTCACGATTTATTCGAGCGTTAGCTCATTTTCAAGGCTCAATCTTGAAAATGAGCTAACGCTCGAAACATGTTGACTATTCATATTGTTGAATAAATCGTGAAACATTAAGCCAAGAGTTTAATTTATTTTAATATATATGTAGTTATTATTAATACGATTGTTCGCCATGAAGAGAGCGTTTGAACTTGAATTCGCAATTATTAGGAAATTTGCTTCATCTTTTTTCTTCCCAAAAATGCTTCATCCTCTCTGAATGCTCTTTCTTCCGTTCATCTGTCCATTTTATTCCAGGTTGGCGATTTTATTTTTGCTCAAGCTTCACATGTGCGATTTTATAGCGACATTCAGTCCAATCTTCGAGATTCTTTATATTGATCTGTTGTAGATCCTTTTGGACCTCTTTTAGCCACTCTGTTCTGCATTATATCAATTATACTGAGTAGTTTCTTCGGTATTCTGGACTGTTTCATTCTGTATACATGTGCATAGAACACTTGCTCGTCGTTTTCAGATTTTATCCGTTATCGTATTTGTCTTTTGATACAGTTCGTTCTGAGGTCTTTTTATCCAAATGCCGTTTCTATTGATTGGCCCGTAAATCTTTCTGAGAATTTTCCGTTCTTGTTTTTTCTATTTCTCTCATTCTTGAAGGACCATTGTTTCATGTTTCAATAATACGTGTTTGATATCAAATTTCGGTTCCTTTAATATCCATAACTACAACCCTACTAATAATAGCTTCTAGACCGAAGAATTGATATCACTTTTTTTCCTAATCTAGGCTTGCATAAGTATAAAAAATTTTCGAACGTAATTATCTCAATGAACTATGAATTTTTGTTTGATTTCCAAATATGTAGTATGAAACAGAATATTTTCGAATAAATGTTTAAAACATACAAATGATTATCTTTCATAAATATAAATAAATCCTCGAAAAGTCTGATAAAAGTGAATTAAACGATAAAATTTAATTTGCAATCTTTTCTGAGATGCAAAAATTATAAGTGTTCAGTGTGTTCAGTGGTGTCTTGTAATTCAAAAGGAAATATTTTTGTTCGGACATCGTTTCATTGAGAGTTGAAAGTATGAAACTTCTATGATACAGTGCTCAGATTGTTTTTAATTGAATAGGGACGTTGGAACATTTTAACACAAGGATTTTTCAAAAATACAGTATGTATAAATTATTAGAGCAATTAATTAATATCATATATTTGGATTAACTTTTCAGGAAATTTCATTTTGCGTCTTTAATTCTTAAATGTTCATTTTTCAATAAATTATGGACAAGATCTATTACATACCAAAATGATATGGTAGTACTATAAATTAATATGTGAACAAATTTCAATTGAAATTTTCCATAAATAATTTTTGTCAACTCAATTTTGCCTATTTGAAGTATTCATCTACATTGAGGGAATCATGGTGGTTTTTTAATTTTCCAAGCTGAACTCGTAATTCAATTAAAAAGGTCAAAAGGTAAACGGAAAGTTTGAAAAATTCATAAACATATTTCTGTTCCACTTGACTATATTCTGTTATATCCCGAAAGTATTTCAGATTTTCGGAGATTTGAGAGCGATACTCTATTTTTGAAATTGAATATAGCTCTTTATTCGTCACTTCATTAATATCTTTGAATTCGCAAAGTGCAGAGCTTCCTTTAGGTCAGGGGTTCTCAAACTTATTTTTTCTACTGCCACTTTGAGAATAAATTATTTTTTTGCGCCCCCCTTTTTTCACGTATTTTAAAACCACTGTAACTTCAAATTAAATTAATTAATTATCGTGAGCTATATTAGCGAATATGAAACACTCATTCTAAACGAGACTTTTATTATAACCCGCAAGAGTTTACTTGAGACCTGAGTAGGTAGTACACAACGGCGCTCAGGTCTATATAAAGTTAACTCTTATGGGCTACACCTGCCAATGAGAATGATTATTGAAACGCAAGTTTATAATATTCCTACAGAGTTTCTTTTATTTGAAATAATATAAACACAATTTATTCTTATATAAAAACTAATGTGAAGGATAAATCTGATGCTGTTTAATAGGCCTAAATTTGTTAATATCAGGCTCCAATTTACTAAAGAACAGCCGCAACTCGCCACATGATGAACATGCCTAAACTCGTTTAAAAAAATGAAATCTCTTATTTCATTCGATGCATAATCTTACTCAACAAGTAAAAACAAGTATTCTATGAACAAGCCGATTGATACAGGAATGAACAAATCGGGCTAATCAACAAAAACGTGTTAAAACATGATTGCCCGCAGTCTATAATCTACGAAACTTAGCTATCTAGTATTACTAATAACTGTTAAAATGCGAAAGTGTGTCTATTGCCTTTTTATTTATTCGTTTGTGTCTACTTTCATTTCGAAACGGAGCAACCGATTGACAATATTTTCTTTTATTTATTGAATAAAACAGGACATATTCATGAACTACGCAGAGAGAAATATCGAACCGAATTTGAGCAATCTTCTAATTAATATTAGGTGATGTTCACAAGTTGTAGTCGAGAGCTCAGTCGTTGTCCAAATGTCTTCCTAGCTAGAATAAATTACAAATCGCCCCCCAAGCCTCTACACAACGCCCCCATTTTTTTCTGGATCTCTTACCGCCCCCCTTTAAGCTTGCATCGCCCACAAGGGGGCGTTATCGACTTTGGGAAAGGCTGCTTTAGGCGTTTCTATAACGTCTGTTGGTCGGATATGAATCCTGAAAAATTTCTTGAATTTTCTCTTTTAGAGCACTATAAAAACCAGAAGAGGCACACTGTTTTGCATATCAATAATAATATAACCAAATTATTTTCTCTTTAGATAATGACAAATTGATAAAGCATACTGATGAATAATAGATCATATATATCTACAGGGTGTCCAAAAAGAGTATCGGGTATTTGTTTTCGCGCTGTTTTTGAAACGTTGGGTTGGGAAGGAGAGGGGAGGGGTTCGTAGCGTCCGCCATTCTGTGGAGTTTTAGTCGCGATGGAGTGGTACCCGGCTTTTTGCGTACAAGAGTATCATCGTAATGGTAACTCAGTAGAGAATGCTCAACGTATGTATCGTGCAGAATACCGTACACACCACGCACCAAGTGACGATAGCATTAGAAAATGGATCCAAATGTTCGAATATACAGGTGCGACGGTGAAGATCCAAAACCTGGGTCGCCCACGTTCAGTTCGCAACGAGAGAACTATCGAAGAAGTGGAGGCGTCGGTTCATCAATATCCGTCGTTATCCTTCCGTAAGCGAAGCCAAGCGTTAAACATAAAAAAATCATCAAAGAAAATCAAATTGATGGTTTCAACTCAAGAACATGGCTTCAACAAGGTGGGGCCACTTGCCATACATCGAATACAGGGTTGAAAGTCATCAATGAGTTATTCCCGAATAAAGTGATTTCGCGTAAAGGTAACATCAACTGGCCTTCCAGAAGCCCATACCTTAGCCCGCTTGACTATTTCGTATGGGGATACCTAAAAAGTAAGGTTTACGAGAGCAAACCAAGAAACCTCAAACAGCTGAAGCAAAACATGAGGTCAGAAATGGCAGCAATATCCAGAGCTAAGTGTCAGTGTGTCGTCTGTAATCTTCGTGTCCGATTAGAAGAGTACCATCATCGTAACGCTCACCATTTAGATAACATGATATTTTCCAAATTATTTTCCATTCAATATTAGTGTTACCAACCATAAACTTTTTATTTACAAGTACTTTTTGTTTTATTGAACTTACAAATACTCGATACACTTTTTGGACATCCAGTACATAAAAAATTATATGCCTAATTATTTGCTGGAGGCGATTATTGCGTGTATGTGTAATGATGATGACCTTAATTAAAAAAGAATACCTATTACTCATAGATGTATCTATTTTTTATTATGATCACATTATCATAATTGTGTAAACAGAATTTAAACAGCTACTTACAGCGAAGAAAACCATCTCTATTTCTTGAAGCAAGAAGAAACATTGAGTCATTAATGACCTCCTCCTATTGAATACAGATTCTGCATACTAACACCTGGTGTATATTTCACCGTTAAATTTTTCTGATTGTCTGGAAATCCCAGGGCAATTAGGTGTAGAGATACTTTCAGAACGGTCAGAAGTAAATCCCAGACGTTTAAATTGTATCCATTCCATAATGTGTAGATACATCTTGAATGATGAAAAGGAAATTCCATCATAATCGTATTTTTATATATAATTTGATGAAGTATTTGAGATCTTCGCAAATTTAATCGCAACGAAGATAGAGAATTTCAGTTTTTAGTTTTGATTATCCACTCCATTCTATGGATCTCATATCGGAGTAAGAAATAGAACAGACTTTCTTTAATTTATATAAGTAACTTTCACCATCATTTGACGTTAGTATGGAACATAAGTATCAATTAAGTAATCCAAGTCTCATTTAATTATTATCATTATTCAAAACTACAAATCTTCTTGATCACTCGATTAATAACAAATTGGCTTTCAATTTCTAACGATTCTGTGACTAGCGTATATATCATATAGTAAATATTCATTGAATTTTCATAATTTAATTCATAATGGAGTGAGTTTATTCAATAGACCTCAAAATTTGTTTCGTAAAAAATCAGTGAAAAAAATTGAAATATATATATTTTTATCTTTTATTCTTGAAATTATCTCATCCCAAATTCAATTCTTGGAATGAAATGACGTAACTAGAAATTTTGAATCAATGAAGGGTTAAAAGGTGAAGAAATGATGTCTTTCTCAGCGTCATCTGAATTTGTAAATATTCAGGCCTATCGTAAATAATTTTAATGTCATTGTGAGCACCCGATAATATTCGGATAAATTATTTCGAATAGGTCGAAATTCCCATAAAATTATAATACAGTGGAGCCCCGGTAATCCGACAAACAGTTTGCAGGGCAGTGTCGGATTAGCGAATTTGTCGGATTATTGAGTACTTCCTTAGACCCTCTATAGTCCGAATTTTTTTACAGAAGAGTACCTTGTAATCCGACAGATCCAATGATAAGATTTTACATGTTATATATATGTATGTACTTGGAAGTAAAAATTATACTTCATTATGTATGTCAAATACCATGTCGGATTACAGGGGGTGCCGGATAAGCCAGGGGCCGGATTATCGAAGCCCCACTGTATATGACAAAATCCTATTTGTCTCACATAAAGCTCTCTACGAGTCTGTGGGTTATATTTATCAAATTTGTATGAAAATGTTTTCAAACTCCATATTTCCCAAACAATTTATTTCAAATTGAATAGCATTGTCAATAGTAACGGAGATACTTGTTTGTATACCTACCTGAATATACATCTATCTATTTTTGTTAACGTTTCGTTGTTATATTACAACTTTGTCAAAACTAATGAATAATTAAATTTATGAGTTACTATAGATTTTTTTAGAAAAATCGAATTAGTTTTTTTGTATCTTCACTCATTGATTTTCATTATCAGAGGAATATTTCTGGTTTAGGATTCGCTTCGGAAGTTTTAGTCTTCTTCACCATGAGGAAACCTCTGAAAAACTCATGGTAAGCCAGGTGATTCTAATAAGTGTGATTTATATTTACATATATATAATTACATATAGTTTTTTATACTTATCCAGAATATTTATATTGTTGGTTTATGTGTGTGAAACTGAAGGTAGATCTGGAAAAAATGAGTTTTGAGATGTGATGTTTGATGATTGTGTGTGTTTATTTTATGATTGTTATTTGTGAGGTTTATAAAGTTGTTGTAAATAGAATTAAGATGTTTAATGTCTGTTCTTTCATTTACTGTGTTTTCTAAATTTTTACGAATGTGTAACATTTCTAAAATTTCTCTACTTTTTTTGCCCCTTTCAGTTGCCAAAATTTTCGTATTTTTGTAATCAAAATCGTTTTTTCTGTTATTTTATGTTTATGTAAGGCTGTTATTTGAGTTTTTGCGTATTTATGCGCTTTGATTCTTTCTTCGAGATTTTGTGCTGTTTGTCCGATATAGCTTTTATTGCAATTGTTACACGGAATATTATAAACCGTATGAGTTTTTCTCTGAGTTACAGTTTTACTTTTTAATTTTGTATATATTTCTTCGATTTGATTTTTGGCAGTATGTGCTATTCTTAAATTATAAGGTTTTAATATTTTGGCAATGTTTGTACTTAATTTTGGAATATATGGTAAGGGAAAGTAATTATTTTCGTCAGATTCACTTCTTTTTGAATGTAAAGTATTATATAATTTATGAATTCTGTTTTTCATGAAAAGCGTTTCATACGGAAAATTCAATGTATTGGGTATACCTGTTTAACAAGTTTTGATAACAGTATTATAGGTGTCTCAAAATCGACCTGTTAATTATTATTATTATTTCCCATTAATCTTCAACTGAAGTATATTTTAGTGCAACTTCCAGTGTTGATTTGAAAACATTTTCTCGCATGTTTCGAAGATTTATAACATCTATAGCAGATACGCCGTTTTTTTCTGTCAATGTTATAGCTATTGAAACAACTGAATGCTGTATCTGATTTAACTTTCGTAGTTGTAGTTTTTTTTTGCTCTAATATTTCACAAAGGCTCTATTCTTATTGTACTGCTTCACATATTTCTTCAAACGTTATAATTTGCTTCCTAGAGTCCCTAGAGTATATATATATATATATATATATATATATATATATATATATATATATATATATATATATATATATATATATATATATATACATATTATTTATTCATTCATATCATTAACATTCATTACAAAAATTCAAATTAACCAGAAGAATGTATGTGAACGTGAAAGATATGATGCTTCCTTCATCCTTCAAGGAATAAATTATTAGAAAAATAAAATATTCATCACACCTGATGGAAGTGCGGTACATATGTTTCGTTCTGCAAGGAACTCGTCGGTCGCAGCACGTCCATCAAAGTGAGGCAACGATTTCAATCCCCAAGCATCTTCTTATGACTCCAAGTGTAATAATATAGAGTAACAGAACTATATATAGGGATTATATATAATGAATCCTCTAATATGTGCTTTTGATTGAATTTGATAAACTGAAATTTCTCATGATATCAGAAAATATTATTTACCTTTACCTAATACAGTGGTACATGGTCTCTACTGGAACTAATATTGAAATTTTCATACAATAGATAGGTATCTACTTCACCAGTTAGCTTTTCATTGTTTTTATCTATCAACAATGGAAACTTCTATTAGTTTCAAATAGCAGGTTAAATTACTGAAAATCAATATATTATATTGGAGAGAACATAATATATTTATAAGGATTGGAAATTATATAAAATTTGTAATTGAAATATTCTATATGCAAAAAGAAATTTTTTTTCGTTCTTAATCTCAAATAAAAATTATATTCAAATCATATTTTTTCCATTTCGAATGCTGGTTGAAACTGGAGAGAATTAGATCCGAATGTAAAGTTATCAAAATTTTTCTTTGATATGAAATAATGAGGTACATATTTTTTCAATTTGTAATTAAACTTATCCGTTTGGGTTAACCGCCATGGGTCGTTTGAGTTGAAGTCACAACAAAATTAAACGCTCTCTTAGATTTTTAACATTGAGGCGTTGTTATTGACTAATTGCAACAAACCAATGAGCTGCGAACAATTAACTAATCACACCGATAAAACTACTATCCAATAATGAAACTAATTATGCAACGTTTACTTATCGCTATTTATACAATAAACCTTCGATGTGAGATTTAAGCTGATTTCTGTTAAGTACCTAAACACTTTTTTGTGTGATCGTTTATATACAAAGATAGCCAATGTCATACAAAGTCTAATGACGGGTCCAGTTACAGAACTGAAATTTTGCAATAGGCAATAAATATTCTGATAAATTAATTCAGAATTAACATTGAAACATTCTTGGAATGTATTGAAAGTTAATGATTGTGTACAAAGGAGAATCCCTGACACTGTGATTACTCAATATTGCATTATGCCAAATCCATTTTCGTGCCTACGGAAAAATCGGCAATGAGAGTATCTGAACTATGTTGCATAACATCTGAAACATGTTGCATAAGTTGTCAATCCTTATTCTCTTGCAAATGTTAACGGGTGCTCTCTTCCGGGAATATATTTCAATGGAGCAAAAAATTAGTCATTCAATGAGTGACGATGAGCTTATTTTAAACATTTACTTTTTCTAAAGGCTTCTCAGAAAATTCAACTTAGGATAGCAGATACATCTAACAACAAACGCCATTTCAATCTCGTGTAAGATCTACTGTCTCTGCTTTATCCCAGAAATATATCTGTCAAAGCGCTATTAGTCTTTATGAAGATCTCTATGTGGCCTGGGTACTGCTTTAAGTACCAGCACTTGATAACGAGTTTTTCCATAGAGCACGAGTGCTTTATACCGTATACCCTACAAGACTTTCGGCTTACTGGTGCTGGTGGGATCGATTCCCACCATGTTCTTGGGCAGTTTGAAATCGGCGTTAACTATAAGCGCATCTTTAAGACAACACAGAGTAGTTTTGGAAGAATAAGCAGTCATAAAAATGAAAAACATCGAACAATTATTATGCACAAAACAATAGGTGGACTTTTCCAAGGGGAATTTGAGGTGCCAGTTTATATTTTCTTGTCTGATTAAACTAGATACATTCAATGCAGGAAGTGAGGTTGCTTAAGATTTTGATTTTGTCAACTTTTATTGAAGGTTTCTTCAATACTACATCAGAGATTCTATGACACGTTAGTGTTCAACTGTGGGGACATAAGAAGACCAAGAGTAGTGGGATAATAACATATATTTTCAATCCACTGTTGAATGTATGGGAATTGTCAAATCAAAGCAAATTGAATTGCTTGAACAATAGCCCACTCTTCATATTCAATTCGATTTGAAGAGAGTAAACTAAAAGAATGATAGAATAATTTAAAGGAGACCATGCATGATATAACTTCGAAAATGAATTCGAAGATGATTCGAATCGAAGATTAGGTGCATTTCAGTTCTTGGTGACATAAGTTCTTCAAAATGCTCTCGAATTTAATATTTAAGATGGCCCAAAGGATAAAATCCACCGATATTATTGTATAACATTCTTCCCAGATTACTCCTACTTAGTTTAATCTTTATCATGCAGTCGTTTTGGAACATTCATCATTACCTATAAGATTATTCAAAGTCAAACAAGTCAAAATCTAACAAATTAATCTCTTACACTCATCATCGTCGTCTCTGAATATTTGGAAAAATAGTTATATTTTTTTCTGTTGCTCTGTAAGAAATTTCGATCCAGAGCGAGTAAGAATTGAAAAAATTTATATTGAACATTTGACTCAGTCTAATATTTTGAAACAAATCCTAGGTAATGATTTCACTCAATCGTCAAGTTTTCTGCATTCTATATAACATTACACTTTCCATAATCTTTTCCTCATACATTCCACTGAATGATGAATTGCAGCTGCTTTCACGCATTGAACTAGTCAAAGGGGTACTGTGTGCATTTTAACGTTGCACTCCCAATAATATATATATATATATATATATATATATATATATATATATATATATATATATATATATATATATATAATCAACTGAGGAGTGTTGCCGTGGTAACGAATATAAGTGTAAAATTGTTGGGTTATCGGCAATTTGGGCTATTAAATTAATCCAAGACTAATCGTCAGTAATTCTATATTTCGAACTAAGGTTCAGTTCTTCTTCAGGAATGCTGGAATCATATTACAAGATGTTAAGTAATTATAAAAGATAGTGAAAAATACCTACATCTGACATAAGTGGTTAAACTGACAAAAAACAATACAGAAGTCATTCAATAATCGATTACAAATGCAGGAAAATTATTTTAAGAACAAGCATGTAGATAACAACGTAAAACATGAAAAATATAATAAAGTGACATTTCCTATGACATAGAACATTGTTTGAAATGACGTATAAGTTACGAGTGTTTTCTGTAACTGTTGACAGGACGTCTGAACGTTGGTCTCAGCTATTTTTTCGAATTTAACCATTCTCATCCAACGAGAGTAAATAGCTATATATGGAACTAAGATTCTCAATGTCTGCTCCTTTATTTATGTTGTTGGGTATGTTCCTGATATAACACATCTCCAAGAACATTCTTTTATTATAATTTGTCTCTACTGAGAGAATTTTTGGCTGGTTAAGGTCAAAATTGTGTTTTAAAGAAGACGCATGGCTGGCAAGTGCGCATCTTCTCGGCTGTATATATATATATATATATATATATATATATATATATATATATATATATATATATATATATATATATATATATATATATATATATATATATATATATATATAATAGTATATTATAATTCATAATACTTTTAGCAATAAAAGGCTATTTTCAATGTAAAATGTAAAAACTTTACTTCTGTAGATGTTTCTTTGTATACCACAACTTTGTCAAAACTAATGAATAATTGAATTTTATGAATTACCATAACGTCAAACTTTTTCTAATTTTATGATAACAAGTTGGACGTTATAGTTATGACAAAGTTGTGATATACAACGAAACTTCAACAAAAAATGCCTTTTACAATGAAAATAGTCTGTTATTGCTGAAAATATAAATATAACTATCTCAAACAGGCAAAGACCAATTTTGAAATATATATATATATATATATATATATATATATATGTATGAAACAATATTTAAAAGTTTCTCATAATTTTAATACAAATACGCATGACGACGTTTCGCAGTACTACTTCTTATATATATATATATATATATATATATATATATATATATATATATATATATATATATATATATATATATATATATATATATATATTTATAAATGTATCTATTTATGTATTTATTTAATTCAGTCAACATCGGTTGAATAATAGGATGATTAAGGAGTTATTCGCCTTCCATTAAGTGGAATTTTCTTTTCGAACAATTTCCAGGGATTATCCTTTAAATTAAAAATTCATTTATCAGAACAAATTACATATATATACATTCACATTTTTTTTTAGTAAATCCATCTGTTGCTATATATATATATATATATATATATATATATATAATATATGCATAAAATCTAATTTAGATTAAACAGAATTATGGAAGATGCTGTTCAAAAGCTACTAAATAATGATAGAAAAAATGTGAAAAAGGACACCGAACTCAGGACTTTCAAGTGAAGGAGGAGTTTCCTGGGACAAAAATGCGGATGATATTTTTATTTCAACAGTAATTAAATTTTTAAAGTAACTGCTATAGCAATCACGGCAGGCGAAATATTCTCCAGGAATTTCTTCAGAAGATGGATTTTTGTCATTTTCAAAACAAGTTCACTGTATCACTCCTTTTTTATAAGTCTGTAACACTCACTTAGTTCTTAAAGAGAATTTTTTATATTCCTGCGCATACGTTCAATATCAGATAGTTACTATAAAATATAAGAGTGAATAATATCATTTTTACATTAGTTTCATCAAAGGAAAAACATATTCATTGCTTCTTTTCATTTCGATTGGCAACATAATATTTATATGTATCAAAACAACAATAAGTGGTTGAAATTATCGAAGATGAAAATATTAAAAATCTTCTAGGATGACGTTCTATGAATACTATCTTAGTGCTTCCATCATTTTATAATATTCAAAATGTCGAATACAAATATAAATTTGTGGAAATTGTGTAATGAGCATGATTCAACAATTTATTATTATTTTAACGATATTATACCTCATTTGTGAACTTTCCAATTTTCATTCAGATTTCCAATATATATACATTCAATTTGCTTTATTGATAGATAATCTTATAAATATCTTATAAAATATCTAATTTATAATATTTTTTTTTACATACTATCCAATTTAAATAACACATTTCAATACGATAATAGTAGCAAATAAGTTCTATATTCATCAATTTATTATCATTTCAACGAAATTATACCGCCTTTAAGAAACTCAAAGTTTCGGATTTTTTATATCGGGCAAGTGCACCACTATTGCCACTCTTCTGTAATTGATGAAATTAATGAGTAGCAGTTCTTTATTTTAATAATTTTTTTCAATAAGTAGTATCAATATTCAGACACACAATCATTATTTATTTAACTAGGGAAAATGCATAGTTAAAAGTAGAATAAAATGGAAAAGTTGGGGAATTCTGAAGTTCGTAACTAAAAGTTTTCTGATAATTTCATTTAACAATGAAACAATATTTAGAATTTTCTCATAATTTAATACAAATACGCATGATGACGTTTTGAAGTATCACTTCTTCATCAAATGCGGAATTGATACGTCATATATTAAGTAATAAGTTATGAGAAAATTCTAAATATTGTTTCATTATGGATATTAATTTTCTTCAAGTATTGGCCTCATCAATCATCAATTTCATTTTATGTGGAATCTGTACGTACACTAGAGTTTCTGAAAGAGCAGATATTAAAACATAAATTCAGCACAAATCTCTTCATCAAATCCTGCATCAGAAGAATAATTGATAAGTTTTAAAGTGTCCATAAGTGGTGCCTTTGTCCTACATGAAATTGCATGACTTATATCTTATATTTATATAATCTTATATCTTTTTCTTATATTTTCATATTTTCAATGCATTCTATCGATGTCAATCACATTTTAATACGATAATAATAGTAATTTCTTCTATACGAATATGCAAAGATCAATAACGAATACTCAATTTGCTTCTGAAAGCTTTGTCATAATGTTATTATTTGCTTTCAGTGAAATGGGTATTGGGAAGGAGGTTAGTTCAAACAATCTCGTGGTTGAAGAATTTCGAACAACAGGAAATAAGACACCACAATATATAGCTGCTTTGTCAGGTAAATAAATTACATGGATTGATGTATTACATACCCATTAATAACTTATACTTTCTTCTTACATTTGATTTATCACATTCTTAATGACACCATTTCAAAGGTCTTCATATGGATGTTATTAGTACTTTTCTCATTTCAGTATGCCTGGGTTCAGTAGCTGCAGGAACAGTCTTGGGATGGACTTCGAATATAGACTTGACCAAGGGAATTCTCAACAATTTGGAGATAACAACAGATCAAGTGAATTGGATAGGGTCTCTGGTTACTCTTGGAGGTGTCTTTGTTTGCTTTCCCATAGGTTACTTTTGTGATTTTGTTGGACGAAAATTAGCTATGTTATCTATGATCATCCTGTTTTCCATAGGCTGGCTTCTGATCATCTTTGCTAGTAATGTTACCATGATATACCTTGGAAGGTGAGTCATAGTGAATGAATAAAAAATACAATTTCTTTAACACAATCTAACGTCTAAGCCTGGCTGGATATATCAGAACTTAAATCTAAATGTACTGTGTATGTCATTTCGGTAAAGTGAAGGTATTCTTGGTAGTGACTAGTAGTGGCTAGATATAATCAGAACTTAAAACTGAATGGAATGTATATCTTCTTGATTTTGTTCCTGGACATCAGTCATCACCATCCTAGGCATCTTGTGTTTCCATTGGTCTTCTTCGTCATAGCCTCAAATCGTCGCCACTAGGGTTGGGTTGTCGGTAGATTATAGTCGATATTTTTAGGTCTCGATGGATTTGGGAGGTACCAGAGATGGTGTCTGATTCTGATGTCGAATGAGACATCATCTTTGGTAAGATGATCGTCTTGTACAGCCGGATCTTAGTGACTAAACTAGTGTGACATTCCCGGTTGATCAGCGGATTTAGTTGGCACAGTACCGCTTCTGCTTTGACTGCGCAGTGGTCAACCGTGGTCTCCACGTCAATCTTCCTTCCATGCAAGGTATTAGTTGGCCGTTTAGTCGGAGTTTCTCGTCTGGTCGGTATCACCGTCTTGATAAAGACAGCGTAGTGCTCTTTTCCGGGTTGTAGTGATGCACCAAAATACAAACCACTCTTATAAGTTATCTACTGCATGTTGGAGTCCTCTGCTCTCATCTTGCCATGATCGCCAGAGCGCAAGGCTGATGTCCTGGATCCAGAACATGTCTCTCATGAAGATGTTGTAGCGCATATGTGATTATACCGCGCCTTGAGGCAGCGCTGCTTCCATCGTCCGTTTCGTGATAAATACCTACAATCAATAAAGTATTTATGCAGAAAAATTAAAGAATTCAATAGAAACGAATTATTTTTTCTCGATTTTGTCTTGTAAAATTTTCTCATTAGAAACTTGATATTTTCTGCGTAAATTTTAAGTAAATTGTGTAAATTGTGTGTAAATAAAAGTGCGTAAATTTTTTTTAGAGTATGACCTTTCATATTGTCATTGTTTTCATTTTTCATTTATTCACATCTATTAAATAGACGCAAACTGATGAAAGCTAGTGAAACCAGAGCAGCAAAAAATTTGTTCAAAGTATACAACGAAATTATTGATATCAGGATTTTCTCTGTATGTAATGCGTCATGTAATAAGATTTAAGATCTTTCAACGAAAACACGGATATGAATGATCAGTGGCCACAGACTTTAAGAGTACGATTTCAAAGAAAAAATTGTGCAGTCGATATTAAAAAATAGTTACATTGTTACTTTGTTCGGTTGTAATAAACTTCTTATTCATTTCATTTCATTTAATAGGTAACATCCTAATATACAAACATCAAATTATTTGATATATAACATCTTATACTAATTGTATTTGCATACCAATAAAAAAACAACCGAATAACAATTCTGAGCAAGAAATCCATTTTGACAACTTCCAAACAAGTACATGAGCACAATCAGTTTAATTCATCCTGATATACTTCGTGATCTCCCTCTTGAACACAGGAAGTGATGCTGAATTCTTTATTTCATAAGGCAGTGCATCAAATTCTTTCAGACCGCCATATAACAAAGACCTCATCGAACTATTCGAGTTATAAACTTGATAAATGATAATCAGTATTGTGTCTTGTATTGTGAGCTTGAAAGGGCATTCAATATATTATAAACTCATCAAAATATTTTGGAAGTAAGTTATTCTATACCTTATATTCAAAAGTCATTGTAATTTTATTATAGTCTTCCATCAACTGATAACCAAACCAAACTTCTCAGCATGAACGTGATACTAGTAAATCTGTTACACCTCAGACTAACCCTTATTCCTCTATTTTGCATTTTCTGCAAAGCAGCTAACTTACCAAGGTCAAAAAAGTACATAAGAGTGGCACAACAATCAAAATGTAGTTGAATGATAGTTATATAGACAGTTAATCGTGAATATGTAGACAAATTTCCTGCAACACGAGGGAAAAAATATAGTTTCTTAGAAATCTTTCGTGATATAATATATTGTATTCACAATGAAAGCCAAATGCTATAAGAGAGAGCTAAAACAGCTTTCCAATATAAAACCCAAATATTCATATTCCTTGACTACGAGTATTTCAATCTCTTCGTTATTTACTCTTATACTAATTTGATCAACATCAATGCTCATCAATTTAAATTTAGTTGTTAAAATCATTGCCTTAGTTTTCTGGATATTCAGCTTTAACTTATTTGAGCCCAAGTAAGAAAATATTTTTTTTTGGAGTGAATAATAGAATTCATCTTTCCGATAGCAATATTTAAATCACTATGAGAGGACAAGATTAAGGAATCATCTGCGAAAAAATTAAAAAAATCACAGCTATAGTACAAGTCAATATCATTAATATATAATAAGAATAACATCGGTCCCAAAACGCCACCCTGAGGAACTCCATAGTTGCTAGCAATAGCCCTGGAGCATACATTATTTATTCACGTCATCTGCTTTCGATCTGTGAGATAATCAGTAATTAATCGAACAATAGCCCGAAACATATTTTGAGAGCATTGAAAATTTTTTGTGGAATGTAGTTATTATGCAATACATTCTTCTAGAGACGATTGACATTGAGATAGTGTGGTTTGCCTTAATTGTTAGAGATTTCTTCAATGCGTACATAATTTCTGTTTCCATAATGATATATCAGATCGCTTCAGGTATGATCTCTAAGGAGGAAAGTGTAACATGTCGAAACAAATCTCAACTATTTATATTCTTATTGCTAGTTCAAGTTGACGTCTAGCAGTGACGTTTTTGGAAAATTTTCAAAACGAATCTCTAAATTCATGCATTCATATAGCATGAAGATAATAAATGATCAAAAAATCTCAAACAATTAAGCATATCAAGTGATCATTTTGAGTGAACCCAATAATATGAACAGAAAATATATTAAGAAATATTATATATGAAAATATGTTGAAAAATATTTCCTACTTTCAGGTTTCTGACTGGCATAGCAGGCGGCGCCTTCTGTATAGCTGCACCAATGTACACTAGTGAAATTGCCGAAAAAGAAATTCGTGGTACATTAGGCAGTTACTTTCAATTACTACTTACAGTTGGAATTCTAGTAGCGAACGTGTTAGGAGTATATGCTAACATCAAAACTTTTTGCATAGTCTGCTTTTGCATTCCACTCGTATTTGGAATAGTGTTCCTTTTTCAACCTGAAACTCCTGTATACAGTCTGAAAAAAGGCAACGAAGAAGATGCCAGGAAAGCCATAAGAAAACTTCGGGGTTCAGGTTATGACGTGGACGCCGAACTCAGAGAATTAAAAGTACAGATTGAAGCTGAGAAAAGTCTTCAGATTTCACTCAAAGAATCATTGAAGAAAAAAGCGACTCAAAAGGCGTTTGTCATATCTTTCGGCTTAATGATTTTCCAACAAATGAGTGGAATAAATGCTGTAATTTTCTTCACTTCTACTATTTTCAGACAAGCCGGAGCAAACTTCAGCTTTAGTCCTACAATTATTGTTGGAATAATGCAAGTTATTGCAACGTTCGTATCTTCCACAATTGTTGATAAATTCGGAAGAAAGATATTACTAATTGCTTCAGACTCAATGATGGCTCTTTCTTCGGTAGCTCTTGGTATATATTTCACTCTACAGGATCGTAAAATTTTGAATGAAGAGCAAATTTCTGTTATCAGTTTTTTACCTATCCTTTCCTTATGTGTGTTCATCGTAGTATTTTCATTAGGGTATGGTCCAATTCCATGGATGATATCATCTGAAGTTTTCCCTTCAGAAATAAAGAGTGTTGCTAGTTCCGCCGCTGGAACTCTGAACTGGTTTATAGCATTTATTGTCACTAAATATTATCAACCGTTAACTGTACTAATTGGAACTGACATAACGTTCTATATATTCACGCTGATATCAATTTCTGGAACATTATTCGTTTATTTCATCGTACCTGAGACGAAAGGTAAGTCCCTCGATGAAATTCAACGAGAACTTGGTGGCGAAAAAATTGAGTCTGAAGGAATAGACAATAAAGCATTTTCATAACCTATGAACGAAATTGTAGGAAAATATTTTAAAAACATTTTAATGAAGCAAAAACAATTCTAATGAAACGTTTTGTGAAGTCTGAATATTCATAAGCTTTAATATTATTTTAATTCTTCTTTAAGTCTACTTGATATCTTCAAATTGACATGATTTTATCTATTCGTGCTTGTGGTATGAATTTATTTTATAAGTTAATTTCAAATCTTGATTGTTCCATAGGAAGCTATTCAATATAATTTTGTTTGTATACCTGAGAAATATTCACGTGTGAAAAGTAATTAAAATATTTTTGTCAGCATCTTTTCTGTAAAATTTTAGTATTATGTTATGTTCGAGTGATCATTGTTGAATATCTTTGTATATAATTGGATAAATAAATATTTTTGTTATATCTTTCAGTTTTTCATTAATTTTTACGTTTGTAATCAGTTCTTCATGAGAGGTTTTTGTAATTTATTTTATATGTTAGGAATGAACCATTTTTATTTCACCTGTTCCAAGTTTTACTAGTGTTATTTAGTTTCTTGTCATTCCAAGGTATATTAGTTCAATAAAATCGGTTTGAATTCATGATTAGCATTAAATTACATAGATTTCGAATAACTAGCAACGATATAAGAGCCTCAGTTTTGATATTTATAGGAATTTAAAACAAATTTGAAATAATGAAACTCACTGGAGCGACTTTCATTTTGGGTATAACAACAATTCGCATGACCATTATCTTGACAAAATATGAAGATGATATAAAAATTCGAAGTGTCTATTGTTAAAAAACAATAGAAAAATAACAAAAAAAGACAACAGACCTTACTCTCAATTAACGTATATCTGAATATAGCATGAAAGTGAACAAGAATTTGTCGCGGTTTATTTTATCCCTGAATTAGATCACAAGATTTGCAATAGATTGAAAAAACACAATTTCAGAACTATTTATGAAACTCTAGACAGAAATTAGGGTTTCTTGTTCATTAATAACAAAATGTTACTGCAAATTCAATTTCAAATGTTCGGATTGTGTTTGAATTTGCTTTTATATATGAAGTTTGTGCTCGTTGTGATTAAGCCATCATGTGCAGCATTTACTCCTTGTTATTTTATCGGGTCGTTCCGATTTAGAATGCCGATAAAATCTGTAAATATCGAGAATTTCAATGTTTCATATTATTGAACGTGTAGTTTATCAATATTATTATCTAAGAGCGGAGATCGTAGATCTGTAAAGCTTCAATAGGCATGATGACAGTAATTGAAAAACGACCTATAATGTCCACAAATATATACTATTTACAATAAATAAAATATTTCTGTAGAAATTAAGAGTTTAGTAGGAAAAGGATGCAATTTTAAAATATAAATTTACAATTCTTCCTAAAACGCTTGTCAGTGGTCATGGCGTCGCTTGTGACGTCACGTTTGAGTAAACAAGACGTATGTAAACTAAACACAAGGCTATAAATATTTAAATTATTGCTCGTGCAATAATTTAAATTGTTTGTGTTCTTAAATATGAATTCGAAAGTGTATAAGTGTTGTGGGGTCCCGCAGTGTGAGAACAAATCGATAAAAACTCCTAATAAGTAATTTGTGTTGATTCCTAAAAATAAAACAACACGAAACAAGTCGCTTGAACTTGCATGGCGAGATTCAAAAGCAATATTGTCTCACCTTTATTTTAGTGAAGATCACTTTGATGTAAGTTTTCACATTGTTTTGGAGATTCTAGTATAGTATATAATATTTGGTAATAATATTTTGTACGAAGTCTAACTGTAAAAATATAAACAATCTATTTCGGGGTCTAACCTCGAAATTTCATCTCATTGATCTCTGGTGACATCATGCGCTCTGATTGGTGTTCAAGATATCATGACGGATTGCCTCATTTTGTAGTTTTATTTTATAAAAATAAATATTAATCACGCTCCTAACAAAAAAACATTGCGTGTTTTATATCATAAGCTTCAAGTTTTATTCAATAAATATAGTATTTTAGTGAGATTTAATTGTTGTCATAATGCCTATTGTACTTACAGCTTAACGCCGATTCCGGACGGCCCAAGAATATGGTGGTAGTTGAACCCACCATCACTAGTGAGTCGAAAGCGTATTGGATACTTTACCCCTCAGTTATTTAATTTTCTATTCTGAAAAACAATGAATATTCTAGGTCTAGATACCACAATCTGAATACAATTGAAGATTGTAGATCGATTAAAAGTCAAACCAAATTAAATGAGAGGTAATAAAAAACTTCTATCAAGAAGGATAATGCTGTAAAAGGCGAAACTAGTCGAATAAAGAATTGTTCAGTCAGTGATTTTTAGACAAGTTTTTATTATTACCTCTCTTTTAAATATGAACTATCACAGAGTAGATTCGTCGTCCATTGAATTTATTAAACCAAATTTTTTAACTAGACTTTTTATTCGTTTGTACCGAATAATTTGGTTGATTTAATAATGCAAATGAAATTCAGTGTAATAAAGGAAACAAAACATCCACCCTAACTTATTTTTCATATGGTGTACAAACCATTAACCATTAAAGTTAATTCATAGCGTTGATCAATTTTTGGTTTCAGTTTTGAGAACATAAAGCCTGTTATATTATTGGGTTAATATGCTTATCTTATCATTATATTCTTTCAGGAGTTTGTCTGAAATTCTAGGTAGGTATTTTTTAAATTATTATTCTTACTATATAGCTTCTTTTATTATGATTGTTTTTAATTTCATAAGAACATCGATCTTCATAGAATTTCATAGTACTTCATAGAATTTTCGAATATATTAAGTAACCTCAGAATTCGACAAATAACAACCCTACCTGGGAATGAAATACTCCCTGGTAGTGTTGTTACTTATTACTTATATTTCAATATAAGTCCTGAGAAGTGAGAATAATATTTGAATAGACAGTGTTAACACTTTTTTTTCAGAAGTAGCTTTAAATCTTCAAAAAAAATAATTTCCCAAAATGTTATTACATTTCCAGAATGCTGTAATGGCAGATGTATATATCTAAGGAAGTGTACATTACAAGAGCTTAGCCATATTGTACATTCAATGAAAAATACAGGTGCCAGAGGTCCAGATCACATAACAATAAAAAATATTAAAACAATCTTCTACATTATTAAGGAAAAATTACTAGAACTGATTAACGAATGTCTTGCGGAGGAAAAATTTCCATCATCCCTGAAAATTTCTAATATATTTCCAATCTTCAACAAGGGAAATAAGAATGACACCAGCAACTACCGTTCCATATCCATTACATCAACTATATCAAAAATTCTGGAAAAGGTCATGAAAGCAAGATTGGCAGACTTCTTCAACATCTCTGGACAACAATATGGCTTTCAAGAGTCAAGTTCGACATTGGGAGCCGCTACAGACCTAATTGAATGTATAATTGAAAATACAGATGAAGGAAGTTTTTTGGATGCGGTGTTCATCGACCTAAAAAAGGCGTTCGACACGGTGAGCCACAAAATTCTACTGAGAAAACTACACCTGATGGGTATTCAAGGGCCTGCCTGGAAGCTCATCAAGACCTTCTTACAGGAAAGAAAGCAATTTGTGGAGGTAAATGGAACAAAAATTTCTGAAGTGGATGTTAAATGTGGTATAACTCAAGGATCGCTCCTGGGACCATTACTATACCTTTTGTATGTAGAAAGTCTACCCAAAGCTGATCTTCCGACCAAATATTATAATTTTGCTGTTGACACGGTTATCATGTTAAACGACAAAAATCTAGAATAGCTCAAAAAAAAGTAATTGAAGTTCTGATGATACTTTCAAAATGGCTTAATCAAAAAAATTGATTTTAAATGAGGACAAAACAGTGTTCATGTTGTTTTCCCCTAAGTGTCGTGATAATATCAATATAAACCTTTTTATGATTTTATTGTTAATTTAAAAATTAACAATAAAATCATCAAAAAGTCCCGTATCGCACATACCTTGGTCTTACGATAGATCAGAGATTGAACTGGGGAAAACACATAGACAGAATATACAACAGACTGTGTGGTCTTATTAACTGTGTGAAACAGATAAATATATTTTTTGATAAAACTAAACTTATGTTCTATAACGCACATGTAAACAGTGTTTTCAGCTATCTAATTGCACTATGGGGAAACACAACTCAGTACAATATCAATCACCTACAAAGACTTCAAAAAAGAGCAATAAAAAATATATTCAATTCAAAATATGAAACTAGATCATCTCAATTGTACAAAAAATAGCCAATTCTTCCAGTTAAGAAACTTATTTGTCTTGAACTATGTGCATTGGTACACAAAATAGATTATAACATATGAAAGGGTAACATTGTATACGGAAAAATTCGCAGATAGGCAATACAATAAACAAAGACCGATACACTTTGAATGATAGCATATAATCATCTTTTGAAAGAAAACGTCCTAGTTATAATGGAGCCTTCATGTTCAAGAAATTACCATAAAAATTTGTTCATCTCAGACTTTTCCTATATTCAGAAAGAGCTTCAAATCACATATTTCCAAATGTTAAAATGTTGTTGTTAACTATTTAATTTAAAAAATGTTAGAGATACTCTGTGATAACAATTTTGTGTTGATTTACAGTTTTAATAAAGATTATCTATCTACAGTGATGGATTTAGGCCTAGGCCCATGAGGCCCGGGCCTAGGGCGGCATAATTTGAAGGGCGGCAAAATCTCCGGACTAATGTTTATTACCCTATTCTAGACACTCTGAGTGTGCAATTGGCCAGGCGTAAAAGTGCATATGAAAAGCTCTACACAAATTTCAATTTTTTTGATAATTTATCTGGAATAGATACAAATGAATTAAAAAACCTAGCTGATAAATTAGTCAGCAAGTATCCTGAAGATTTGGAAGAGACATTAGGCAATGAATGTATTCATTTACATTATCAATTCGAAGATTCCTTAGCAAATACAGAAGATGTGCGCCCTGTACAAAAAATATGCAATGTATTGCATTCAAGGAGTCTTCGAGACGTTTATCCTAATGTAGACATTGCTCTACGTATTTTTTTGAGTATTCCGGCTACGAATTGTTCCGGAGAAAGATCTTTTTCCACTCTGAAAAGGGTTAAAACCTATCTACGTGCAAGCATAGGCCAAGAGAGACTTAATGCTCTTGCATTACTGTCCATTGAAGCTCAACTAGTCCAAGAAATCAGTTATGATGATATAATCGACGTTTTTGCGCGGACCAAAGCCAGGAAAAAGAAACTTTCAAATTGATTAATATTAAAAAAATATTTATTATTTATCGGTCTTAAGTTTATAACTTATTTATTTGTAATAATGTTTTTTAGTTATATTAAAAAATTTTATTTCAATAAATAAAGTTATTTTTAAATAAAAATATTAGATCAAAATTAATGTTCATTTTTCAATAAGGGCGGTACATCGAACGGGGCCTAGGGCGGTAGTAAGCCTAAATCCGTCACTGTCTATCTATCTAATTATCTTTCATATTTCATTCTCACAAACGATTCAATATTTAGTTATTATTCTTATCATGTCTTTCTTACCAGTCCGTAATTGGTAAATCGTCATATTACTAAAAATTACAAATTTCTAAATTGTTGTAATAAAGAATTTTCAATGCATAAGACATTGATTATTGTCTTCCATTTCTTTGGTAATTTGTGAAACATGAAGATATGACTTGAAAGTTATCTAGATTTATTGAAATTATGCGATCTATAAACATCTTTTGAAGAAATCTGTAATTTTTCAAATTTCTTACTATTGATGTTACTAGTTCTTCTAACACTATGCTCTTTATTTTTTTAATATAACTCGCATCAACCTTTGGGGTATGGAAAATATGGATAAAATGATTATATATATATATATATATATATATATATATATATATATATATATATATATATATATAGCGTTCAAGAAGAGTTTATGAAAACTTTCAATTGCTGAATATTGCATGGAAGTCCTAGGAAGTACGTTATTGAGCCAGTTCGAAGGTTTGCTGCTAAATGTTCTTCTTGTATGATCACCATCGTTGTTGTAGAGTTTCATGTTGTTTTCTTTACTTACCATCAAATGTCAGATAAATTGAATGTCGGACATTTGACCTAATGACTCGTTATTAGAGAAAAAGAATATTCAATTAACGTATTTGATTTTATTCCGATTTGATTCGTTGATACTCACTGTCGTTAGATGTGTGAGTTATAAATAGGAGTGAGTTTTGTTTTATAGTGTTACCTAGTCGCAGTATGGTTAATTCTATTTATTCTAGTTGAAATCGATAAACCCAATAAAGGAATTAGATTTTTGGATGAAATAAAATTTCAAACCTAGAATATATCAACATCAAACAAAACAACTTCCTTGAATTAGTTTTTTGGTAGTTCAGTATACCTTCATATCTTTCAAATTTCATTTATTTTCTATATTATATTTGACCACAATTCGAATGCTAAGCTCGTAGAATGGGAAACCACATCCAATGAATTTATTGATGAAATTTTATATTAGACCGGTCAATTTAGACATAAAAATAGTGGTCAAATAAGAGAAATTCCCGGAAAGCCAAATATTGGTATTGCAAGTAACATTAAAAATAAAGTTTAAGAAATCCCCATCGATCCTATGTGTGCTACAAAAGTTATTCGGAGTCAAAGCTCAACATTTGAGGTCTTTTCGATCTTTTCCGAAAACGGTAAGTTTTATCCAACAAAACCTCAAACCAAAGTTGTAAATGTTAATTTCTCTACAAAAATGGTCTGTATAATTTTTTTTAGGTATTATCATTCGTAAGATATCACGATTCTAAGAGTTATATTATAAATGATATGCACTCATGTATGTCTCTTCTATATATATTATACTATCGTAAAAACATTTATTCAATAGATAGTCAATACCTAACTGAATCCCCTCTCTCAGCGTGGCCTTGAAAAATATCTGAAAATGTATTGCAACAAATAAAACAATGGTTGATGAAGATGTTGATTTGTTAGTACTACTTACTGCAAGGTCTTCAATAGATAAAATTATATTTTCTGAAACCTGGAAGGGCTCAATAACGAACAGAAATATATTCTTCAAAAAATATGGCTAGGCAATCAACTAAACCCAGAAGACTGAGGTTGGAAATTGATAGATAAAACTCTGGAAACGATTGAAACTTTACTCCCACATGCCCCAGAAAAACTTCTCAACACTATTTTTTGCAATTGCAAAAAAGGTTTTAATACCAAATGTGGCTGCAAAACTTCAGGTTGCTGTGTTCTCCAGCGTGTACCAATGGCCAAGTTCAGTCTTGCTCAAATGTCTAGTTCCTGTGATTTCGATGAAGAAACCAATGACTCAGCCAGATTTGACTAATTTATGAACATCCAGCAATAGGAAGAGGAAGAAGAAGAAATCAAAGAAAACATGACGGCTGAAGTAGAATTTCGAGAGTATGAATCTGATTAAAATATTGTTACAGATTTGCCCTCAAGCCGCTTTTATGGTTTATGGATGTTTGGAGAAATGATGAGACTGTTGAGAACCGTCGTAGGCACGACCAGAAAGCTCTTCTAGTAGTTTAATTTTCGATGTTCCGGAGATCGAACTACCTCTGGACTCCCGTATCAGATTCGCTCGACAACAACAAGTAACAACCACGTGTCGAATAGTTGGTTCTTTGCATATAAGGATAAATATAAGTCAAAAAATACTAGTGTCGTTGAATATTTCCACTCATAGAATAATATATCACAACAGTCATCTACAGTACAGTGAAGTAGACAGAAGTGTGACATAAGCGATATTGAAATTTGTTGGGTTTATGTTTATTTTCAGTTTTTAAATAAACTATTTTTATTGATTGTTAAAAGTTAGTTATTGGAATTTATCCGTCGAAGCCCATAATTCGAAACAATATCTGAAAAAAATCAAAACACAAGTTTGCAAAAAAAAATAAGTGAGAGCTGTTTTGGTTTTTGTGTGGAATTCTTATGTTTTTGGGTATGCTGAATTCGAAAATAACTTTCATTTTGTCCTAGAACGTCACGTTTTCTGACAATGTAGGTGTCTATGCTAAACAAGTTATTATCGTAAAATAAAACATAAAAAATTGAAAAATGAATTTATAATTTATAATTGCGTAACAAAACTATTTTTTTTTAATTTAAAATACATTAATTAATAAGCACTAAATACATTTCTTATTCCCAACCAACTCGTCCTCTTGGGCAAAGTAGGAAGTAAACTGCTTCTCACGATATCTAAACCAGGAGGAAGACACTCCCGGCAAAAGTAAATTCCTGCTTTCAAGCCTTGATCCAAGCAACTCAGCAGCGTTTTTAGGAAGATTCAAGTCTCTTACCAAATCATTTAGCTCGTCCTGGGAAAACAATTTCGGACTGTTGTCATCTTCAAATTCAAAACTTGACTGGTCATTGGGCTTAGGTACAGCACCATCTTCGCCAGAACTTGGAATCTCTTCTAAGGTAGCAGGGACCTTAGGAACTGGTATTTCGGTCCCATGAGGGATGAGACGAGTAGCTGATTGCAGATTGGGGTATGAAATTGACTGCTTCCATTTTGAATTATACCCTTTCACATTACACGAACAAAAGTAACAATCATCACTATGGTTCTTTTGCTCGCGCCATACCATAAGAATCGCATATCGGAAAGCTTTTTTCTTGCCCTTAAACCAATTTCGAAGGTCTTCAACACATCGTTTGCAGACTTTATGAGGTGCCTAAGCTTCATCCTGATCTCCAAGTTTTAAGCCAAAATACGCAAAGTATACTTTTTTTACAAAGTCCGTAATATTCACTTGTTGCTTTAATATCATATATTCGCCACAAATGTAACAGAAACTATCAGACGAATTCACACACTTCCTCACAGACGACATTGCACTATATTGATCTAAGATCTATAAAACAATGGCGAGTTAACACGTAATTGTACCGCGCCATACTCTACACTGTCGGAGCGCGCACGTTCAGGTTACTACATGTTTAAATTTGTTGATGTAGCTCAAACAGGTGTTCCTTATTTAGAAATTAATGATAGTTATGTCCTGTAAATATTTAAAAACAGTAATCCAAATAAAATTATACCCATAGTTTATGACTACAAGTTTGCCCAAAAAATCCCTTTTTTGTAATAGAATTGTGCGTTTTGTAAAAAAATCTTACGTTCTGGAATTTTTTGAGTATTTTCTCAGTTTTCAGAACACCTTAATACATAGAAATCAGTTGGAAATATCCAGACAGCATTTTTGTTGCAGACCTGTGTAATTAACCCAATAATCACTAGCAATATCAATAATCAAATCTATAATAAGGAAACCCTACAGCGAGGAACTACTTCAGGTAGCAGAGCGACTAGGTACTCAATACCGATTGCTGAAAGTGATTAGTGCGCAAGTGCAGTGATTTCAAGACTAACCCGAGAGTAGTAGACTGAATACGAAACGAGCGAACCTAAAACGGCGAGAGTTAGTGCACAGCCTAACTCTACTTACAAGCCATGAACTAGGAAATCTGGCAACATCCAAGCTAGACCCACAGAAAGAGATGCTGTAATGGCGTTGTAATGGTTTCTGGTCATTGCTACTGAATAAATCGCTATTTAACGAGAGAAATAACATTCAAATCCAAAAATAAGTTGTGAAAAGTGCTATTGTTTCAAGTTGTGAAGAACAAGCAAAAGAAATTTCTCGCAAATGTCTTATCTAAACAGGAATATCTGTTGTGTTATAAGTTGTGATTTTTTTGGTTATACCTGGAGAGGTAGAAATAATACCTAACTTTTATCATCTCATAATTGTGTAAAAACAAAAATCTGCGTTTTAGTTGTTGTGCTGTTATGTGATGTATAGCGTGTAGAAAGTGCTACTGTGTTTTTTTCAGCTACAGACTAAGGAATACCTTTGAAATTTGTATGTAAATAGCTACCGATTACTGATGTTTTGATTGAGTAGTTCAGACATTAACAAAAGCGTTATTTGCTAGAATTGTTCCTTTTTTGTGATTAGTAGAGTTACTTACCCTTTGTTAGATTTAGTAGTTATTTAGAACTAATCTCTTATAAGTCTTGTTCTTGATATTAGCACAAAAATTAACATGCCAAGTCATTGCTGTGTGCTTGGATGCAAGTCGAACTACAAAAGTTACCTCGAGGCCGGCGAACCACCAGTTTCTGTATTTCGTTTTCCATATGATGGAAATCTAATGAATCAATGGCTAAAAAATATTTCTAGGGCATAATGGACCCCCACAAAATATTCTGTAGTTTGTGCCAAACATTTTCAAGCATTGAAGGAACGTTGTGAGAAATTGAATGAAGCCTTTGAAAACTCAGATTCAATTTGTAATTTTGTTGATTTAACATCCAATTATAAATAAAGATTTTAATATGTAAATCGTGGAATATAAAAGCTTTTGAAACTAACAGCATTTTTTTACACTCTAGTTTTTCCATCCAACGTAACTGAATGTTCACAAATAAACAGTATACAAATTATTAATCAGATTTTAGTATATTCATATATGCATGTAAATGTTTTTATCAATGAAAATAAACTGTCTCCTAATGATTTAAAATGGATTTTACAACTGAAATTAACTAGATAGTCTCAACTGGAAAATTTGCTTGCTTGTTACAAATATGATATCAGAATCATTCTATTGTCCAAATTATTGTACACATGTCAATAAAGGTTTAAAGGAATAGACGCATTAAACTTACTCTCACCTGAGAATGAAAAATAATGTAATTTATAGCATATTGTCAATTCTAACTGATAAAGTGAACTTGTTAATATGCATACTAAAAAAACAATATTTTAATCGCTATAACTTAGACATAGTTCTTCTTAGAAAAAAAGTGTATGATTGATTTCTATAGATAATTGTATGATCTACAATTTTTGTTAAAACTATTTTTTTATACAAAGTACCGTTTCGCTGAAAATTTCTCTGAAAAGGCAATTATTAACATGTAGTAGACCGATGTTCGAAGACCGATCGGTCTACCGGTTAGAGCAGATGCGGTGTTGCCAAGTCCTAGTTCATGGCTTGTAAGTAGAGTTAGGCTGTGGTTAGTGGCACGAAAAGTGAGACAGAGACTCTGAATAAATTGAATTCGAAGAAAATTAGGTTTAAATTAGATTAAACGCAGGTAGACGATTATCACCGAACGACCAACCTTGTAAATCTCAGGCAAATCGAAGTGAACGAATACGGAATATCGTAGCACGTGACACGATCGTTGAAAATCTCAAATCGCGATTATAGAACAACTTCCCAGGAACAAAGAAGTCGACGGAATACGGAACACCGTATCGTGGGTTCCGCGTTCTGCGGATATTCGGGAATTATATACACCTGATAACGAAAACGACAAAATGAATTCGAAAATGGAAGAAGCAAGAATAAGGGCGCAACAAGTCACAGAGCATATTAGTGTTCTGAAAGAACAAGGCTTTGACGTGAACGAGTTCTTAAAACAACTCATGGCAGTGGGTAATTAAACCTCTACAAATGAAAAGACGGAAGCAGACAACGAGAAAGTAGGGGCAACCTCGAAAAGAGCCATGGAAGCTGAGGAATTTCAAATACCGAAGAAATCGGCCAAAATCGGAAGCACGAAAATTTATGAAGTGAATGCGGTGACAATTGAAAATAAATTTCGAACGCTGACTCCCGAGGACGAGATGGAAATTCAACCCATCTCAAAAAATGAAGAACAAGTTTTACAACATTGAAGAAACCGAAAAAAAAACTGATAAATCCACTCATTATTCGCAAGAAAAACAAGTGGAACGATATATCAAGAATGACTAAATAAATTCAAAATAAACTACACGAAGGCAAAGCTTATCAACCAAGGCATACAATTTGAGCCTTCGACAGAGGACGACTACAAGCGTTTGTTTCATCTTCTCAAGCAACAGAAAACACAATTTTATACCTATCAATTATCTAGAACATGAGTAGAACATGAATAGAACATATCTATTGTTGCCTTAAATTATCCTAAAATTGTCATGACAAGTAATAGAGTAGGCCTACAGGTGACACCACGGCAAACAAACGCACCGAGTACACTACCTCACAGGTGGCGTGGAAATTTGTGCATATCATGTATAAAGTGACTCTTAGAATCGCGATATCTCACGAATGGTAACTCTTAATGAAAAAATCATATGGACCGTTTTTGTAGAGAATCTTTAGATCTTCAATTTTGATTCGAAGTTTTTTCGAAAATCTCGAAAAAATTTCGAGCAAAATCCAAAAAACCTCAATTTTGAACTTAGAGCCCGGATTACCTTTGTAGCACATATAGGATCGATGGGGATTGTAATGGTAAACCCAAGCTCTTCTCCAATATTTGGCTTTCCGGAAATTTTTGTTATTTCAAATGTCTTTTTTGACCGGGCTATATAATGAAATATATCATTCAATATAGTAAAATAAATATATTTTATATTGCGCGCTCAAATAATAGAAAATAAATCACAAAATATTGTAATTATTCGTATAATAACATAAAATATAAATAGAATTGGTGATGGGACAATTTTCTTAGTCTAATTATACTGTTAATTTATAATACATATTCATTTAATTTTCATCGTTGCTTGCACTATACTCCCTTGTGGCGCGGTTTTTCCTCATGGTGCCTTTTATTTCCTAGAATCAAATAAGAATTTCAGTTTGGACCCGAAAAAATATTTTGGGTTTCAAGATGAGTGTAACATGTACCTGATATTCTGAATATTCTGATTGTAGCAGAGATTCCTAGTTTTCTTTTACTCGTATATGTTCACTATTTTTCACATATTGAATGGTATTGGCGTTTACTTGATGTAAATTCATTTAATGTATTCAATATTCAATATTTATTCAATAAAAGTGTAAATCAAAAGTCGAGTTTTTAAATGATTTCTTATATTTTATTTTTCACGTCGATAATAATGTGTTTTTAAGTTTCAAAAACATTCATTTAATATTTCAATTTGTGAATTCGAATTATTTTAGGAGACAACGAATTCTGAAATGTTTATTTACATTGAAATAATTGTAATCATTAATTATTATTACATTTATATTGATTATCCATAATTGTAGTACTATAATTTATCAATAGACTTGATTTATTTAATCGATATTTTATTTCTGACTTATAAAGAACTTCATAACTTCTTTGATTCAGGTAAACACATATCATTTATATTGCAGCTCTATTGGTAAGAAAAACTTTAACCTCCTCTTGTCCATTAGTGAAGTAAAGTTTCTGGAATTTATCAGATGACTTTCACCGGTTCTAATAATTCCATTATTTTGTCCAAAATATGAAATATTTTGGGCTAAGCAAAAATAAGGTTTAATCAATAAACAATCCTATCAAACAAAAATAGCTACGAGAAAACTAATCAGTTGATGAAAGAAACCATTTCATAAAGCTGAAGTTTCGAAATTATTTGCATTTTTTTAAAGAAAATGGTGAAAGAATCAAAGAACAAAAGGATCTAAGAGTTCACTCGGCGAAAAATACGTCGAGTAAATGGAATTTTTTCAAAGAAAGTAATAAACATAAGATATGTCTAAAAATCACGAGTTTGTAAAATGTTTGTGATGAATGCGGAAATAATTCATTAAGTAGTTAATGAGTGAGCACACATCAAATATATTTTTACAAATTGGTTGAGGCTTTCGCGGTCAGTCGTTGAACTAGTGTTGTTCTGGTTCGGGTCTAAGGGCCGTCGTCGGTTGGAATTTCTTCCTAACATTTCGCTAGCACGAGTGGCGAGCTTCTTCAGAGGTCGTTCCATTTCTGATTCTGGAAGTAGACTGTCTACTTCCAGAATCAGAAATGGAACAACTTCTGAAGAAGCTACTCGTGCTAGCGAAACGTTAGGAAGAAATTCCAACCGACGACGGCCCTTAGACCCGAACCAGGACAACACTAGTTCAAATATTTTTTGTTCCATTTTCCTTATGCAATAACTTGAAAATATAGCCTCACTCTTCAATAATAAGATTAATACAGTAAAAAGTTTGAATGAAAGGATGAAAGACAACTGATAAATTACTTTTAGAGCGATAGCGATAGAGTTTGTCCTCTGATTGAGTCCATGAAATCCACTATGGCGTTCGTTTTATTGATATCAATTTTGCAAATGAATATATTGGAGTCCTTTTCCTTCATTATATATATATATATATATATATATATATATATATATATATATATATATATATATATATATATATATACGTATCTTGAAACTATATATGTATATATAGTTTCAAGATTCACAAATCATTCATACTAGTAAATACTGAGACTCCTAATCGAAATATTTAAAATAAAACTCTCAAGTAGCAGTCTACACAAATTTTTTCAACGAGAAGGAACCTATCACTTTCTAGAAGCAATATTAATTGCACTTCGAAAAATCATCGAACTTGTTGAATGATAATAGGATACAATTGTTTCATCATTATTATGAATCATTAGTCCTTATTTAATCAATCAATCAAGGATTGATGACTTTCAAAACACCAAGTCCTATATCCGAATGAGGAGAACATTAGGTCGTGTACTATTCACGTTAGCTCCCTCTATCGAAGGAATTATATTTTCTTTAATATTCACTCCCGAATATTATCCTGAGCTCACGTGAATATTTCACGACTAATGTTCTCCTCATTCGGATCTAGGACCTGGGGACGTTTTGCAAGTCATCGATTCTTGATCGATTGATTAAATAAGGACTGATGCACTTTCGCCTGCAGTTCTGAAGACGACAATCGGAGCGTCGAGTAACTAGCTTGACGAATGAAAGAGTTGTTAGAAATGAATTGAAGTTGCATCTCAAAGTGTAGACCTCTGAAGCTTAGTAGTGGGTCAAAAGCAGTGGGGTGTGAAGCCAACAATTCGTCAGACGACATAAGTATCAAAAGCAGGTTTTCGCAAATAGTTTCCTGTATTTTACAATTAAAATATGTAAATATAATGACAATGTACAAATAAAACATAAATATAATTACCTAGAGGCAAAGCGATCATCTACACATATATGATCCCTCATATATATATCAAGATGCTATTTGTCAAAAACGAAGTAAATGTACAGTAAAACGAATAAGTAGGAACTGTGAAAATTTTAAGATTGTAATGAAAAATGAATTATGTATTTAGTTTAAGTTATATAATGTTAAATTTTTGCATAACTCTTGTATTATATATGTATTGTAAATATGTTATAAATAAAGATTTTTTTAATTTAAGTTAAAAGTGGGGTGTAAACCTGAAGACCTGGGTTCGAAGCCCAGTCGAGTTCGAAAACTTTTGAAATGTATTTTCAATTCCCAATTTTTAGTATATATATATATATATATATATATATATATATATATATATATATATATATATATATATATATATATATATATATATATATATATATATATATATATATATATATATATATATATATATAGAATATATATTATATAATATATTTTCTATTATTTATATATATATATATATATATATATATATATATATTCTATATATGAGAATTTTTCGTTTTTATTTTTGTATTTCCATATATATATATATATATATATATATATATATATATATATATATATATATATATATATATATATATATATATATATATATTTATATATGGAAATACAAAAATAAAAACGAAAAATTCTCAGAAAGATTCACGGGCCGATGAATAGAAAGGGCATTTGGATGAAAAGACTTCAGAATGAACTGCATCAGAACACAAATATGATAATAGAAGAAATCGACGAGCAGAGTTCTATGCACATGTCTATAGAATGAAACAGTCTAGAATATCGAAGAAAGTACTCGATATAATTATGAATAGTAAATGCGAACATAGTTGCTAAATGAGCTCCAAAAGAATCTACAACAGATCAATATAAAAAATCTATCTCGAAGAACGCACTGAATGTCACTATAAAATCGCACATGTGAAGTTTGAGCAAAAGTCAAATTATCAACCAGGAGTAAAATGGATAGATGAACGGAAGAAAGAGCATTCAGAGAGGATGAAGCGTTTCTGGGAGGCAAAAAAGATGAAGCAAAAGTCATAATAATTGCGAATTCAAGTTCGGTCTTCTCAAGGGGAAAAATCGTAATAATAATAATAATAATATATATGTATATATATATATATATATATATATATATATATATATATATATATATGTATATATATATATATATATATATATATATATATATATATATATATATATATATTGAATGTTTTTAGCAATAACAGGTTTCTTTTGATATGAAAAACTTCATTTTTGTTGACGTTTCGTTGTATATCACAACTTTGTCAAAACAAACCTATTATTTAATATTATTATTAGTTTTGACAAAGTTGTGATATACAACGAAACGTCAACAAAAATAAAGTTTTTCATGTCGAAAGAAGCCTGTTATCGATAAAAACATTCAAAATAAAATATCTTAAACAGGCAATAAATCAATTTTGAAATATGTGTGTGTGTGTCTGTGTAATATTTTAATGATAATGCTTCGAAAGAAATCGGTTATCAAATAGGAGCTTACCTTTTTGATGTTTAAAATCCCACCCTCCTCCACTTGAGTATCCACCTTTTTCACCTTTGATAATGGGTATAAAAGGTCCGCTATGGATGATGGTCCAACCTGTTTGTTGCCCTTTACTAATAGAAACAGAAGCACTAGATTCAGTTGCTTCGGAAACTACAGAACTAGAACCCCCAATACCACCATTTATTGAAAATGATATGTTAATACTAACTCCTCCTCCAATAATTGATTGACCAGCTATTTCACCTTTGGGTTGGCCACCACCGGCTAAGCCGAAGGCGAATTTTATCCACTCAAAGAGCGCAGAAATTATTCCTCCTGCTTTCAAACCTGCTATCAATTCTCCAGAACTTTTACCAGCTGCCTCTAAAACACTACTTACTGCTTTGAATATATCTCCTAAAACGGGCAGAGCTTTTATGACACCCACTATATCTCCTCTTAATATTAATGGTAGTATTTGGAATAGAGGAACGCTACTTATAATTTGAGCAATGATTGATTTTCCACTAGAGAAATCTAAATTCAGTTTGAGGCTAGGAAGAAGTTGTAAAACATACACTATACCTTGACCTGATATTATGAAAAATACTAGTCTCAAATACAAAGTTCCTACAGCAACAGTCAATCCAACAAGTGCAGATAATTGCAAGAGAATGCCAACCACTAAACTCAATGCAGCTTTTCCACCGTTCTCAATAATCAAACTAACAATTGCTGAAATATCTATACCGCCCACTTTGAGATTACCATCTTTCAAGCTAGTGAAGAATGTTAAAAGTACTTTCCATTCCTCAGAAGATTTGAAAGTAGATATTTGTATTTGAATAATCTCAAGGAGCTGTCCAATAACATTCCCAAACTTATCTTTCGAAACACCATCACCATTACCACCAGCAGCAAGTTGAATTATTATATCTACGAAAGCTGAGATTGAAACTTTTTTCGAAACCACGAGTAGTAACTGGTACACAACTATTACAATTCCAGATACCCCGTTATATTCTCCTTGCTCTAACCCTACAATGATTTCTAGGAAAGCTTCAGGTGTTTTGAGAATGGGTCCTAGAACTTTCGTTAAATCAACTTTTTGTGCAGCATAGCTCAACAGTGCCAATACTGCCTCTAGGGATGAAGCCGCAGCAAGTACTAAGCTTAACTTAAAGTTAACATCTGCGACAAGAAGGGCCTCTAGACCACCAGTTATTTTATTAGCAAAATTGGCTAATCCATTCAATAAAGTAGCTAATTCAGCTAAACCTCCGTTCAAAATTATGTCTGTAGCTTCCGTACTTTTAATAAGTATTGAAAGTGTTCCACCTAAAGTTGAGACCAGAATTTTGGACAAGACAACAACTATAGACAAACCTACTTTGACATTTACTTTCAGTCTACTAGCAATTGATGAACCCAATTTTGAAATGATAACAGAGATTCTGAGAACTATTTCGTCAGAGGCGGATTTGATTTCAAAAGATTGGCCATTCGGGAAATCTTTGACTTTACTTAGTGATCCCAGTGCAAGTAAATATGCACTGAGGCTTGTTTGGCTGGCTAGCCATAATTTATCACAAGATCCTTTGCCCCAAGATATTCCTGTTTCCGCCTTAAGATCGATAAGAACTGCTTCTCCTGAATCGCCGTTGAATAGCACTACAATATTTGCCTGAAGGTCAACAGCAATGGCTACATTTGATGTAATGTTGAGGACTGCTACTACTGAAATATCTTTCAAGACGACAAGCCTTATGTCATTCCCATCTCCAGCTGAAAAACAAAAGATGAGGATTATAAAATGATGATAATAAATATTTTTTGAATTATATGAATAAATTTTGAAAGAATAGAATTTTTATATTAGGATAATTGAATACCCATAATGCAAAGTGCTTTTCAATAACTGATAACCAATAAACATGTTAAGGTGAAATGCAGACTGAACATAGTTCAGTCTGCATTTCAGTAAAAAAATTCAAAACGGAACTAAATTATGGTTCTTGAAAATTTTCAACCTGTTCGTAGAATTCCTTTCCTCATCTATTCACTTCTTAAATTTGTCTAAAAATGTTTGCCTAAAAAGAAAACTCACATGGTTTTGGTACAGGGCATATCCAAACACAATTTTCGTCATGATTTCTAAATTGGGATACACCTGCACGACTTCTTTGTTGATGTCTGGCTCTTTGTGTCAATTCATGGGCTCTTAGGTATTCTGCAAAATGAAATAAAAAAGGTATTTCTTCATTGTTAAATTTCAGTAGACTGTTGACAAAACGTAACGCCTTAGGATAAGGAAGCAATATTTCTAGAAACATTCAAAATATTATTGCACTTGACGAATATTTCTTATTCATTAGGTACCAATGAGGAAAAATTTCTGTAAAAAAGGAGTTGATGAACAGTTAGTTCAAGGAGTCTGATGAACAGTCAATAACAGACTTTTAGCTTTCCCCAAAAAATTCAATACAGCACAAACCTGAGCGCAAATTATTTCTAGTAATGACAAAAGGGTATTTTATTTTCAAGTCTATCGAATAACTTCGACTACTTACTTCTAATACTTTCAATTCCATTCGAGGATTATGTATTTCCTTATTGTTTAATTTACAAATCAAAGTAATGGTCAAAATGTAGACCATAATTGTTTTAGAAGCAGTTACTTTGAAAAACGATCAAAAGAAGGTCACTTTGTTCAGCGATTTGTCCAGTCCAAAAAAATTAATTTATCTTAATTTGAAGAAAGAATCTATTTCGGAGAAAATAACCTTTTTTCTATTTGAAATATTTAATTTTCAATTTGAATAACTGGAAAGAATGAACGCCAATATTTAAAAATCAAACCAAAGCTTTAATTTTACCTGCACATCTAGAATACTTTCTTGAAATGTTTAGAAATTAACAACAAAAATTCTTGTATTTCGATAAGAATTATGTAATTGGTTCCGGAATTAACGGAATTGATTCCGTTTTAAAATAAGTGACCCTTCCCAAAAAATAATTAAGGTACCTATGATGTACCCTTTCGACATAAAAATCTTACATATTGAAGAAATATGAACAATGGTTTTGTTGATTCAGAATTTTATAAAGAAGTAGTACTTCAAAACGCGTTATGCGAATTTATGATAATATGAGAAAATTCTGAGTATTGTTTCATTACGAATATTAATTTTCTCCAAGTATCGGCCTCATCAATCATCAGCTTACATATTCCTCATAAGTTGGTTTGGAATAGTGCACTTTCTACCAAGATAAAATTAATATAAAAGTGAATTGACAAGTTTATTCGTAAAAATGAATGTTCATTCCATAAAACCTATAATTCATTTCATTTTTGTCGTAATTTATGAACCTAAAAACTGTCTATCTCCCTTAGCCTATGGGGTGCTTTTATTTATAAACTTGCGAGATGTCGGATTTGCCGTATTTGCAACAACTTATGCAACTTAAAATCCCCTATGTTCATGCAGATGGTGATTTTAATCACCTTCATCTCACTCTAGGAATCAATATATCAGTTCAATCAATAAATATATGATTCGATATATTTTTTTATGTTTAAATGTTACATCTGGGTGAATCGTATTGATATGATTATTATTGATTGTCACGTGATACCATTCAAACAGATAATTTCACCGCCAAAATATCTATGCCAAATATGTTTAAGTAGATTGAAATATTAAGTTCACTTTATTGCTCAAACATTTCATGATCAAACTTAAAACTAGCTTGATAAAACTAATAGATACTATTTGTTATCATTTCTAGCTGAAATTTGATTCTTCTGGTTTGTTTCTATGAATGGCGTATATTAGTAATCAGTACTAAATTGATCCTCAATTATTACGAATATTTTCAGATACAATCACAAAAATTTCATATTATTCGCTGAAATGCCAACTTTACAGTTTTGATAAGTAAACTCACCGTGCCCTAAGGTGCTACAAAATAGAACACAAAAGAAAACCGAAAGAAACTGTTGCTTCATTTTCGGTTGCACAGTGCCTGAACATCAAAAATTTGGTCCGAACAGTGGTTTATATAGTATACTAATCGTTATTCAGAAATTTCAGGACGTATTTGTAGTAACAGGAATTGATAAGAAAACGAATTTTCTAAATTTTTCGAAAATAAGTCTATGATAATTCCAACGCAGAATTTACCTCTTACGTATGGAATTTTTTTCTAATGAATAATGTACCATCCATAAAAAAATTTAGATTCTTCAAATAGTGGCATAAAAATTCAGTTTTAATTTAAATTTTCCGTGAATGTCTGTGTAACTGAAAATGTTCTTATGGTTTTTTACAACCCAAAACCAAACAGAAACAATACTCTGATGAATTCTATGAGATTTTCATATAAAAATTGCTATGGTAGAGCTTAGTTATCTTATTTTTATTTGAAAGATATCATCAATTGTTTAAAGTAAAGTTGATTGAATGTTCGATGATCCCTAAATGAAATATTGTTTAATATATTGAATGAAGAACACTTGGTTCGGTTTTACAAAAATTTTATTATGTGCTCGACAATTGTTTTGAGGTGCCACCCTATTCTCGAAATTTAGACTGTCCGTTTAGATTTTGAAAATGAGCTAATAACACACAATTAGAACATTTTTTGAAAATAGAGTAGGGGAGAGTTGGATAATACCGTGACCCTAAGGGCTTGTACCTATAATAAAATTTGATATAAAAATCACCAAAATGGAGTAATTAGTGGGACAAATATTCAGGTACGCATACCGTGAAACGAAAAGTTTCAAAATTTAAACACAAAGTAATTATTGTCAATTTACAAAAAAATATAAAGGCGCGGTATTGTCAAACTAGTCCGATAATATCGTGCCCAGGTTCGACAAAATCGTGCCCACATTAATTGACCATAAATGGGTAAGTAAGAAAAGTAATAACAAAAAATTAATACCATTCTCAGTAAATTTTTTTGTTTTTTTTTAAGTATTATATCACGATTCTCTATATCGTCATCTTCATGATCATCGCACAGTTGAGTTAATGCACATTTTTTAGACTTTCCTTTGCCTTTTTTTTTGCTTGACCTTTGTCTTCTTTCTCTTCATCATTATCTTCATCCTCACTACTTTCGCTACTGTTCAAAACTTTTCTCTTGACAAATCTTTTCTCCGCGCCCCCAGCGCGGTATTGTCAGACCTGATCATTTTCCTTTTTAACCCCAAAATTATATGGAAAATATTACAGTACGTAAAATAAAAACCTATTCTGACATTAATTCTACAGTATACAAGCATTAATAATATATAGTAGCAAAGTATTACAATATTAATACAGTATTACTTATTTCTTTCAGAAAGTACACGAGAAATTATAAGGAGTGCTGAAAAAAACGTCTACATCACGTGCTATCTCCGTTGTCGCTAGGACCATAATGTAGGGATGGCGATCTGATATAGATTTTTTAAATCGATATGTAGTACTGGATCGAGTCATTGGATCGATACATCACCCTTTAAAATCGACATTCGATCTTTTTTGGTATGGTGCCCGTATTACAAGAGTGCGGCCAGTTAATAACTTAAAAACTCGCGAGATGGATGTGTGTTAAGTCTCTTTCGATACACTTCTTTTCAATAAAAAAAGTCGAGGCTTAACTGGAGAATTCAAACATTATTTATCGCAGGCAGTTGTGCATCTAAAGTATGATCCATAGTTCACAATTAAGATAGCGTTTTTCGACAGCCGGAAAGTTTCCAGCAGTCACAAAAAGCTATCTTACGTTGTGTCCGGCGGATCGCAAATGATGAGCGGAACCGCTTGGATCCCAGTAGACTTAACGGACTGTTGTTTTGAAACAGTTTAGATATTAAGCATTGGGAACTATAATCAGTTATAATATCACAAGAGCATAGAAAATAATCGATTATACTTCCGAGTCACGAGACCTATTCTGCGAAACAGTTTTAAGGATATACGTCGAGTGAAGAGGTTAGTATAATGGATTATTTTCGTTTGCTCGAGTGGTATTCGTTACGATTATATCAAGAGTTAAGAGCTTGTACCAAAGCGTTTCATGTCGAAAAAATTAAAAAAACACTGATAGAAATTGCTGAATATTTTTTTGACGTTTATCAACAAACTTCAAAATAATGATTACCATGACAAAATTCACATTAATGGAGGAGGCGAAACACCAAAACGGTTATATCACGTCGTCAAGAGTATATTCACTCATTAATACACTGTAACTATGTAAAATTTGTATTTGCTCTTGGCTAAATTTCAAACGAGGAATATAATCTAAATTATCTATTTGCTTTGTTACTAATACATTTTGAAAATAATGTCTTGTTTTGTACCTGATCTAATATTTTGATGCTTTGATAGTGTTTAGTTTACTCAAACATGATGTCACAAGCGACGCCATGACATTGACAAGCGTTGTAGGTAAACAAGTAAATTTATATTTCAAAATTGCATTTTTTTCTTACTAAACTCTTAAATTCTGCAGAAATATCTTATTTATTTTAAATAGTATATATATTTGTGGACATTATAGGTCCTTTTTCAAAAACTGTCATCATGCCTATTCGCGAATTAGTGTTTCAAACACAACTTCTCAAGGTTGACTTTCGTTTCCTCAATAATAATTGTAGAGAGAAAGAGATATTAGAGCATCTCTCTAAGTACCTATATATAGAATTTTCTGATAATATTAAGGCACATATCAATCAGTCTTAGTGAAAATAAAATTAGTAGACTTTAAGTAGCTCAGAAATATTTTAATGGCCTAATTTTCATGCCATCATTTCTAAATCGTTTTGTTGTAAAAGTATTCTTCTGAAAGTGGATTGAATGTTCGCTGATCTGTAGGAAACACATAATTTAATATACTGAATAAAACACACTTCTTGGTTTCACGAAATTGTAGTAATTGCTTGACAATTGTTCCGGGGTGTTGATCCATTTTAAAAGCTGAACTGAGTTTAATGTATTATGTTAACTATATTGGTATAGTTTCTTCTCTACGAAGGAGTATATCAGCTCAGAAAATGAAGTTTTAATTTGAATGGAATGGATTAAAAGGACTGGTTGACTCAGTGGATGAAACGAATTTATGTTCTATTATATGAATAATTCGACAGCTCAGTTGGCTCTTTCTATCGAAAAAAATATAAACATAAATGTTATATTACAACTTTGTCAAAACTAATTGAATTGATTATTGATTAGTTTTGACAAAGTTGTAATATAACAACGAAACGTTAACAAAAATAAACTTTTTCATATCAAAAAAAGCCTGTTATTGCTAAAAACTTTCAAAATGAAATATCTTAAACAGGCAATAAATCAATTTCAAGATATATATATATATATATATATATATATATATATATATATATATATATATATATATATATATACTAGCAAACCCGGCGAACTCCGTTTCGCCACATCCATCGCAATCCATCGCCAGATGGATTCGTTTTATGTAACATTTCGTTTGGTGATTAAAAGATGAAGAAAAACTTTTTTATATTTGAAAAGGAAAAATTTTATTTCATTTCACAACAGTAAAGAATTCATTTCGATTACAAAAATGAAGTGTTATTTAGTTGACTTCTCTAAGTAAATGAAAATGAATGCAAAGTAAATAATGAATATAAACTTTATACGTGTCCGCAAATTATTCGTTTCATTGAAGTGCTCTTTGGTAAACCACATTTTTTGTTTTTTGATTTGACGTTAACACAAACAAAGTGGATTGTTTCCCAACTCGTGAACACGCAACGTATAACTGCCCATGTGAAAAACAATGATTTTCTAAATTTATCCCGCAAACACATAGCGATTGGCCTTGCGACTTGTTAATTGTCATTGCGAACGCAAGGCGAACTGGAAATTGCAATCGTTTGAAGTCAAACGGAAGATCAGTCGGAATCATTGGTATTCGAGGAATACACACATTTTCACCTGCGTACTTTCTGTTAATAATGGTTGCCTTAATCAAATTCGGCATAATTTTTTTTACCGAAAGTCGAATACCGTTGCAAAGTCGCAGTGGATTCAAATCACGCAATATCATAATAACTGTACCAACTTTGAGTTGCAAGTTATGTGGTGGAAATCCTGGTAACTCCAGAGAGTTCAGAAACTCCGTTGGATAATTTACTACATCATCTGGATTTGTTATGGAATCAACGGATTTGTATGTTACCAAATCGCCAGAAATTTTTGATTGAATGGTGAAATTCAGTGCGTGTACATCATTATTCTTTGCGGCAAGAATTGCTCGTTGACTTAACCAAGCATAATTCTGATAATTCTCACTGATGTTTGGGAAAACATTTTCAATAAGAGCTAATTGAGAGTCTACAAATCGGCAAAAGTCGTTGGTAAGAGTAATTAATCCAGATGTCGCATCAACTGGGACTTTGATCATTTTGAAGTTGAACTCTCATATTAGTGGTTAGCGATAATGTTTTTACGTTATTCCATAAAGGTGATGCCTTTAGGCAAGCATTCAATTCATCTGGAGGTGTTCCACGGGGAATTACTGGCAACGTCTGCCTGAAATCGCCTGCCAACAATATCATCAAGCCGCCAAAGAAATAAACAGCTATAAAAAATAAGGGTTGATCGTAGAAGGGTGAAAATTTAGGGTTGCATGTATTTTTGTATGTTGTATCACGAAAAAATGAAAACTGAAAATTCTGTCAAAAAAATAAAAAAAAAATTAGGGGTGGCCTACCCCTAACATTTAGGGGGATGAAAAATAGATGTTGGCCGATTCTCAGACCTACTCAATAAGCTCACAAAATTTCATGAGAATCGCTCAAGCCGTTTCGGAGGAGTTCGATTACGTACCCCGTGACACAAGAATTTTATATATTAGATATATATATATATATATATATATATATATATATATATATATATATATATATATATATATATAAATATATAATATATATATATATATATATATATATATATAAATATATATATATATATATATATATATATATATATATATATATATATATATATATATATATATATATATATATATATATATATATAAATATATAATATATATATATATATATTTATAAATATATAATATATATATATATATATATATATAAATATATATATATATAATATATATATATATATATATATATATATATATTAAATTTGAAAAATAAAACATATCCACCTTAGTAATTATGCGAAACTACTAGTACTTTATGATACCAGCCAATTTATGATAACTCTATGATAGGATTATTGATTTATCATAATTGTCAATATCAACATATACAAATATAATATGAAAATGAAAGTTCAAGTTTATCGCTCACCACAAAATATATATTGTATTATTATTTTCCTAGCACTTTTGATTAGAAATGGAAATGCGGATACAAATGATTTTACGTTAACCGAGATACAATATCATATCATTGTAAAGGTTTTACTTTGCTTTTCATTAACTTAATATACATTTTAAAAGTTCGATAGTAACTTATTTTCCATAGAAATCCACCAAAAAAGCAAAATTGATATGAAAATTCATACGATTCATCTATTAAAAATTTGTGTATTATTTTGTGCAGATTAATCATTTTTAAGGAGTAAGAAGTGAAGCATTATATAATGTAAAGAAGAAGAATGAAGATGCATACCTATCTTGTTAAGTTTAAAGGTACGTATTACTTTGGAACTATATCATAGATGCTTGAAAAACTGTAAATAGTATATTTTTCATGCAATGATGGTAGTAATATGATAATCATCAGAATATTACTACGTAAAGTACAATATAAAAAAAGAAATATACATTACACTTTTAATATCATTTCTATTTTGCACAAAGAACTTGAAAGTTTTTCTTATTGTAATTAAACATTAAATGTTATTTGCAACACCAGAAGAGTCAAGAAAGTTTTACGAAATCTTGTCCACAAATGAAGAATTTCACTAAAATCTGCAAGAGTTTAACTAACCTTTTTAATATAACTAACCTTAATTGATATTATTTACAGTATTTCAGGGAACCTCTGTATTCCAGGGAACTGTAACCCTTAGGTTACAGTTAAAAGATTGAGGTCGAATGTCCCCTTCAATTTTCTTCCTCTATTCGAAATTCTTTTTTAAATTTTACTTTACTCTCTTTTCCTGAATTCTACCTGTTACCTGTTCTCTTCTTTCGAAAATATCGATACCAAGAACCGTAATCGCCTTCATACCTATTTTCTTCCCCATCATGTGTATATATTAAGGAAATATGTAAAATATAAAAATGTTAGTCTAGAGAATAAGTGCTCAGTTTAACTTTTAAAAATGGGGTAGACCCTTTAACAATATTCAAAAAACAATATAATTTTGTGAAACTAAAATAAGTGTTTTTATTAACTATGTCAAACAACGTTTCAACAAGAGATCAGTCAATATTTAATCGGAATAAGTAAAGTGTGTTTTTTAGAGGTATAGAACTTAAAGTTGGCATTACTGTTGAAGATGGCGACCGATTTTACAGCTGAGAAGTGATTTATTCTCAGTTTGGTTTGGCAATTCATCATTAATAGACTCACGCCTGAATAACGCTTGCAAATAGTGCAATTTTATTTCGAAAATAATGGTTCTGTGCGAAATACGTATCGCGCACTACGTCCATTTTATCCATTTGCGCACTTCTGGTTGAATGGCTACGTCAACAAACAAAACTGAAGATCCGTACTTCTTCAAAAACGATGATGGCCAGAACGTTACAGTCAATGGTGATCAGTACAGAGCCATGAATACTAACTTTTTCATTCCTGAATTGATCAACCATGATGTCCAGGAGCTGTGGTTTCAACAAGACGGCGCAACATGTCACACAGCTCGTGTCACAATCGATTTATTGAAAGACACGTTTGGTGACCGCCTAATTTCACGTTTTGGACCTATGAATTGGCCTCCAAGATCTTGAGATTTAAGACCGCTAGGCTACTTTCTGTGGGGCTATGTGAAGTCATTGGTCTATGCGGATAAGCCACAAACGCTTGACCATTTGGAAGACAATATTCGCCGTGTTATTGCCGATATACGGCCACAAATTGGACGTCCAGATTGGACTAGATCCGAGCCAGCCGTAGCGATCATATGCCAGAAATCACATTTAAAATGTAATGCCACAAGATTATCTTTCGTATAAAAAAAATCTTGTCAATCGAATGATCCATCGTTGTTTTGTTGCAATTTAAAGTTCTATACCTCTAATAATAACACCTTTTATAAGAATTCTTGATTGTTTCTGTAATAGCTCTGGAAAAAACAACAGAAACCTAAACATATTAACTTTTAACATGAATTTTAGTTTGAGCTATGGTCAGATTGGTAAGGTTACTATTAATTATTCTAGTCAGAGACCTATACAGCTCCAATGTTTAGAACTACAGTTTACATCGCCTATTTCAAATGGCACAAGAACACGGTGGGAATCGAATCCACCAACACCAGTATACCGAAAACTTCAAATGTTCACTATATCGTACGGATACTGAGCCTCTTAATGTGCTAATCTACGCATTAGTTCATTCAATTTTTTATTTGAGTTTAAACACTGTCTCAATATCACAGGAACACTTATAAGCAAAGATGATTGTTAGTGAAATGGACCTTAAGCTCCTTTTTATAGTGTTTTCTATATTAAATACTTTGAAATTGAACTGGACCTAGTGAATCGAATTGGTCTATAATTGATAGAATCAGTTTTGTAACATATTAGTTGGTCGCGATATATAATATCGATAGGTTCGGTTTTATAACACTGCCATTGGTCTATGGTTGCTAGGCTCAGTTTTGTAATACTTCTTTATAAAGTTATTATACCGGTCTTTTTGTAAATATCAGGAAATATAGCAGTTGCGAATATTGCGTTTACTGTAGTGAATCTATTTTCGCACATGCTATATTCCATTAGGTTTTACTAGAAAATTATTCAGAAGTCGAAGTGTTTGGAAGGTGTTGTTACAATTTTTAATTTTGTTTATATTTGATAAGTACAAAAACATATTAGTAGGTATGTTGACCTCCTTTGGGTCAATTAACCTAATATCTTATTAGGTTGTAACCTTAACTAAATTAGTGAGTCCAACAGACCCACCTGAAGTTAGCCTGCAAATATTAGGTATATGATTTATAAAAAATACCAGTCGACGTATTTTTAGTTGCACGTTCCAAAAATATCAATTATTGTAACTGCACCCCCCTAGAAATCGAATAAAAAATATAATAAAATTCCTATTTGATAACAATATAAAAAGATTAATATCTCCCTGTGCTTTAAGCTTAGAAAAATGCAACGAGTCTTAAAAAAACTGCACCCTGGCTGTTTATAATTGCACCCCCAACAAAAATCCAAAAAAGCATATATTTTACAAATACGACGAAAATCAATTTTGGCGGTATTAAAGTAGACATAGATGGCAACGATCGCCATCTTCGGGAGCAAATATTAGGTATATGAATTTAAAAATTATCAGTCGGCGTATTTTAATTGCACATTCCAAAAATATCAATTATTGTAACTGCACCCCCTAGAAATCGAATAAAAATATAATCAAATTCCTATTTGATAACAATATAAAGAAGGTTGATATCTCCTTGTGCTTTAAGTTTAGAAAAATGCAACTAGTCTTAAAAAACTGCACCCTGGCACCCCCAACAAAAATCCAAAAAAAGGAAATATATTTTACAAATACTATGAAAATCTTCTTATTATTATGAATTTAAAAATATATCAATTGATTTCATTTTTATGAATCTAAAAAAATATCAATTGATTTTCATCGTATTTGTAAAATATACGCTTTTTTGAATTTTTGTTGGGGGTGCAATTAGAAACAGCCAGGGTGCAGTTTTTTAAGACGAGTTGCATTTTTCTAAACTTAAAGCACAGAGAAATTTACCTTTTTATAGTGTTATCGAATAGGAATTTTATTATATTTTTATTCGATTTCTATGGGGGTGCAGTTACAGTAATTGATATTTTTAGAATGTGTAATTGAAAATACGTAGACTGGTATTTTTTTAAATTTACATACCTAATATTTGCCCCCGAAGATGGCGATCGTTGACGTCTGTATCTGCCGTATTATACCTACCCCATGCCGCCAAAATTGATTTTCATCGTATTTGTAAACTATATGCTTTTTTTTGATTTTTGTTGGGGGTGCAATTAGAAACAGCCAGGGTGTAGTTTTTCAAGACTAGTTGCATTTCTTTAAACTTAAAGCACAAGGAGATATCAACCTTTTTATAGTGTTATCAAATAGGAATTTTATTATATTTTTTATTCGATTTCTATGGGGGGTGCTGTTACAATAATTGATATTTTTAGAATGTGCAATTAAAAATACGTCGACTGGTATTTTTTTAAATTTACATACCTAATATTTGCCCCCGAAGATGGCGATCGTTGACGTCTGTATCTGCCGTATCACACCTAACCCATACCGCCAAAATTAATTTTCATCGTATTTGTGAGATATATGCTTTTTTGGATGTTTGTTAGAGGTGCAATTATAAACAGCCAGGGTGCAGTTTATTTAAGACTAGTTGCATTTTCTAAGCTTAAAACACAAGGATATATTAACCTTTTTATATTGTTTTCAAATAGGAATTTTTTATTCGATTTTTAGGGGGTCCAATTAAAATAATTGATATTTTTGGAAGGTGCCATTAAAAATACGTCGACTGGTATTTTTTATAATTCATATACCTAATATTTGCAGGCTAACTTGAGATGGGTGTCCAACATTCAGTCTAGATGAGCTCATCTGATATTTATAAATAAGCATGTTCTTCATATTTTTCACTAGACAAACTAGACAGTGAGTCATAATCATTTGTAGCTTGTCTTATGAGATCATTTAATGAGATATTTTTTAAAAGCTTATGTGGGGCGAATTGGAGAATAAATACAGTTTTGATACCAGGATTAATGGATTAATACGAATTATTGTAATAGAAATATTATTACTAATTTCAGGAATATATATATTCAGAAAGAAATTATTGGGTTTTCTTGTTCTCAAAAATATTTATTAAGCATCTATATCACATAACGTTTTGGTCCCTTTCTTGGGCTTTTTTAAATGAAGTTTCATCAATATATTGTCATCAACGTTGATGACAATATATTGATGAAACTTCATTTGAAAAAGGTCGAAGAAAGGGACCGAAGCGTTATGTGATATAGATGTTTAATAAATATTTTTGAAAACCAGAAAACCCAATAATTTCTTTCTGAAAATATAAATAAAATGGTTCAAGATAGCAATGAATATGAATACATATATATATATATATATATATATATATATATATATATATATATATATATATATATATATATATATATATATATATATATATATATATATATATATATATAAATCCCGTTACTTTCAACCGTATATCAAACCTATCAATCCAATAGTACAATCTGCTGTGTTGGTAACGGGAGAAACAACGTTATAGTTTGAAAAGAAGAAGGGAAATATTGTTCTACTGTTTTTGACATTTCATCTGTTTAGTATAGTACAGAAACAGTATGTTTCACTTGTAAACAAATAACGTAAATAAAATTCTCTTCTCTTATCGCACGATGTGTGTAATATTTATGTATGTAATGGCATTTTATCCTTAGGTCGTTTGTAGACAATCTTGGTGTCACAGACCATTATACAAAATGAATCAAGATAGAGCAGAGTTGTTGAAAGAAACAAATGAAAATGTTGTCATTTCAAGGGGTGGTTATGAAACTCTGGTACGTAAACACCTATTTTGATATCTAATCTCCTTGATAATATATTGAAAAATTTTAATATTTTTTCAATTTACAGGGAGATTCAAGTCCTGAAATTTCACGTTATTCAGGACAAACGAAAACTTTTCCACAGTATGTCGCAGCGTTAACAGGTCAGTAATTCTATCAATTCTTCAAAACAATGAAATAGACTGAAAATAATTTCATAATTTATTACGCACTGCCCAATTTAAATGTCATTGTTTAATAAGTTATCTCACTGTTAACATGTTTTTACAGTAATTTTTGTGTTTTATTTTATTGAAAAATTATAGATAGTGGTAATTGTGTTTTTATATTTTTTGTCGCCTAGCTTGATTCTCGTCCATTTCAGCAACTCTAACGGCCTTCTTGGCAGGAATGGTTTTAGGATGGACGTCACCTATGATGGATTCTCTCTTTGCAGGAAATTTCAACCATTTAACAATAAGTACGAGTCAAATGGGCTGGATAGGTTCATTTGCAACTTTAGGTGCAATGACAATGTGCATTCCAACAGGATTTGTCTGTGATTTAATTGGAAGGAAAAAAACCTTATTGGCTATTAGTATTCCTTTTATAATTGGTTGGCTCCTCATCTTATTTTCAAAATCTGTAATATATCTCTATTTAGGTAGATTGATATCTGGGATGGGATTTGGTGCATCTTGTGTTGCAGCTCCTATCTATATTAGTGAAATTTCAGAAAAACAAATTCGGGGTACTCTGGGGAGCTATTTTCAGCTTATGATTGCATCAGGAATCTTGGCTTCTTATGTTGCTGGGACTTTCATGGCTCCTTTAAGTTTCACAATTTTTTGTGCAGGTTTACCTTTCTTATTCATTATTGTATTTTTATGTCAACCAGAATCTCCTGTATTTTTAATGAAAAAAGGCTTAATAGATGAAGCCAGATGTAGTTTGATAAGATTACGTGGTTCTGAGGCTGATGTAACTGAAGAATTAGCTGAAATTGAAGGTATTCTGAAAGAAAGTGGTCAAACTGCAACTTCAATTATACAAACATTTCGAAGATATTCAAATTTAAAAGCTCTCTTAATTTCTTTTTCTCTGATGTTATTCCAGCAGTTTTGTGGTATCAATGCTGTTATTCTTTATAGTGCAAATATTTTCAGTACTGCTGGGGTTAAACTGAATGATGATATTTGTACAATAATTTTAGGTTTGACTCAAGTGATAGCTACTTTATTTTCTTCTTTTATGGTAGATAAATTAGGTAGAAGGGTTTTGATGATCTCATCAACTTTAATGGTTGGTTTGTCGACAATTGCACTTGCTGTTTACTATACATTAAAGGATCGTTTTCTTATAGATAAGACTATCATGGATCATCTGAATTTAATTCCAATTATTTCATTAGGTTGTTTTATTATAATGTTTTCCATAGGATTAGGTCCACTTCCTTGGATTATTGGTTCTGAAATTTTTCCTCCTGAAGTAAAAAGTATGGCTTGCTCTGGAGCTGGTACTTTAAACATGTTCTCTGCATTTCTAATAACCAAATTTTTCCTTGATGTATCTCAAAATATTGGGGATGACTGTTCTTTTTATATATTCTCTTTATTCTCACTAATGGGGACAATATTCACATATTTTGTTTTACCTGAAACAAAAGGAAAAAGCATTGAAGATATCCAGTTTGAGCTTAGTCTTTGAATATTGTCAAATTATTTTATGATATGCTATGTTTGATCCCAGTCATAATCATTCAACGGATTATGCCTTGTTTGATCTTCATTGAATGCTTAAAATGGAATATTCATTACAAAAAAGAAATGAAAATTTCAAATTTTATAGATTTATATTTTTTCATATTTAATTTGAAGATCTTAATTATATGCTAAATGGGATATTTGCAATACAAAAACATCAATCTCAAAATCAGAATTTCATTATTTTATTTTTAACTAGATTTATTTTCTAAACAGTACATTATTTGAAAATAGGGGAAGGAAAAATCAATACCTGTAAGTGGGAATAAGATAAACTCAAAAATAAATGAAATAAAATAATATGATTTAGAATGCCAATTGAATTCATATTTAGGAATTTGATGTATGGATCAATATTTCTAATTAGATTTAGCCTACCTCTTCACCATTAATGTATATATTTTTTGGAAATTTAAAATTCAAATGTTTAAATATATAGTTATTTACATAAAAACGTTTCATAATTTTTTCAGAATGTTTGTTATGAATACCAATAAATCGAGCACAAAATGTTGAAAGATGTTCTTTCGATAATTTATACAATACAATTAATTTTCAATCTATATAGTGTTATAATTTCATATACTAAGAATACATTCATATAATACTTCATACTACATATAATACCAGTAGATATTTTTTTAATTGATGTGTTATCGTGTTTTCAGATTTAAATAGGTACTTATATTGATTGAGGGTATTCTTTTGTATTAATGATAATTTCACTCAAATAAGTTCAAGTATTTTATTGATAAAAATTTTGAAAAAATCGTGTTTTTATCAGAAGATTAATGAATTTTTTATCATCTAAGTTGCTGAAAGTCTATTTCTTCGTTATTCCATTGATATTTTCATTCAATATAATTTGTAATTGTTTATCTAGAATTAAGAGTTACAGTTATACCAATATAAACATTTCTGTGAACAACTTACCTGAGATAATCTTAATTGTAAATAATAATGATAATTATTTAAATGTTCCATTTATTTCATTGTTAATGTATTGTATTCATGATTAATATCACCAGTTGATTACTATGAAGTGTCTAGTCTATTTTACTCTAAAATATATATATTTCTATATTCAAAACAAATGCTTTTTGTAGTCCCTTTGTGCTATGTTCTTATATTCTTTTGCAATATATATATATATATATATATATATATATATATATATATATATATATATATATATATATATATATAGATATATAAGAGTCTCACTATTAACTAAATATGAATGTTTTGTGAATCTCAAAACCAGTTAACTTTTTGCTCTCCTGTGCAAATTATAAATGTTTTTCTGTTGAAAATCTGGAAAAAATTATCTCAAAGAAATAAAAATTCATATGAGTTATGTGAAATGAGAAATTATGCAGTTTATTGAGTGTTTTATTAAATTTTAAATATGATTTTTGGCATATGAACGCCCTATATGATAGTCCAACCTGGACGTCCAATTTTCGATGACTTTTTCCAACATTTGTGGCCGTATATCGGCAATAACACGGCGAATATTGTCTTCCAAATGGTCAGGCGTTCGTGGCTTAACCGCATAGACCAATGACTTTACATAGCCCCACAGAAAGTAGTCTAGCGGTGTTAAATCACAAGATCTTGGAGGCCAATTCACAGGTCCAAAACGTGAAATTAGGCGGTCACCGAAAGTGTCTTTCAATAAATCGATTGTGACACGAGCTGTGTGACATGTTGCGCCGTCATGTTGAAACCACAGCTCCTGGACATAATGGTTGTTCAATTCAGGAATGAAAAAGTTAGTAATCATGGCACTATACGGATCACCATTGACTGTAACGTTCTGGCCATCATCGTTTTTGAAGAAGTACGGACCAATGATTCCACCAGCCCATAAAGCGCACCAAACAGTCAGTTTTTCTGGATGTAACGGTGTTTTGACATACACTTGAGGATCACTCCAAAATCTTCACTCCAAATGCGGCAGTTTTGTTTGTTGCCATTCGTAGCCATTCAACCAGAAGTGCGCATATGGATAAAATGGACGTAGTGCGCGATACGTATTTCGCACAGAACCATTATTTTCGAAATAAAATTGCATTATTTGCAAGCGTTGTTCAGGCGTGAGTCTATTCATGATGAATTGCCAAACCAAACTGAGAATAAATCGCTTCTCAGCTGTTAAATCGGTAATTGACAGTAATGTCAACTTAAAGTTCTATACCTTTAAAAAAACACCTTATATATATACTACAAACAAGTTTATTTGCGCGGGAAAAAGTGTTTTTCACTCTACCGGGTGTCAAAGAAACCGGCAGATCGGTCTGTCATTAATGATATATGTTTCTGATACTATCAAGTACATATAGGCTTTCCTAAAATGTGTGTCGTCAGTTGTTTACTGGTTCTTAGACTATTAGGCATGGGACCATTCTTATACATCACAGACAAATCTCTGGGGTGTTTGCACGAAGTTTAGATATAAGGAGTCCGATCGGTATAGGTTTTCCCTACAATTCATGTACACAATATCAAACCCAGATCATGGTTCTCTTTTCTACCACTGGCTGCGAAAATGTTCTGAACGTACCGATGTTACTATTATGATCAGACGTAAATACGCGCTGGCTCGCTAATGTTAAAATTATAATTAAATATAAAATATAAATTTTTATTTCACAGCTGTTAATATCAACAAGACTGCCCGCGTAAAGATTTAAACGAGAACGTCTTAAAAAGTGGCGCGCCTTACCGGCAAAAGATCTGTTCCCATTGATACCATTCTTTCAACATTACGTTCCGACTCCTTATGTCTATACTTCGTGGGTGTTTGAATGAAATGTCTATAAAGCCTTTACTTACTCTCACTAATGTTGTCAGAGAGTGTATACGTCTTTTCTTCGATAGAGGGAACTCATGTGATTAGTTCACGAACGGATGTTCTCATTCGGATATCCGACCTGTGGGCAGATTAATAAGGATAAAACAATTGTATCTTTTTATCATTCAACGAGTTCGATGATTTTTTGAAGCTAACTTAAGTATTCACTCTCGAAAGTCTGTTCGTTCACGTTGGCAACATTTGTGTAGACAGCTTCCTGAGGGTTTTATGTGAAATATTTCGATTAAGATTGTCAGTATTATATATATATATATATATATATATATATATATATATATATATATATATATATATATATATATATATATATATATATATATATTCAAAGTTATTCAATATAAAATCGATTCCTTTAACAATAGATAATAAACAGAAATCTACTGTTTTTTAATTTAAGCCAACACGTGGGTGCTATCAACCACAATATTGATTATAACACCACAAAAATTCGAAGATTATCAAAACAAAGATATTTATCATTGATTAAAGTAACATACAAATAATAAAGTTCGAGCATTTTTATTTTCACGTTGATTTAGTAACATATCTGTGGATTTAATTTGTCTAATCAACAGTAATGTGTCCAGTGTATTTTGAAATACATATATCAACTTTAAGAACATCTCTGTGCTTTACTTATTTGATACCGTAGGTAATGGTGTGTTACAGATATATATATATATATATATATATATATATATATATATATATATATGTATATATATATATATATATATATATATATATATATATATATATATATATATATATATTCTTAAGTTTTAAGATCTACATTAATCTATTCGTATTCTTTATTTATGCATGTAACTTATTCTATATTTCTGTCTTACAATCAATAGTAGGGCATGCGAGGATTAAAATCGTTGCCTTTCATTTGTTGAACGTGGCGTGACTGATGAGTACCTTGTAGCACGAAACAGTGACTGTCTCATGCTTTCAATAAAAGTAGGCATGGATCTCAAGATTCAACATTGATCCCTAGAAGGATAATGAAGATTCCAATATTGTCTAACATTTATCCCTCGAACAATAATGGGGACACTGCATTGTTCATGTTTCACAGAGCCAGCTCTGTTATAATGTTTTTTTGAATAATTTGTCAGCAAAATTATCGAAAGAAAGTTATAGTATACTTTGATAGCAAATATCTAAGTGCGATAATATAGCACGAGAATACAAAATTCTTTTTCGTGTAGTATATATATATATATATATATATATATATATATATATATATATATATATATATATATATATATATATATATATATATATATATATATAGTTATGAATCTGCGATTTTCCAAACAGTTTAATTGTTCAATTTATCACGAGTATTAACTTCCTTATGAGTATTTGATTGCTCAACACGACAAGGCTGCCGATAATCGAATTTTTCTGGCAATACTTTAACCTCGAACGTCATTTTGTTGAAACAATATGATTAGAAGGAAACTTATGTTACATTGCAATTTGATACACTGTGGGAGGATCAGCTGAATTTGAAGGTCAGAGTTGCAGAATATGACAATCTAGAATATCATTACAAATGTGGCATTATTAAATTTGTATATCGCAAACAATATTTCGTAATCGTAACAATATTGGCATAATCACAAATTACTCGTATAACAATAAAATTATTGAAACTTTTAAGATTTTCAAACTACTTCCTGAAAAAATATGTTGGCGACACGACGTGCTGGAAACATACTAATCTGCTGATAGGGGGTTTCTGTTGATGACATTATGTAAGATGTGATGTCCTTCCTCGTGTAATATTTCGAGATACTACAATATTTATAGAATTTGATTCATGTATCTATCATATTTCTGGGTAACTGTTCCCTTCATTCAACAAGCTCGGCGTTTAGGAAGATGCCACCTGTATAATTGTTATTTATATCCCCGAAACGAGAGGAATCTTATTTTATAAGATTGGGTTGTCTATCTGTGGGATCGTGGGGCCTTAATGACCTGACCGATTATGAGGCATTTATTGAAGCTGACGCAAGCAAATCTTATTTTTACTTTAATCTTTTCAATGATTTCATCAATATCAAGTAATTTCCTACTTAACAAATAACAAATGTGTCTTACTTTCTCAGATTCCATTGATTTAAAATTTTTGTGTAGTACACAAAAAAACGGTAACATCAATCGCAATATAGAATTAACAAAAAAAAAGATTGAATAGAAGAAAGTAACTGAAATCAATGATTTTTTTAATTCATACTCAAAATGTACTTTATTTCACTTCCAAAACACTCAATACTTACTTAAAAAAATGTAAAATGTACTCACTATAGTAAAAAATTACTATATAAAAATGTAATTTAAGTAGTTATTTATTAGAATTCCCGCCCGAGGGTTATCAATAATGAATTGAACGAAATATATAATGAAAAACTATGAAAGATAACCTATTAACCACCTTTTGAAATGATTTTCCGGTGCTTATGTGCTACTACTTGTTTGTTAATATTTAAGGACCTGCTGTGGTGTGTTGCCATTCAATAAAGTTGTACCTAATATTAAAAATATTTATTTTCTTTATTGCATTTTCAACTTCTTCGAAAAACGTATGAACATTAATTAAATAATATTAATCATGAAATATCGATTATATGAAGACCTACTATGTGTAATCAACAAATGTTCTTTTACATAAAATACGGAAATTTTCTGTAGTAATATGAATCAATGAAAGTAAGTAGGAAAGTAATAATGTTTGTTTGAAACTGTAACGCTATAATCTGCACTGTATGATCTACCATAGTTTGTATATTGAACATAAAGTGAACAATAATAACTATAATTGGAATTTTGAATTTCAAAAAAGTCATTCACTGAAGCAGCCTGAACGAAGAATGACAGGTAGGCAGAGGTGACTTGAATATCAGTATTTGTAGTCCTCAAAAGGCATCACATTATATTATACAGTTATTCTGCTTTTATTCAACTTTTTTGGTCCTTGATAGTAAAATGAGTCCGGTTAACTTTTGGCTGTGCGAAAATTTTAATCCTGTGATAGTTTTTTTTGTTTTCAATTTTAAGGGCTCTTAGCTGCCTTAAAGTGGTCTAGTTTATATAATCGTTCAATCTGTAAAACATTTAGTTTTCCAATAGAGACTTGGAGGGATGTAATCTATTCCTTTTTTATATTATTTCGATCACCGATTCTTATCTGTGGTGATTAGAAAGAAACTTGAGAATAATTTTGTGAATTCCTCCATAGATACTTATTGTATATATTAAAACGAATTGTACCAAAGTAAAGTACCCTAGGCGGGAAGTACTAATAATGGGTAGCACTTCTCGTAAAATATAAAACTTAAGTATTATTGTGCGAAGCTTCTATTTGGCTGTTTGATATTGGCCAAATTTATTTAAAGCTATTTGACATGGATTTTTCACCTAATTTTTTGATCGAAATAGAGACCAAAATGTAACATACTGATGCGACTTTTATGAAAAAAGAATCAAAATGAGACGTTAAAAATACAAAAACATGTGGCGTAACGTGAACATGTATGATGGCATAAATATATATATATATATATATATATATATATATATATATATATATATATATATATATATATATATATATATATATATATACAACTATATATTGGGTATAAAAGAGATGTGAACGTTCGATGATTGGTGTGTCTATGAACTGAGAGATGTTTTCTATTGATTTCTATAGATCGAATTGTGAAGTATTCATTACTTGGCGGTATTCCACTTGGAGTCATAGGATGCTTGGAAATTGAAATCGTTGCCACACTTCGATGGACGTGGTGCGACTAACGAGTTCCTTGCAGAACGCGCTAGTGTTCTTTTTCTTAAATATTTCATTCAGTGCCATAAGCAAAAAAAACTTAATTTCCTTTTATATATATATATATATATATATATATATATATATATATATATATATATATATATATATGATAAAAATATATCCTTTTTGGGAAAATAAAATAAAAATATGATAAATATATTTATAGTTAAGTGTATTATTCATTTCATTACATCTTTCATTATTTTTAATTAGAATATAAATCACATTGGCTACAGTAAATGGTAAATCTCTAATGGCAAATATTCATGACAGTTTGACATAAAAACTTTGGATAGTACTGAAATTTATAGTAGGAACTGTAGAATAAGAATTAATGTATTATATCAAAATAGGTATAGTTATACATTGCGACAGGTACAAATTCTATAACTAATATCTAAAATACAAATCACAAAGAGTAGATATCCACGATGTTTTTAATATTGAATCTTTTAAACTTGAATTTTAATAATATCAAACTGGTTGATCCGGTTTTGAATTAGTAGGAGGAATTGTGGAATATGATCTATGAATTTGTTTACAGCAACATAAATCTTTAATTAATCCACCTAAACTTTCACTTGATCCTGTTCGAAAAATACCACTTGAAACCTCTTCGAAGTTAGTATCTCCAATGAATATTTGCAAATCACTTTTTGGGAATCCCTCTTGATAATATAGTTTAATTGTATCATATGCATCCATAATAACAGATATAAACAAACTTAAAATAATATAAATATACAAACTTATGAAGGAATATAAATAAATTCTGGAAAACCACCAGAGCATTGTAGACTTATTTGACATTATTGTAAATGTTGCAAACATATCATCTCCATTTATTAAAGAAAATAAGCATTCTGCAGTTGTTGAGAGTGATCTAAATTTGAGATGATATGGGCCCAACACCAGCCAACCACAGAAAGTAAATCCTGCATATATCAATGCAGCACATAAAAGAAATCTTGCTACCTGAGGGGCTGCTTTCTCTAGTGTTAATATAACAACATTATAGGTTTTAAAAAATCCTAAATATCTCAATACACCAAACCAAACTAGTAAGTTACCTAATCCTAAGAAAACACTGCAAACATTCCATTGATCTGAAGTGAATTTTTCTGTTTCAATCTGCTCCTGTATTGATGATCCAATGATGATAAGAATATCGTTAACAATGATCATAATATACCACAAGTTGAAGAATTTTCTTTTATCTCCATTGCTTAATGGTTTATCAAAGTTTAACTTGAAGAAAGATTCTGTTATATATTTCAGTTGCTGAGCTCTCCATATCGCTCTTCCACATAAAGTGAATGATAATAGGCAAATGATAATAACTAAATAATTCAATATACTACGTAATAAAGTGTTGATTTCATTTCCTGAAATGTACTCAATAACTCCTTTGCAATTCAGTCGTAATGGTTCTGCATCAAGACTCAACACCATCTGGCCATCATGATCTTGATTATCAAATAATATAGTAATGTCAAATTGGTAACAATTTGGAGGAGATATTCTCCCAGCAGACCTGAAGTTGACTGTTTTCAGAGAGAATTCAAGAGTTGCTTTGAGTAAAGCTGAAAACTTAATATCTTGAGTTTCAAAATATGATTTTGAATTAAATCCTCCTTGACTAAGATCATGAGAAATATTACTACAAGATTTTACAACTTCAGAGTTGAATATATATGATTCATTAAAACCAAAAATTTCACCTTGTTTATAAGAATAGAGGCATAAAACCATGTCAGACATAATATTATCTTTGTTAGGATATGAATATGAACCAATTGCTTTGCTTATATTAGAATATCCATCAAATGCAAAGTCAATTGTTGAATAAAAATCATCCATTTGATAGATAGCTAATGGTCCAGCAGTTGGAGGGTAGCTATTTATTTCTCTAGTAGAATCCCAGCCTCTAAGAAATAAATGGGAAAACGAAATGCGATTATCCCATGTGTAGTTTACATGATGATATCGTGTAACAGAATATAAACACAGTTGCATAGTTACTAGAACTATTTTTATCAATTGAACAATAAATTTATATGGAATTCTTCGCTTTGCTTCCCATTTTTCTATGGGATTCATAAAATGAAACTGTAATTTGCGTCTTAAACGTTCTTCTGTTAAAAGAGCACTAGTTGAAGAATGGAAGTAAGTTTCGGCTCCAATCATTTCATCATCATTTTCATCAATAGCTGCATGATCTCTTGGGTCTGAATCCATGTCGTTTTCAGAGTAGCATAAAATCAGGAAAAACTACTTATCCATAAAAATTTGGTTACCAAAAATGTTTCACCCACTTTGCCTTTTAATGGCATATTAACTAGTGAATATGGTCAACAAAGGATATGCCTTTGAAACGATTGAAAGTTATTTGATTAATTCTGTAAATCGTCATTTGATACAAGTTTAAAATAAAGTTTTTCACAAAAGCAAAATTTAGATTTTCTTTGTCTAACTTGTCATACATATTTTTACAGAAAGTACCCTAATAACCTTAATAGGTATATTCTGTGCATATTAACTAGATGATCTATGGCGTATTCTAACCAAAGAAAAAACTACTCCCCAACTCGCCTATTATATTAACTAATCAACTACTTATTTTTCAAACTACTTACGTAAATACCGCAAGATTCATGTTGTTTAGGATATGCTGAGGGACAATAACTATTTCAATTCATATGCAATGGTGTAAACTATGTGTTATTTATAATTAGCATTATTCTTACAAATAACCACACTACCATGGTCGAGTTTGTCGTGACAATACTGTCAGCTTGAAGGAACCATGTTCGCTATGAAAATTTAATTGTAAATACTGCCCCCCTTCAATTATAACGCTTTAAATTTTTCTCATCAATGACCTAATAAACTTTCAGTGCTGTTAATAACTCGTTTGTAACCTATCCCTACAAACCTGACTTTCAAGACGAATAAGTTTTTAGTTGATTGCTATCTTTAGAATATTTATTCCTCGCAGAAACCGCAGACTGTTTTGAATTAGCTTGAAAAAAGATACTTACCCATTCCAAAAGTCACAAAGCCCAATAAATTTTTTTTGCTAACAATATATACTCATAAAGTCATATACTCTTTGACGTTCGGAAAATTTCATTGCGAATAACTAAAACTGAACTGGACAAACTGAAACTTCTTTAAAATTATTCAACCGTAAACACAGTCGATCTCTCATAATAAACAGAATAATATTATTTTAACTTTATATTTACATTGATAATAATATATGCATTATATCACTTATTTATTAGATTTATATTATAGGGCGCTAAACTCGAATGCTTTCATTTTATAAAATTTCATAATCATTTATAGGCTACATTAAAAAATATTTCCGAATAAAAATGTAGATTGGTATTTGATTATTTGATGAATTATTTAGTAGTAATAGTTTATATATTCCGTACTCGAACCTAAAATCGTTTATGAAAATTAATTTCTGCTTTCAATGATATAAAATAAAACGAAAAATCAACAACAATTGGAAAGTAAGTAAAAACTTATTTTAACAAAAGCCTATAATTCAAAAGTCCTTATCGTTAAATAGAAGCCAAAGCACGAAATACCTTTCCATATAAGTAAATTCATTTATGCTTTGCAGACTACCTTCATTCGAGTACCCCATCATATGATGTAACAATAGGAATTAATATACAATGATAAATAAAATAAATACTGGTAATTGTATTTTATTTATGTATTGGAATGCATCCAATCTCAAACATTTGCACTACTGTCCACAACACATTCAAACTATAGAATATTCATTTTTCTGTATGATATATCCTCTGGTTCTTTAGTCCTTGCTTTAGAATGTCATAATAATCAAAATATTTCAACAATGTTGCTAAGAATTTGTTATAGTTTATTGAGAGATTCTCATAATTTAAATCATTTTAGTAAATTTCACACTTCAACAATCATTTTAAGTAGTAAAAAAACTAGATTGAATGCCAGAATTGTTGCTACAACGAATGAGAACTATAGTAGCCCATATAGGAAGGAATTACCTATTAGGAGAGTATATCAGGGTCTTTTAACTCCTCAAATTCATGCTGTGAAGGTAACTTAACATTATTTATTTACAGTGATCTACTTAATTTTATTTTATCTAAAGTACATATTAATGTATTTAATGTTTTTTAAATCTTAATGATTACATCTTAAGTTGAATTACGGTAAGACAAACTTTCAATTTTCACTGATTTTTCAAAAATTATTTTATTACTTTCGTTGATTGAAGTGCATTTCTTACACTAAAGGTATGTTTTTTTGTTAATATTCCTGACAAAAAGGATATTAATTGTTATTTGAATTGTTAGGTATATTCAATAAAAGTTATTATTGCAAATTAGGTGGTAGAATTTTACATTTTTTCTGTTTAATAAGCATCTGATAGAAAAAATAAAGAATTTTGGAAAAGAAGAAATTTGATGCAAAATTTGAATAAATGAAATCCAAATTTAATGACCATATTCATAAAAATTAGACTCCTCAAAACTATTTTCACTTGGTTATTACAATATTTCTGATCTTTCACTGTAAACTAGAATATGTGTTGAAATATCACTAACTACTACCTTTTCAATTTCAGATATTTTCACTCTCCTCAAGTATAGTAGGGATAATTACACAGCCGTTCCTTTATAAAGAAATCCCTAATATAGAAAATGTGTCGATGATAATAGCTTTATATTCTTGTGTAGGATTTTTCACACTTGTGACACCTCTTCTTCTGCATATGATAACAAAGAAATATGTAACACAGTTAGATTATATTAATGAAAAAGATACATATGTTGCCAGCACTCTGAATTTCTTCTGTATGACAAAAAAGGTGAGTTATTTATATATTCTGAATTTTGTTCTTATTTTTCAACAATATATTGATTATAATTGTGTGTTTAGGATCTCCTAACATGTTTAATTTTGTGATTTTGAGTTGATGTTATTGCATATTGATTGAATGAATATTTTCGTCAACATAGTTGATGACATTAATATATTAGCAGTTAGGGCAGAAAAAAAAATGTATAGTTGATTTATTTTGAAATAATCTGGCTGCTATCCCCATAGAAGATGGCTATATATCACATATCACTTTATATGACTCAAAAACTACTAGTTATGTTCCATAATTGAATAGAGTTTTAAATAAAAAACTCCTAATTTTCAACATTTTTAATTCCATTATGTTTGGTCATAATTTCAAAAATATATTTCAAATATAAAAGCAATGGCTTCAAGTTATAGATTCAGTACACGCAACATAATGAATAAAAGGAAATGGTGTACAACAACTTACCTAAATCTAAAATCGACAATGTTTCAGTTGAAGAGCAGAAGAAGTTGCTAATGTTATACCTAAATTCAATATCAAAATTCTTTTCAATCGAAACCAAAAATAATATATAAAATCCTCTTCCAGATAATAGTTCCAGTTAACTTAAAAAGTTTACAGGTTGATTTATCCTGCAGCTAAAGCAGAGGAACCCAGAGGCTCAATTAGTGAGGGGAACTGTTGAAGGGATAGTATTAAAACAATATTAATTTTTCAGTATAAGGTTGAGCCGCTAAATAATTATCAATTTTAGAAATCAAAGGTGGAAGTCCTCACTTCACGCCTTCCTGGTTCCGACCATGAGCTAAAGGAGTATATATATATATATATATATATATATATATATATATATATATATATATATATATATATATATATATATATATATATATATATATATATATATATATATATATATATATATATATATATATATATATATATATATATATATATATATATATATATATATATATATATATATATATATATATATATATATATATATATATATATATATATATATATATATATATATATATATATATATATATATATATATATATATATATATATATATATATATATATATATATATATATATATATATATATATATATATATATATATATATATATATATATATATATATATATATATATATATATATATATATATATATATATATATATATATATATATATATATATATATATATATATATATATATATATATATATATATATATATATATATATATATATATATATATATATATATATATATATATATATATATATATATATATATATATATATATATATATATATATATATATATATATATATATATATATATATATATATATATATATATATATATATATATATATATATATATATATATATATATATATATATATATATATATATATATATATATATATATATATATATATATATATATATATATATATATATATATATATATATATATATATATATATATATATATATATATATATATATATATATATATATATATATATATATATATATATATATATATATATATATATATATACATATCTGTAAGTCAGATTCTCTGATAGGTTTAAATAATATTCATAGAAGAACAAAAATCTATTCTGAAAAATGGACTCGTTATGTAAATCAATTTTGCAAAAATCAGTACTCTTGATCACAAAAAGATAATGTGTGTTTTTGTATATGTAAATTGTATATTTAAGTTAGTTATTACTTGGAGTTTTCCAAGTAATTCATGATTGAATCACTAAGTACTATTAGATTGATTCACTGCAGTCATTTTCTATCCATTAGATAAGCTCACTCTTATTTGACCATTAACTCTATTTTGTGAACCTGATACTAATTCAAACCTGCTTCTCTTCATTTAATTGTAACATCTTTGTTGGGGTATTTGGTCTTCCAAATCTCATTTCTCCTTATAGTCTGCAGCTGGTGATATTCTCGCCCATTCTCCATATATCTGACACAGTACCAGAAATTAATTATTTTTATAATTGCATGTACTCTGATGTATTTTGCTATATTCAAATCATAATATATACCAACAACAATATCAGATTGTAACACTTTAATTACAGGTGGAGATTTTGTGATTACACAGGATTTTAAAATAAATTTAATCTTTTTTCAGACTGAATTCAAATTAGAAGATGTGGTGGTACCTGATGTACCTGGAATGTTTACTACTTTAATTGCTAAACGAAAAGCTCTTTTCCTAGACCCAAGCATGTTTAAAGTTCCTGAACATTATGAAAGGCTAATGGGATATGATAAACCCATGGATTTTAAATTATATGAGTCAGGTACAAAAGTAAATAATGAAGATAAAAATAAATCATAATTGTTATTATTTTTAACTGTTAATTTATATATTGTCACTAGAATATTAAATATATAATCAGGATTTGTATTTCTCAATTTCTTTTCTTGCTCTTTGACTATCTATGTATAATTGAATATGTCAGTGCTAAATATATATATATATATATATATATATATATATATATATATATATATATATATATATATATATATATATATATATATATATATATATATCTTGAAATTGATTTATTGCCTGTTTGACAAAGTTGTAATATAACAACGAAACGTCAACAGAAATAAACTTTTTCATATTAAAAAAGCCTGTTAATGCTAAAAACTTTCAAAATATATATATATATATATATATATATATATATATATATATATATATATATATATATATATATATATCAAAGAATTCTCTATCTATCAAGCAACTCAAAAACAACAGAGCAGCAGGAGATGGAATCATTGCGGAACTCTGGAAACTCAACGATACTACTTTGACGAAAAAATTTCATCATTTAATATCAGAAATCTGGAGAAAGGAACAGATACCACAGGATTGGAAATCGCGATGATACATCCATTGCACAAAAAGGGGGACAAAATGGATATCAATAATTACAGGGGAATTTCCTTACTACCGGTTGCGTACAAAATATTTTCCAAAGCACTCCTAAACAGAGTAGAGCAACAAGCAGATCCACTAATTGGGGAATAACAAGCTGGATTCAGAAAAGGCCGATCATGTGCTGAACAGATCTGGACTTTGAAGATGATATTACAGTTGAAGAAATGTAGAAATACAGTGATCACATTCATTGACTTCAAGAAAGCATATGATTCGATAGACCGCGAAACCCTTTTTGAAATCATGAAAGCATTTGGAATCGATCGAAAGACCAGAAAAATTATAGAACAGACACTTACCGGTACAACTTCCAAGGTAAAATTTATGGGCGAAGTATCAGATCCTTTCGAAATCAAAACCGGTGTGCGGCAGGGGGACGGACTTTCGGCAATCCTTTTCAATATTGTTTTAGAAAAGATCATTAGGGAATGGGAACTTCACGTAAAGGGCGTACAAGTGGGTATCATCACATTCATTGACTTCAAGAAAGCATATGATTCGATAGACCGCGAAACCCTTTTTGAAATCATGAAAGCATTTGGAATCGATCGAAAGACCAGAAAAATTATAGAACAGACACTTACCGGTACAACTTCCAAGGTAAAATTTATGGGCGAAGTATGAGATCCTTTCGAAATCAAAACCGGTGTGCGGCAGGGGGACGGACTTTCGGCAATCCTTTTCAATATTGTTTTAGAAAAGATCATTAGGGAATGGGAACTTCACGTAAAGGGCGTACAAGTGGGTATCAAAAAAGAAAATAGAATTAATGTCAAATGTCTCGCCTTTGCAGACGATATTGCTATCATCACAGACAACAGAACTGAAGCCATTCTCGCCGTAGAAAAACTACATGAAATTGCGCAGAAAACCGGGTTACAAATTCCTTATGATAAAACCAAATACATGGAAAGAAAACCAAAAAATAAATCCTCTCTTATCACAAAACATGGTGAAATTCTGCAAGTCGACCATTTTAAATATCTCGGGGAAGTTATACAGTCCTCAGGTTTGAACCGAATCGCTAATGAACAGAAAATTACCAAACTCCAAAGGGCCTACAAACTAATATGGGCTCACTATAACAAAAAGAGCATTTCGAGAGGCGCCAAATTGAGGCATTATAGCACAACGATTTTTCCAGAAGCATTTCTACGCATCTAAAATAATGCAATCTACGCATCTAAAATAATGGTTATTGACGGTCATTCAAGAATTAGAGAAATAGAAAAACAAAGTTGAGGTGTTTGCTCAAGTTTGAGCAAAAGTCAAATCGTCAACCTGGAGTAAAATGGACAGATGAACGGAAGAAAGAGCATTCAGAGAGGATGAAGCGTTTTTGGGAGGCAAAAAAGATGAAGCAAAAGTCCTAATAAGTGCGAATTCAAGCTCAGTCGCTCTCCTCATGGGGAACAATCGTAATTATAATAATATCAAAGAATTACCAAGTTCCAAAGGCATCATTACTCAATGATTCTGTCGAAAGCAATCAATGCAACTGAAACAATAGTTATTGGTAGTAATTAAAAAATTAGAGAAATATAAAGTTTGGCCAGAATCATCGCGCCTACCTGGAAAAAAATGGACAGATGAAAGAGCATTCTGAGAGGATGAAGAGTTTTGGGAGGCAAAAAACTAAAGGAAAAACCCAAAAAATTGCTAATTCGAGTTCAATCGTCTTCCTAATAATCCCTATAATCATATTTATATACATGAAGGCACAAAAAACTTGTGACTGAGAAACATACCTGGGTAGAAGGCCATCATTATATGGAGACGATAACTACAAAAAATATTAAAATAGGTGTTTCTATTTAAACTATAAATATTATATATAATTGAGGTTTAATATATTAAATTCGAGTGGGCTTCCAAATAGTCAAGGGCTCAAAGACCCTCAATATGTGGCCTTGGATATTTCGAGAAATTGACCTAGCATGTAAAACTGGAAATACAAAAACAGATCTGACGACTTACTGTAAATAATATTTTGGAGGCATTTTTACTTGTAAAACATTTTTTTTATATAGAACGAAAACATCAGTGTCATGTATCGTATTATTAAGAACATTTAACTAAATTTCTCAAATTGACTAATGCCAATATTAAATTTTTCCATAACAACCATTTACATAACATTGTAAAAGCTATTGGCTCTTATACTTAATATTAGAAAATTGTATTAGGTAATTACTGAATGTTTCTAGTAGTTCAGTTGTAGTGTAGATTCTTATTTAGTAGTGAATATTTCTTTTATCTGTTTGTTTTGACTTTTACTGTCAATATGTGTTGTAGTGAGTTGTAGTTGATTTGGAACTGGGATTAATTTGTGTGGTATACGTTATCATCGTAATTATAAAACCAGTTCGTACTTTTAAATCGAATCAGTCTGCTCGTGAAGCTGGGTGAATTTACTACTCACTAATACATAAATAAATAAATTCGAACTGAAAAAATGGCCAACAGAGAACCTTCTGCTGAACAGTTATCCCAGTACAAAAATAAGGCGAAGGTGAGACAATTATAATTTTTTAAGTTTGTTATTTTTCAATTTTACGAAAGGTATTATTCAAATAATTTAGTCCACCTTTTTTTTCTACCGGTTTGAGAGAGCTGTCAATTGAATATTCAGTACTACCAATAAATTAAATTAAATTAAATTCGTATATAATATTCAAAAATTTGTTCCTCCACTGCAGCGACTTGAATATTAAAGCATTGGGTGCACCACGCTTTGGTGCAAACGTAGATATGTAACTTTTTCAAATTTTCATTTCTTTCACAATTTTACAGATATGATGTCATGTAAAAAAGTGATATTATTTTTTTTTAGAAATGAATAATACAAGTACTTATAGGTTTAGTTGACAGAAAACAAGTATTTATTAATGATACTGTATTTTCTTAACATTTTAATAATTTATTTTCCTTGTTTTCTTACATTGTATAATGTCATTACTTAACTTGATCATTTAGACTGATAAGTATTATGAATGGAATATTATATTAAAGTTTCTTTAAAAAAGTCTCATACATTTGTAGTAGCAGTCAGAATGAAATTTTGTCAGCAATACGATTCATTTATTTTTGCATATTTATTCAATAAGTATATTGACAATATAAAAGAGAAGTTATTTTTCATTGAAATAATTTTATTTTTGTTTCATAAATGTTAGGTTGACAATAATAATTTTTGGTATATAGATGTATATATGTATATATATATATATATATATATATATATATATATATATATATATATATATATATATATATATATATATATATATATATATATATATATATATATATATATATATATATATATATATATATATATATTCTCACAATTATTGAGTATTTGTTTCAACATGTTCATTGAAAAAAAATTAAAAAGCTAATATTCATGAATTTGGGAACAATATGTGCTGCCTTTATTAATAGTCAGTTCATTGCTGTCACCAAAAGCAAGTAGGTGTTGAATGCTAATCAGATATTATTCGGAGTTTTAGAATACACGGAAAATAGCTAAATTTGTAATTTAAATGATTTAAAGGTGATTTTTAGGTCTTGAATTTACCTCTGATGAAATAATGATATGATTTCTTTCTCAAGGTTTATTGATTCTGATTTTGATCAATACAAAATTGAAACCAACAGTTGTATTTATTGGAAAAAGTTTCTGTCATAGGTGTCTTTATGATGTTCTTACATTTTCTTTTAAAATTGATTTCAGATATTAATAACATGAATAGGTATTTAATTGTTAGCTTTGTTTTATTGCATAATATTTTTTTTTCAATTCACTGAAAATTAAGTGAGTATATAATACTATATTTTATCGCTAGAATTATACAATTCATAAAGTGATTGTATTTATATACATATATATTAATGGAAGCTAAGTATAAGATTCAAAAAAGGTCGTTAATTTTTCATTTTCTCTTTAAACTTAATTTCATAGTAAAAGTTTACACATTGATTTAACTCTTTAAATTGATAGAATTCAGCAAAAAAAAATAATATAAAAAATTGTATTCTTTGGTTTGAAGAAATGTAGTCAAGGGTGTAAAATAACTCAGTGAAATATAATATGATGGCTTCATTTCATGTTTCTTTTTGTTTTGCCATGTTACATGAATTTCTTTGTAAAATGGGTATTGTGCAGTAACGACATGCTATCTTAAATTTCAGTCTTTTCAAAAAAATTTTCACTCATAAATGATTTAGTGAACAGTATTAAAACTGAAATGTGTACCTCTTCTGCTACTTTAATATCATAAATTATTTCATACGTTCATGAATGGTGTATATATTATTGAAAATATACAGCATTGTAATTATATACCACATATTTTATATTATTGAAGAATTTTGCATAACTTATGTAACTTCGTTGGTAAAATTAATTAAGCTTATGATCAGTAAATGAGCACATATAAAGGAAATGTCAATTGGCACTACTAAAACAGTTTTTGTTTTTTCAATTTTACTTTCAATATTTCAGTGCTAATAAACATAAAAACATATACTTATATAAAAGTTCGTGAATAACATGATGAATAATATACTGAGTTATTCATTAAAGTTTTCACAATTGGCCATTTTGATCCCAGGTGTTACAACCTTGACATTCTGACATCGCATCTTCTTCGTAATTTAAATCAAATATATTGTATTCACAATACGTTATATTTTGTTAATTTCACATTAAATTTTATTTTGCATTACAATCATCAATAAGTAGATTATAAGAAAATTATCTCGATATACATTTAACATATATTTGGGAGACGGCTGCAGTTTTTCAACATTACTACATTGATGTATTTTTTTGGTGAATATTTTTCGTCTCTTAATATTGTTCTTGAATTTCTAAGCTTTCCGTGTGAAAGTATGAAGAATTCTCATTTCTGAAATGTAGTATTTTTCTTATTGCAGTGGATTATTGCAGTTTATTTTTTGAGTGAAAAAGACTTTCAGAAATCTTATAGATTGTGGAAAATAAGCAGGTACAAGTTACCATATTGTAATCCCTATTCACATAAAATGTATTTCCCATTTTTTTCATTGAGAGCATGAGCAATTTCTTGATATTACATGAAACAAATTCAATATTTGTATTTTATGTGTCTTTATGCAATCGATTGTGTTTGTAGTAAGGGTCCTTCAAAACAAATTGCTTCACTTGTTTAACATTTTTATTTTTGATATCCTAAAGAGCTGTGAGTTAGAATGTAGGTGAAAAATTTTGAGACTATTTATTTTATTTGTATATTCTGAAGAAAATTGAATTTTGTTTATTTGAATAGTATTCATATGTGACCTTAAGCTTGTTTGCATATTTAATTTCTATTAAACAAAGTTGCCAAAATGTGAAGTAGCCTTGCTTTGCCATTAGATGAAATAAAACTAATTAGCATGTATATATTTTCCTTGTACCAGCTAATTTATAAATACGGAACGAGAGTTTTCTAATACTATTTGGATATAGAACTATCTTAATGAATGTTCATTGGATATTTAATAGTGTTGGCGTTTACTTGATGTAAATCCATTATAATTGAATATAAACTTAAATTCAAACACTTGAACTTATGATTTACACTTTATTGACTACATAGCATGACGCGTTTCGTCGTTACAAACGACTTCTTCAGATGCTTACAGAATAATTCCAGAATAATTACAGAGACGGAAGTCGTTTGTAACGACGAAACGCGTCATGCTATGTAGTCAATAAAGTGTAAATCATAAGTTCAAGTGTTTGAATTTAAGTTTATATTTAATGTTCATTGGGATAATTTCTTTTGTTAATTATGAACTGAGGGTATTTGTTTTGAATCAATTGGAATAGACCAGCAATATTTCTCATTTTTTCAATTCATTTATAAATTTATCTGAAAAATTTTTTTCACAAAATCTCTTTGCAAATGAGAAATGTTTCAACTGTTGTCTTGTCAAAGTTTCTCAGTAATTGCAATAATTAAGGAAATCAAAAAAATTAGTTATTTTCGACTCCGAATTATAATTCAGTAGTCCGAATATTATAAAGAGGAATTCATTTAAACACAGATTATATAATTATTCCTAACTAACCACGAGTATTTATTTTGAGAAGTGAGGGTAATTGTACCAACAAAATTTTTTTTTCCTTGGATGTGGATTTCATTGATTTTACATAATTGATACGTTACTACATAACCATTCATAATGATGCGATATTTAATATTACTCTAATAAAGTATTATTTTATAATTCAATGTTCCTTGTAAAGTTTTTTGAATTTTTATTTAGAATTCGTAGAAGTGTAAATATACATGCACTAAGTGAATAATTTGAATTTAGTGGCCGAAGAAATTTTTACTTTGACGTTGAATGTATTAGGGAAAAGTGTGCATATATAGTATCTAAGCAGATCGTTATTTGACGTCCTACTTTTACTAACCGGCCACGAATTCCGAAAACAAGTTATTGAAGTAATTGTCTCAATACTGGTTTTGGCCGACGAAATTTTTATTTTGATATGATTACGTGGGACACAGGATTCTGTGTCGATTTCTGCACACGAGATATACCCCACTTAAATTAAAAAACAAAAGTAAATATGTTTTTATTTGAATCGTTTTAACTGAACCATTTAGTTTTAAGCTTTTATTTGGGATGTTAAGTGGCTCAATTAGAACATTTGTGTTTGAATATGAATTATCAAATTGAAAATATAAAAGCATGAATGCTTGTTTAAAGAAACAGTAACTTGAGTAATAATTCAGTTAACGAATAGGTATTGGAATATTCCTATAAGATTAAGAAAAGGTCACCTCTAAATATTTGAAGTATTCATATAAATTGACGAGAAATATGGCAAACCTATGAGTGTAATTAATTATATCTGATCGTCAGTTTATACTATAATGCTAGTAGACGTAGAGCAAATAGCGTGTTAGTGACTCTAGTAATGCATATTCCCATATTATATGTTTAAGTTAGCTGAAGTTATGATATAATCCAATGCATTCTTTTTGAGAGTTCTGCTAACAAAAAATTATAATTAAATATGATAAATTGTTGGTGAAAAAGCTAGTTAGATGAAACGTATGTTCTGTGTCGTATGATATGCAATGTGTAATTTTTTTTATTTTGGGTATTGACCTAGCAGGTATAGACAGGGATGATCTAGTACATTACCTGTTACTCATATGAACTATATTCTATAACAACTAAACCGGAAAAATACACAAAACCCTTGTATTTAGCAGGCCGTTACTCGCCATCACTCCATGGAGTTATGTAATTTATCGGAAAGGAATATAATTCATAATTAGCCTGACAATTTTTTTCGGCTTATAACGGGACTTTGTATTGTTAAAAACACTCTTCTCACGCTTTCATTGACTTTCATTGTTTTTTATTAAAAGTGGTTGATCATTATGTATTAAAACTACTATCCAAAATGTTTTTCAATTAGTTATTTTTGTATTTATCAGATGAACAAATTTACTTCAAGACAGCTTCAATCAGGATTTTAGAATGGAATAATTCTTTTCACTTCTTCTTTATATTCTCTTCAATCATCGACATCGCTTTGAAATATGTATCTAGATTTTTTCAGACGTTCATTATTGTTTCAGACCTTCAGATTGTTCATTATTCGGCCCATCGAACTTCTGTAAAAATTTTCCGATCTTCCCATTCGGTTTTTTTGCATCGTAATATAGTAACACTTTAATGAAGATTCGTCAACTATTTCCATGCAATATATCACATTTTCAATCAATACGTCCAATGCTTTCTGAACGTCTTATTCGCGGATTTTTATAAAATTTGGTAGCCCTGTTTTCACTAATTCTGCATTAATGTCAGTGCAATTAACTTTCAATTTCGCCAATGAACTACGAACTGTTATAAAAAAAAAATGATAATCTGTCTCTGATGTAAATTGTCTTTTAGTTGACTTAGTTCTATTAATTACTATTCTTATATTAGATATATTGGGAATAAATGTATTATTGTTATCATTACAGCTTCAATTGTCGGTAAAGGTTCACTCTTAATAACAGAAGACAAACTTTCAACACTCAACTTGATGAAACTTGCCGACGATAATGTAATAAAAAGCCACAATTCTGAGGCCCGATTTAAAAAAGTTTTTTGATAATTAGGATATTTGTCAGTGCTCGAAAAGTAGTCCATTCGATTTTCACACCATTTCGAAAAATGGGACATTTTCGCGTGCCGGGGTTTCATTTGAGAACAACTAGACAACTAAAAAACCATTCCTGATGTCGGCTTTCGTTGATACGATTGTAAAATCTTCAAGTGTTTGTTCTCAAAAACCGCTGCCGTATGTAATAGTTATTTTTAAATTTCCACTATTAACCTTGTAATTTTTGTACGTTACCCATTTGATAATCTCAATTTTTTAACCACTGAAACTTGTTTTTACAAACACAAACGTCCATATCTTATTCGGGATTCGAACCCATAACTGCCTAATGAAGGGCCTTCACTTTCGTCCCAGTAGGCACGGAGACGCCATTATCTAATAGTTTCCGTCAAAAAGAAATAGCTTGAAGTTTAGTAAATACGTCGTAACTATTTACTTATTATGAGCGTCGATTCTCCATCACAAAGTTATTTCAAAAAAAATATCGGTTAACAATCTTTTCTGACAACAATATGGGGCAGTGACGGTGTCACGAACAAAAGCGAAACGGACGATGTGTTGTACTAAATTAATATTATGAAGTGATTAAAAATCTTATATATTATTTTTTTGGCAATTCTTTCCGAATTGACTTACTGTCAAATCGTATATTCAATATATACTGGACATTTTTATTAAACTATTATCAATATTATAGAGTGATATATGTTATAGATCATAGATCTCGTCAAAGTGTCAAAAAAGCTTTCAGATTCTCTCTATGGTTACTGCACTAAGGCATTTGTTTCTTTTTTGGGAATCTTTTCGCCGTAGTTATGTCAAATTTCATCCACTCTAATTTTCTATTCTATTAGGGTGTTATATGTTTTTATATGCATTGTGATAGTTTGTAGAATTAGATAATTCAAAAAATCATAAGACACTTTTAGAACAGCAAGGTGTAACAACAGTATTCGTTGATATTTATGAGGTTATTGGTGAAGATCTATGTCGAAATGAAACACCTTAATGCTTTTTTACATATATTACAGAATTAAAAATGTTTAACGCTCGATCCGAAGTACTGAGTTCGTTTTTAAATGTTAACTGATTTTAGTATTTCTACCAATTTAAGTTGCAAAGTAGTCTGTTTACGTATCATGTGCCAAATATCTGTTATGCACGAGCGTTGTTCTACTGCTAGCGGACGTCCTTGGAGTTTTGCTTCTGTGCATTCTTCAGTGACTTTCTGTTGTGCTGCCATCACTTTCATTATCACAAAACATAATCATATGTACCTATGAAAATATCTAATCAAATGTTATCGCAAGTGTTGTTGATAAAGCCGAAACTGAGCAATTACACAAAAGTTTACATTCATGATATTTTGAAAATCATGACCTTTTATAAATGGTCAAAGTCCCTGGCAATAGAAAATTCTCCCACCCGGCGAACGACCGTGACGTCACAATCGATTGATTCAACGTTAATTTAAAGATTATTCATTTTAGTGAATTTCTAAAGAAAATTAAATTTGAACAGTGCTAATTAACAATGTTGACACTACCAATCAACTATATGGTCTATCTGTCTCTATGGTCATCTTCGAATGACCATATTGCATATAATATGCAATTTGAATGAACGAGTTTTTTCCATATCGTATAAATCCAAAATTTATGAATATCTTGTAACTTTATGTTTATCTAAATATTCTTTTTATCTTATCAACTTTTTAATTCCGTTTCAAAATGGGAATTCAAAATTCGGAAAGAAAAGTCGAAATATTTTAATCTGGTATCTGTAAACTGTAAACACAAATACGAAAACATCATGAAAAAATTTTAATTGATTTTCCTACATGATATCGAAGTTATTAATGCAATTTTGTCCGAAATTAATGTTTTTCAATCTGTTGCCAAGTCATAAAAGAGCATTTTATAAAAGTAAATTGGAAAATGTCACAGCCCTAGAAAAATTCACCACTCCTTTCATTCACTTCCGGGAATATCTACTGTGTTGATATTCACTATCCACTAAATTCAAAGAAAAAAAACGCCAAGGTCTCCTCTGGGATTCGAATCCAGATTTTCAATTTGGAGGATATCCACTCATTCTATACCATGGGGACGTCAAACAAATATATCACTCTTTAATACTAATATTTATGTACAAGAATGTGTCGGTTTTGAACGATTTTTGTATGTAACAGACGTAGAAGATGTTTTTCGTCTTGGAGCCATGTCCTGGAATTGGCCCACTCGGCTAGTAAAAGCTAAAGTTCTAGACTTGTGAATAACTATTATGAGTAAATAACTATATGAGAAGATATTTTTTAGGCCGTAATTAATGGATTTTTATTACTAAACTTCATAAAACATATGAAACAATTCCTATTTTGAAATAGTAATGACCTAATATAAACAATCGTAAATGATGATATAATTTCACAGCTTTTCGTGGAAATTAATTTCAACAAATCGAACTTAATTATCGTAAAAAATATAATATAAAAATAATAAAAATAATTATAATATAAATCGAAGGAAATATTAGATGATAAAAATTAAGGTTTTCTTCGTTAATTGTATAAGAATTATTTGGAAATCAAAAGTTTTAGTTTGTTGATCAATAACGAAGACTGTCGATTAGTAGGGGCATGCATAATAAAAAGTTAATAGCGAGTCCAAACTCCGTAGCTGTGGTCTCTAGACGACAAAGCAGAGTCTCTATGTCATCTTTGGTTGATGCTAAGAGAGTGGTATCATCCACATATCGTAGATTTGACAATTTACAGCCTCCTATGGATATTCCCTTGTCGCAGTCTTCGAGAACTATCCGGATGATGTATTCAGTGTACATGTTGAACAATAGCGGATATAATATACAACCTTGCCTGACGCCGGCTCCAGTTTTCAGTCGTTCGGATTTAACGCCGTCAATTCGGACCGTGGCTGTGCGTAAAAAAATGTTTTATATATATATATATATATATATATATATATATATATATATATATATATATATAATTTAAAAACAAGGTTTGTCAGGCTGAAAATGAAGTTTAGAGTTTACGGTATTTACCTGAGATTTAACGTAAAGAGCGTAAATCTCAGGTAAATACCGTAAACTCTAACTATATATATATATATATATATATATATATATATATATATATATATATATATATATATATATATATATATATATATATATATATATATATATATATATATATATATATATATATATATATATATATATATATATATATATATATATATATATATATATATATATAAAGGAATTGAAAATTGTTTGTGCTTATGGCACTGAATGAAATATTTAAGAAAATGAACACTAGGTCATTCATTTGAAAAATTGAAATTAATCAAGAGAATGTTATAGTAGAGCTAGATATTCACATCGTACACGTTCACATATCTAGCTCTACTATAACATTCTCTTGATTAATTTCAATTTTTCAAATGAATGATCTAGTGTTCATTTTCTTATATATATATATATATATATATATATATATATATATATATATATATATATATATATATATATATATATATATATATATATATATATATATATATATATATATATATATATATATATATTATATCTATATATATATATATATATATATATATATATATATATATATATATATATATATATATATATATATATATATATATATATATATATATTTAAGAAAATTAACACTAGAACATTCATTTGAAAAATTCAAATTAACCAAGCGAATGTCATTATGAGTGTAGTGTAATGGCTTATAAGTAATTGTTTTGTCTTTTGAATTAGGTCTGTTAACTGTGAATAGAATTCTAGAAATTTATTTGTTTGAGGTTGACCTGGAGTTATAACTCATTTGTTTTCAGTTTTTGCTTACATGTCTGTAAATGAATCTGTAAATAACTATAGGAATATCATTGATCCAAGATTCCACTTCTATTGGTGAATTGACATACTACTTTCACAGTTTTCTTCTTGTTAGGACCTATACTTCATTGTAAGATTTGTAAAAATACTTCGAAATATGTTTTCGAAACAAATTATTTTCAACCGTCTTTCTTTTCAATGTAAAACTTAGTGAATGAAAAAAATTTAATGTTTACAAAAATTTTTTCTTTCAAATAATAATAGAATAATAAGAACGTCAGTATTCCGTCATTTTTAATGGCTTCTTGTCGTACACTTTTGTATATATATATATATATATATATATATATATATATATATATATATATATATAATAGTTATATTTAGCAATAACATTAAATTGTGATATACAACGAAGTCAACAAAGATAAAGATTTACACATTGAAAATAGCGTATTATTGCTAAAAATATTATAAATATATATATACAAAATTAATACTTTTCCCACGGATAACAATTATCATTTGCCTTGACGTAATCACGATTGAGCCTATCGAAACAAAATTTGGAAGTTGGTTAATTAGGTTTTCATCTAGAATCATTATCATGACTAGATATCCGATAAATGTTTACCTATGTTAAATTAGTATCTTATCAGTTTTCTGTTGGAAACCGCAAGAAAAATAAAAATATTTTGCAGTCTCAACTAGAGGTTTAAAGGAAACCGCACGAATATCTTCAGAAAAATACAAAATAAAAGGACATTGTAAATGAAATCAAAACGACCAAATAAGGCTGCTTATAAAATATATGAATCCTTTATTGTTGGTTTTTCGGCATTGTTATGAATGCATGATCGAGTACCTAGCTTAACGAAAACTTTTCAACTGACGTTGGGATCTCAGAAGTATTGTTGTGTTTTCTAAAAAGAATTACGTAACTTTCCTCGAAAACAAGTAAATCACTTGTATCGATTTTCGAAGTTGCGTCCTTTTATGATAACCTCGTTGATAACAGGGTTACTTTGGTTATTAAAAAGAAATTGCAGAATTTCAAATTATGCCAATTATTACTAAATTCCTATATTTTTAATCACAAATTATGTGATACAAAAAATGTACTCGTATGTGTGGTCATTGTGCACGAAAATTTTTAAATCACACAATCATTTCTCGAGTATTGTCTTGTCTGTTTATATTTGAACAGAAAAGCCATATTTTTAGAGGAAATTAGTTATTTCAATGTTTTAGCAATTAAAGTTACGGCATATATATATATATATATATATATATATATATATATATATATATATATATATATATATTTATTTATATATATATATATATATATATTTATTTATATATATATATATATATATATATATATATATATATATATATATATATATATATATATATATATATTTATATATAATTCGTTTAGTTTTCTTGTGCTTTGCTTAATAACATAAGTGTGAAGGTTTTGGGAATGAGCACAGTTTAAAATTGATGGAATAATTATTTATTCGACATATGTTTCGGCTCTAGGCCTTTTTCAAAAATGTTATAGGTTCATTTTTGGTTGGAAATTGACTTCAATTTAACAAATCTTTCGTGAAACTCTAAATAAACTCTAAAGTTTTACGAAAGATTTGTGAAATTGAAGTCAATTTCCAACCAAAAATGAACCTATAATATTCTTGAAAAAGGCCTAGAGCCGAAACATATGTCGAATAAATAATTATTCCATCAATTTTAAACTGTGCTCATTCCCAATAAACCTTCACACTTATATATATATATATATATATATATATATATATATATATATATATATATTTATATATATATACATATATATATATATATATATATATATATATATATATATATATATATATATATATATATATATATATATATTGTGAAAATTTGAGAATAAGAGCTACATTCGAAAGTTTCTGGATCTCGACTGGATTCGAACCCAGATCTGAATGAATATCAAATTTACAATGGAGAACGCACAGTGTTCTATGTTTTTATATGCGTTGTTATAGATTGCACAATTATATCATTATAAATATAGTAAAACACTAATGATAGCAAGGTGTAACAACTAAGTTTATAATATGCGTTGTTGATTATTGATGAGTACGATTATTGGTGAAAATCGAAATCAGAAGACATTAGAGTTCAAAGATGTTCGTTTCTTTCATTTCGAATGATGAATATCAAATCTACGAGGTTTGTTCAAAAGCAAAGGTGAATTTTGGATTTTTCGGAAAGTATTTACTTATTCATCAATATCCATTTTGTCCCCATCAAATAAAGTAATACTCCTAAGATGAGAACACACAAAAGGGTACAAACCTTTCCAGTTATCAAAAACAAACTACTAATCCAAAATGGCTAATAATATCAACATAATTATGAGAAACGTATGTATGTGTACCAACATAACAAAAAAATTTTCGATACTCGAATGTGCACAGTCCGCGAATGTTCAAAATTCACCTTCCCTTTTGAACTCGTATAAAATTATACTGAAATTGGAAATCGTTGGCAGCAGTTGCAAAAAATTAGTTTGAATAAAAAAGAACTAAAAAGATTCTAGAAGAGCTAAATTTAATGTAATAAATATAATTTCGAATACAATTCTATTGTGATTGTCTCCTAAACTGCTTTGTGCAGGAACTCTTCAAAGAGTGGCTTCACATTTCATGAAAATTTTTGGACGTAATATCTTTCTCCCATATGAAATTAAATGTCGCCTTTGTAATGCCACCAAGTTTTATCCTTGTAACCAAAATTAGTATGTATCATTTCTTTATTACATGTTCGGATAATACTCAATTTGGATTCAATCCAAAATTTCTATTATACAAATGAATATAATAGTCCAGTCAAAATATACTAAATTATGGTTCAAGTTTGCATTAATTCCCAACAAGCTGGATTTTTGTGTAGGACTTGAATACGTCATTACAAATGATATGTCAAAAGCCCCATCGATCCCGCTTGTGCGTTGTTTTTTATTCGAGGTCAAAGGTCACAAATTTGCGTTTTTTGCGTATATCTCTGAAACAACGAGAGTTATCGAAAAATGGTTCGAACAAAGTTTGTAGATCGTAAAATTGTCTACAAAAAATATTTCAACACTTTTCTTCTACAAAGCATTGCTTTCGAGATATCGTGACTTTAGACCGCAGGAAAATCGTATTTTTCGGCGCTTTTTTTTAACGTGGTTTCCCCAGTAGGAATACTCCACAATATATTTTGATCGAGGCAATGTAATGGGACACTATTTTATTGATGTAATTTTTTTTTATTTAAATTTAATGAAAATTTTAACAGCAAGAAAATTACATTATCATTCATCATCAAATTCTTCATAGTCACTCGTTTCTTCCTCTTCACTGTCTTCTTCCTCTTCTTGATCGATTTGTGTAAACTGCTCCAAGAAGAGAGATATATCAGTTATATCCCCATCAATTTCCAAACAATCTTCATCTATTGCATTTGATTGAATGTTGGTGCAAGATTGACCTTGACAATTGGTACATACCGATGAATAATCCAACTATTTCATAAATCCAACTTTTCTGCACCCGCAATTGTTTGTGCAGCTTTTTTTGTAATTACAAAAAATTGTATTGAGTAATTTTTCTGGAGCAGGTGGCAGTAAAGTCTGGATTGGCTCTAAACTATTATTCATCAATTTCCTGCCTCAATTTTCAGGATTTAGATCATTGCCTAGCCACACTTGCACTTGGTAGAACACACGAAACAAGTGTTGATTAGCAGAAGCAGATGTTGGAGGGAGACAACATAACTGCACTCTCTTATTGTTTCTTGTATTTTTAACGAAACTCAAATATCTGTACTTGTCTATCGATTCCATTTTTTTTTGGAGCTCCATACAGCAAGGAGAACACGAATTCCATTGGTGAGAATAACATCTGCTGACGAGTTAATATTTGTCAATACTCTTGCGTTATCAATCAAGTCTTCACGTTTTTCAAACAATTTCAATACTGTATCTTTGCCTCTTTTGAAAATTGCTGATGTCGTATCGCAGAAGTTATCGCATATAATTAGGGACGGACGATGTTCGATAATTCGAGAACAGTGCACCGTACAAGAAAAACTGTCGAGATATTTTTTGTAGACAATTTTACGATCTACAAACTTTGTTTGAACCATTTTTCAATAATTCTCGTTGTTTCAGAGATATACGCAAAAAACGCAAATTTGTGATATTTGACCTCGAATAAAAAAAAACGCACAAGCGGGATCGATGGGGACCTTTGACATATCATTTGTAATGACGTATTCAAGGCCTGCACAATAATCCAGCTTGTTGGGAATTAATGCAAACTGGAATGTTTATTTTGACTGGACTATAATGGTCATTCTAGTTTCAAAAATACAATATGTGGGTTCAGCAAATTGAAGCTGAATTATATGATGTAACACATACAATTGAATATGCAGATAATTCCAAAGTTCCAATTTTTGAATACTGACCGTATTAAGGCCTATGTGAGCGTATTAAGGCCTATGTAAGGACACTGCGACATTTCCTTTCGATAAGCCACTGAAATAATTTCTCAATTAACATTTAGTTACAACGCTTTATATTTATAATAATTATTTGCCTAGTTGAATAAATAAAATAATAATTTTCGGTAACATTGTTTTCTTAAAAATTCGAAATATATTTTACAATTGAACTGAATTAATATGTTTTTGTTATATCGTATAACTGAAGTGAAATATCGAATTGTAAACTAATCGTCCTAATTTTTAGAAACGTTAAAAGGATATATCAATATGTCAATACGTTTGTTTGTTTCTCAATGTTTGATTGTTTGCTATTTTGAGTAAATATGGAAAAGTACTTAGTTAAATCCTATAATGCATCTATTGTGCCTTCTTTTCTGGTCCTACATCGTTAATTTGAATGAGACTTAATCATAGCTTCTTTGACCATTAAACTTTAGTCTAATAAGGTCTTATTCAATCCTCATGTTAAGGAGGAGGAGGATATCATGGATATTTCGTCAACGTTTATTTGAGAAAACTGTGTAAAAATTAATTAAAATGAAATGAAAAGATCGAGGAAATTTTTTTTTATGAACAATTGTATTAACTTATATATTTTCAGCAAGTTGAATAACTACTTTAAGATGGGGATATTTTACGTCATACGTGGCGTAAAAACATGTCTCATGTCGGGGAAAAATCATATCAAGGGTTATAGTACAGGATCCGTGGCCTATTTTTTCACTTGATTACTATCAAGCTAATTTTCCGTGAGTAGCTTCATTTTGATAAGACGCCCAACAATTTCCTGTGCGAAAATTTTTGATTGTGGTAGCTAACAGAGGTAGCAATGATAAAATATGTCGATTTGATGATTCTTCAATATTTATTACTAACTGAATTGTTTTTATTAAATCTTAAGATAATTATCCAAATTATTTGAAAAAATATTTGTCCTACAAAATCTATGGTTTCATCAAAGAGTCCTCCCCCTCCAACATGTATTGATAACGGGATCACCAAAAATGATTACTAACCAGCTGATTTTTTTTTTATTACTTAGTTAATATATATATAATTTAACAGCCATATTGTCCTACAAATTTCGTGGTATGTTATCCCGGTTCCTACGCTTAAAAGTAGTAGTACAGATCATTGATGTAAAAATAATTACTATCAAGCTGAATCTTCGTGAATAGCATCGTTTTGATGAGACGCCCAACAATTTCATGTGCGAAAATTCTCGATATTGGTAGCTAATAGAGGTAGCAATAATAAAATATGTCGATTTGATGATTCTCAAATATTAATTACTAACTGGATTGTTTTTCATTAAATCTTAAGATAATTATCTAAATTATTTGAAAAAATATTTGTCCTACAAAATCTATGGTTTCATCAAAGAGTCCTCCCCCTCCAACATGTATTGATAACGAGATCACCAAAAATGATTACTAACCAGCTGATTTTTTTTTTTTTTACTTAATATTTATATAATGTAACGGTCATATTGTCCTACAAATTCCGTGGTACGTTGTCCCGGTCCTACGGTCAAAAGTAGTAGTACAGATCCTTGATGTAAAAATAGCGTGGTACGCTATTGCGGTGCTCCAATTGAATATATATTGTAAAGTCATGAAATTAAAAATCAAATTATTTCTCAAGCGTGAGAAAAAAAATGTTGAATTTTTGGTAGATTTCACTAAACAATAAGTTAAAAAACTACTGAACGTCAACTGAAATTAAACAAAACAATAACAAAGAAAACTTTGTGCCGCTTGGGTTTCTGTATTTTTCTACAACAGCTGAGTCACGCCTTTACGCGTGCGCAGAGCATTTTTACTCCGTCGTAGTAGGTATCCCACGTTTGTGTCGAGTATAAGCGTGTTAGTAAGCATTTTTCAGTTAACTACGTTTTATTTTTTTTTGTCTTTCGAGAAATTATTTGAATATATTTTGACGTGATAATATAACGTCTTATAAATCGATGAACGCCAGCAGCACGCACGAAGATTTTTTCACTGTATCTTATGTTAGAAATAGGAAAACGAAAAAATTACAATTCTTGTCGGACTAGTGATACATACCTGTTTTTTTGTAGGACATTGTTTTATTTGGGCACTGAACACACTAACCTATTATGTAATATTTTTGTCCTACAGTTAGTAATGAGAAAAATGGTCTTATGGTATTAACAATTTCTGAGCGTAGGACCAGGATAACATACCACAGAATTTGTAGGACAATATGACCGTTACATTATATAAATATTAGCTAAGTAAAAAAAAAAAATCAGCTGGTTAGTAATCATTTTTGGTGATCTCGTTATCAATACATGTTGGAGGGGGAGGACTCTTTGATGAAACCATAGATTTTGTAGGACAAATATTTTTTCAAATAATTTAGATAATTATCATAAAATTCAATAAAAACAATTCAGTTAGTAAAAAATATTGAAGAATCATCAAATCGACATATTTTATCATTGCTACCTCTGTTAGCTACCACAATCAAAAATTTTCGCACAGGAAATTGTTGGGCGTCTTATCAAAATGAAGCTACTCACGGAGAATTAGCTTGATAGTAATCAAGTGAAAAAATAGGCCACGGATCCTGTACTATTATGGGTCTATATTACACTAACGTTAGTGTCCGTGTTAATTTCATATTCAATATCAAGCGTATTATGCAAATTTGAGTTGCTTCCGAATGAAAAAAAATATTTCATGATTCATTGATATAATATTTTTATCTCAAATCTCATCAGGTTTGTATTGATAATTAGATAATTGTGTATTGAAAAAATATTGTGTATGATGTCCTAACATTTGAATATAGAAGGGCAGTATATAGAGAGCTCGAACAGCCGCAAAAACGAATAAAATTCCTAGAATATAAACGAACTAGGGGGAAAAACTATTCTGAGCTCACATTTGTTCAGGATTTACGTGAAAATATATACAATAAATACGAGGGTGGGCTGAAAAGTTTCCGCCCAGACCAAGAAAAACGATGTTTCAAAATTTTAGATGTTTTTAAAAACGTAATCTCCATCAAGACTGATACATTTCTCATAACGGTGTTCTCATTTAGTTATTCCAGTTTTGAACGTAGATTCGTCCAGCCCCTTCAAATATTGATCTATAGTTTCGATAACTTCTTCGTTGCTCTGAAATCTTTTACCGCCAAGCCATTTTTTGAGGTTAGGAAACAGTTAATAGTCGCTGGGGGCTAAGCCTGGAGAGTAGAGAGGATGCGGCATCAATTTAAACTTCAATTCGTGGATTTTGGACATGGCAACAATCGACGAATGCAATGGTGCGTTACTGTGATGAAACAAAATTTTTTTTTGTTCGCCAAATGAGGTCTTTTCATTTGCACCACGTCTTTCAAACGTTGCAATGAGCCTAAGTAGTATTGACCAGTGATAGTCTTACCCTTTTCAAGATAATCAAGGTACATATATAATTCCTCTCGCAGCCCAAAAAACAGTAGCTATAACCTTGTTTGCCGATATAATTGTTTTTGCCTTCTTTGGAGTTGGTACTCGTTTTCAACTCACTGTTTTGACTATTCTTTATTTTCAGGAGTGTAGTGGTGAACCCAAGACTCAGCTACAACTATGAATCGACGCAAATATTCGTTGGGATTAAGCTTATACATCCCCAAATTTTCGGTAGAAATGTTTTTCGAATCAGTTTTTGGTCATCCTACAGGTGCTACATGTCTCAGCTATCTCATGCACTTTCCATCTGCGCTCTTCCAATACTATTTAATGGATTTTCTCACAAGACCTATTTTGAATTCAGAAACCCACTACTTATTAGTTCAATATGATGGGGAGGAGTCTCCTAGTTTTGAATCCATCTCTTCTTTTATTTGTTTTGGTGTAAAACCTTTCAAATAGAAGTATTTGATGACAGCACGTTACTCCAATTTTTCCATTTTCACGGAAACAACGGAAGCGTCTGGCGCAAAGTGCTCTCAAACGTAAACTAACGTAGCGATTGGGATGAAACTTTACATACAAGGTCAGTAGGAATGGTACTGTAGGACGTCGCTTCAAAAGTAGACCTGGTGGCGCCATCTCTTGGTCAGACCGGAAACTTTTCACCCCACCCTCGTACATCAAGACAATCCACAATTATTGATATTGCCACAAAGCATAGTTGTAATAATAGTGTAGTACTGATAATAATAATATACTTCTGACGTCTGAAATTATATACTTAGTGTTTTCAGTTTATTCATTACACCAGGAGCAGTAGCAAAACAAAATGTCATTAAATAAGGAATTCTCTTATGAATTATCTCGTATATCTACTCCTTTCGAAATAATATTATAAAAATTCGATATCTTCGATAATAACTAGTTTGTTTTTATGTGGAACAACTGCCCAGATTTCACCAAAGCGTTGTGTAAATTTGAGTTCTTACTTTCATTCCTGTTGATATTTTTCAATGGAAATTTTATTTGATTAATCATGACACAGTATAGATATCGCGAAATGGCGTGTATAACTAAATTCTACAAATTTTGTTGTGTTAAAAATTGTAATAGTAATTGTGTAAAAATGTTATAGTAGAGCTGTGTGAACATGTACGGTGTGATGTATCCATTTTTCTTCAAGGGCCGTTCCTTCAAGGAGTATTGAAAAATTGACATTACTTTATATTTTGTATCTACTCTGAAGTTTTCAAGTACTTCTTTAATATTTTTCAGTAGAAGTATTTTGTATTGTAGATCATTTAGACAATGTATCCACTAGCGTTAGTTTGTAATTAACACTTGTAATATAAGGTTCTCTTTTAGAGGACATTTTTAAACTGTCTGTTGAGTGAGCCCTTGTATGTAAAAAAATATTGTAATCGATGCCACATCTGAGGAATTACAATACAGCTGTTTCGTTCTACAAGGAACTCGTCAGTTGTGCCACGTCCATACAAGTGAGGCAACGATTTCAATCTGCAAACACTTTTTTTTTGACTACAAGTCAGATGTTTTTTATTGATTCCATTAGATCTAATTGTAAAGTATTTATGACTTTGCGGCTCTTAACTTTATATTACGTTATATACATTAGTGATAACTTAAATTAGGTGTAGAGAATGTTCAAGAAAGTTATATTAATTTTTCGTCGTCTTTCTCAAAAATGTATTAAAATACAGTGTTCCATAAAAACGAATATAACTTTGCTGCGTTACATATTCTTAGAACATTCTGTATATTTCAAAATGAATTCAGAAAAATTTATTTTCAATTTTTACATGACTGCAGGATTAATAGGTTTTATATCTATTTTTTAAAGACTGACATATTAAAAAATAATCTATGGTTCCTGCATTTCGATTCGTGAAATTCTAGAATATTTATAATTTATAATCAATGGCATTATGTTGTTAAGCGTTGATTATACTAGTGTGTATACGAACATTCACGAATTTATTCGACTAGACAATTGTCGAGTCTGGAATTTGAACCTTCATTATTTATTCTCGGATTTTGCATTCAAAATATATTAGTATTGGTGATTCGGTATAACAAATTAATATTTCATAAAGTATTGTCATTATGAAGATGATTCTGTAATAATAAGTTAAAATATCTGTATAATTACGAGATATCTCTTTATTAATTTCATTATGTATTTGTGTTGCCTATTATATGCGTTGCAGGTTGTGTTAGATGAAATTATTCATAAATGTTTGTTGATTTTCTTGGTCAACATATAAAAAACGATACGAGTATGGGGAACAGTGATACATTTCAAGCAAAATATACTTAAAATATAATTTTTTTTCATTTGAATTAACGTGCCTCGACTACTTGGTCATTGACACATGGTACAATTTTTACAGTTTCATGTAATAACAGTGTTAATGCTACATATACTCAGATATAATTAACAATATATTTGTAATGAAATTAGATGGAACTGTATTATTTCTAGATGTGTAAACTACGACTACACAAGGTTGTATAATCCACATTTCCCGATAAATTTTAATGTAACTTCAATTTGGCAGTTGTGCTCAGAATGTCTTTGATATTGTGTTTTAGTCCTAGTTCGTTACGAACTGCCTCATTTTTTGTAACCAACTAGGACTAAAACACAATATCAAAGACGTTATAATTTTTAAGGTTTTATTGAATAATAATTGATGAGGCCGATACTTGATGTGAATCGATAAACATAATAAAACAATTGTTAAACTGATTTACACATATATTAAAAATAATACTGCATGACGTACGTTTCGATGAGATTCACCTTTTTCAAATGCTACGTGTCTGCACGTATATATAAATCATATGTGTATATATATATATATAATATGTGTAAATCAGTTTAACAATTGTTTTATTATATTTTATTGAATATTAATATTTGTAAATCAATGCTGATAATTGAGAAAATCAATGCTAAAGAATTTAAAACATGTTCTAAAACACAGCTTAGATATTGGAAGTGAATTCCCATTTGAAAATATGTTCACTAATTATTTGTCATAGCATGTCATATTTATGTTTTAAATTTGGCATGATGACTTGCATGAATTTTTGTAGTATGATTCTAATATGATCGATTTTGTTGAAAACAACCAGATTAAAGCAAAGGAGAAAATTTTATCACCAATTGCGTTGCTAGAATAAATCAAAACATATCTTCATATTATGGATCATATCCATTTGTATATTTGCCTTTCAAGTCAATAGAACATAATGTACCATAACATAATGTAATTCAATAGACATAATGATTAGAAACATTATTCTAAAATCGTCAATTTTAGAATGATATTTAAATTATGAAGAATATACTCATTTTGAAATATAAAACCCTTCAATATTTCAGGCAGTATATTTTCAGTGACGTTTAATAAACAGTTGATTTTCGAACATAGCCTGAATAACCTGATACTAAAATCTTCGTCGTATATTGAATAATCTATATATATAAAAATGAATTGCTGTGCGTTAGTCTCGCTAAAACTCGAAAACGGCTGAACGGATTTATCTTATCTTAGTCTTGAAATGTTCGTGGAGTTCCAGGGAAGGTTTAAAAGGCGAGAAAAAATCGAATAATTGCCGGGAAAACTCTAAAAACAGCACTTTTCTATTTCCCATACAAACGTTTCTAAATAAAATGTGGAGTCAATTTGAACTTTACTACTATCCGATAAAGTTCATATTAAATTATTCGCGTGCGCTTTGGAGGATTTGATGTCGCGTTCCGAAACAAAACAAAAGTAAATAGCGAACGTGACAGAATCGGATAGTCACAAAATGTAATAAATCATCAGTAGTACTGATTTTCAATCAATTTTCAAATTTGCGTAACTTTATTTTATCTAACTTCAGTTGTTACCGTATCAGACAATTTTTTTAAGTTTGATAAATCTTTAAGTTTGGTCACAACTTGAGTTTCAGAACGCAACCATAATATTTGACAACCACGGAGCTAACCTCAAAACACGGAAAAAAGTTTTCCTATTAACAAAATTGTGTTACTATCATGGTTGCGATATTTTATGAGTACATCTATGTTTGTAAGTGACGATTACCGCTACGTGCGCGAGAATTTTTTGCTTTTGTGATGCTTTGTGGTAGTGACATTCCAAGTAGTGTGCTCTTTTTTTGTTGATATTTTGGTGATAGTGACACTTTACTGTTAAGTGAGCGCGAATTTTCTTCACTTTAATTTATTATATTACGTTACGATGCCGAGGAGAAGACGACCTGACTTAGGTCGTCGCAGTCAGTCAAATGTACGAAGAGCTACCTCACGTGTTAACCGCACTGATGACCAGAGAGAGACAGATCAAGAAAATAGTCGTATTGCTATGTCAGAATTGCGTTCTTTAGTGAGTGGCAATGAAGTAAATAGGCTCAGAATGCAACAAGTTCGTGCACATCAATCACAACAACAGCAAGCACGTCATAATGAAATTGAGCGAATCCGCAGACGCAGTGCTTCTGTGATTCTTGAACGAGCTGCATTCCACTATGATCCGGCAATTGATTATTGTGCCGACAAATCGGTAACAATTCACCTCGGAATTAAATATGTGTCCGCCGTCGTTCAGAAATCAAATTGAGAGAATAGTTTAAAATGAATAACCAGTTAGAATTTTTATATCTTTGTTACTACATATTTATTCTTAAGGGGTAAAAAATGAACTAAATTTTAGCTAACTACAGTTGTTTAATATCTATCAGATTATTTTCATATAGATTGATAAATCCTAAGGTTGTTCACAAATTTAAATTCTGAAAGCTACCATAATATTTGACATTTGACAACCAACTAATGTATCGATCTATCTTCTATGACATAGAGTCTATGTCGATCGATACCTCATACAAAGAGTGCATCCTTCTATATTCGTGAGTGGCGATTACCGCTACGTGCGCGAGAACTTTCTTTACTTTGGTGATCTTTTGTGATAGTGACATTTCAAATTATGTGTTCTTTTTTTTTGACCTTTTGTGATAGTGACAATTTACCTCTAAGTGCGCGAGATCTTTTCTCACTTATATTGATTACAATTTACAATGCCGAGGAGAAGACGACCTGACAGGTCGTGGCAGTCAATCAAATGTGCAAAGAGCTACCTAACGATATAATATATTATATAACATTCAGATTAAGTTTCACTGAGTGAAACTTAACATATTAACTAAACGAGTATGTTCTGGGCGGTTATCCCATTATTAAGAGTGATAACTTAATTTCTAAATCAATTTTGAAATGGACGAAATATCAAAATGCATCATTTCTATTTGGAAATTTCTGACTTCAAGTAGAAATTATGCCTTCTGACATTTCAAAATTATTTCAGAAATTGAGGAAGTTCTGATTTAATTTTTAAATAAATTGAAATCAGGAATTTACAATTAGAAATAATTCATATTGATTTTACGTTAACTGAAACTTACGTAGAGTTAATAGTATTTCAATTTCAATTTATTATTAATATACTGCAACTCAACGGCTGGATCGACTTGAGTGAATTTTTGTATATGCATTAATTCGTTTATCCTGATAGCTTGGAATGTCATGGCAGGACAACGTCTGTCGGGTCCGCTAGAATCTTCTATTTTTGTAGCTAGTCTTGATAATGATCTTGACCGCTCGAATCGTGTCGATTCGACGTTATAATTAGTGTTTTGTTATTCAATATATTTTTGAAACATTAAGCCAAGAGTTGATTTTTTCTTTTTTTCTTTAAAATAGAAGAATAATTCAGAAAAACTATTGACCTACTGAAAAAGTTATCAGGAGATTTATAAAATATTACTGAAACTCTTTTTCGATGATTATATTATATTCCTTTGTGAACAATTATGAGGTACGGAACACTATGAAAAAATAATGATTTTTCACTATAGGCTATTCAACTCTGAAATGCTCTTTTACGATTTATATTTCATAGACCTCGTATTTTTTTCGTCTAAATAATTTGAAATCGACACTCGGTATGCATTTTTGAGTCAATTGTCTATCAAAATCAGTTCTCAATCTTTTCTTTACCATCACTTCCTTTGGAAGGAAGCAAATATTTCAACATCCATCTAGTGTCGATAGCCCTAATTTTTTAATTTATATAATATTTATAAAATTTTTCTGTGAGATTTTTTTTCTGTTTTTTTTCTTCAATTTTTTCTTATTTATTATTATTTGTGTAAAATACTATAATAAAATATTATTTAATACTTTATTATAATATAAAAATATTTTGTTATTTTTTCCCTATAATTGGGTATTATATCTGTTGGGAATAAATATTTCATTATTATTATTATTATTATCTATAGAAAAATATAAAATATGAATTGTTGAATTTTTTCCGTGAAGTAATTGAAGATCCTATATTCTCATCAATATATGTTAAATTGCATATACATTGTGTTTTTATAACTTATATGACAAGTCATTTAATCAAGGTATAAAGTTAAACAAATTTTGTAACTACTGATATAGCTTTTTATAATTCGAAAATATTAATTAACCATTCACAAATAAGGAAATGAAGAAAGTTAGATGAAATGTTATTCATGCATTATTATATTCAATTATTTCGCAAAATAAAGTATTGTAAAAATATCTACTATAATGATTGTATGGCGGCCTGTTCCCTCTACATACAGCCCAATTTGACTCTAGTAGAGTTCAGAATTCACTGGAAATTCAGATCCACTTTGCACTCATTAGGAAATCGATCTTATTAATAATTCGGAATATTTGATATTAAATGGTCTGATGCATTTATGACAATTTACAATAAAAATTTCTCCTATATTCGTTGGTATATTATTAAAATTTTTTTTTGTTTCAGGGAAATTTGTCAGCGACTACTGCTCATGGCACTCCTATCATCGAAAAAGATGCCACATTGACGGTTGGATCAAATGGACCCATCCTCCTACAGGATATACCGTTCGTTGAAGAAGTTGCACATTTCGACAGGGAAAGGATTCCAGAGCGTGTTGTTCACGCCAAAGGCGCGGGGGCATTCGGATACTTTGAAGTGACTCATGACATCACCAAGTACTGCGCTGCCAAGGTTTTCTCCAATGTCGGCAAAAAGACACCCATTGCCGTTCGTTTCTCCACTGTCGGTGGCGAATCGGGATCTGCTGATACTGTCCGTGATCCGAGAGGTTTCGCTGTCAAATTCTATACCGAAGATGGAATATGGGATTTGGTTGGCAACAACACTCCAATTTTCTTCATTAGAGATCCTATTCTATTTCCTAGTTTCATTCATACGCAGAAGAGAAATCCTCAGACTCATCTGAAGGATCCGGACATGTTTTGGGATTTCATCACGTTGAGACCGGAAACTACCCACCAAGTAATGTTCCTGTTTTCTGATCGTGGTATTCCAGACGGTTACACGCATATGAACGGATACGGTTCGCACACTTTCAAAATTGTCAACGATAAAGGTGAATGGTGGTACTGTAAATTCCACTACAAGACGGACCAGGGAATTAAAAATTTGGATGTCCAAAAAGCTGAGGTTTTGTCGGGTGTTGACCCAGATTATGGAATTAGAGATTTGTATAACTCCATCGCTGAAGGACGATTTCCTTCATGGTCGTTTTCTATTCAAGTTATGACAAATGAACAAGCCATTAAATCTAAATTCAACCCATTCGATTTGACGAAAGTATGGCCTCATTCTGAATATCCACTAATTCCAGTTGGTAAACTTGTGTTGAATAGGAATCCAGAAAATTATTTTGCAGAGGTTGAACAGATTGCTTTTTCACCTGCTCATATGGTTCCTGGAATAGAACCATCTCCAGATAAGATGTTGCTTGGACGTCTGTTTTCGTACGGAGATACTCACAGACATCGCCTTGGTCCAAACTACTTACAATTACCAGTTAATTGTCCTTTCAAAGTAACAAATTACCAACGGGATGGACCTCAGGCTATTCATAATCAAGGAGGAGCTCCAAATTATCATCCTAACAGTTTTGGAGGACCTGAGAATGATGCTAGAGCAAAAACCCTTTCTCCAGTTTTCACTGTATCAGGCGATGCTCAGAGATATGATACTGGCGAAGAAGACAACTATTCGCAAGCATCGATTTTCTTCAAACAAACTTTGAGTAAAGAGGAAAAAGATAGATTAATCGACAATATTGTTGGAAGTCTAAAAGGAGCGGCCGACTTTATTCAGTTGAGAGCAATCAAAAATTTCACTCAAGTCGACTCTTGTCTTGGTCATAGAATTTCAAATGGTTTACAGGTCCAGAAACGCAAACAAGCAAATTTATAAAAAACTGAAATGACATGATGCATTCAATACTTTGAACACAACTTTCACAAGAAATTTTCTATATTTATACTTTTAGATTATAGTAGACTACAATGTTTTAACCTGGGTATTACTTTTATGTATTTCTATATTTTAACTCGCATGAAATTATTATTGTTTTGTTTGTAGGTATTGTGACCTAGCCTTTTCTATGTGAAATAAATCTGTTGAGAAAATTCTCTTTTTTATTGTTCCATTTTCTAGTAAAGACTTTTACCAATTCTGTTAAATGAAAAATTTCTCTGACATTGCAATTTTATTTTACTCAATCTGACATATGTAATGAACAGAATTTTTCGTATTTGTATTGAAAAGGCTAGTTTATTATATAAAGAAATATATATATATATTTTTTTATTTTGAAAGTTTTTAGCATTAACAGGCTTTTTTAATATGAAAAAGTTTATTTCTGTTGACAAAAACGAAACGTCAACAGAAATAAACTTTTTCATATTAAAAAGCCTGTTAATGCTAAAAACTTTCAAAATAAATACCTCAAACAGGCAATAAATCAATTTCAAGATATATATATATATATATATATATATATATATATATATATATATATATATATATATATATATATATATATAAAATATATATTTCAGTTTCATCATATAAATATATAAAAATTCGAAGAATCATTAGTTTTTGTGGCGAGATACTGTCGGAATTGCAAAGATCTGTTAAGAAAATGAAAACGAAAAATTTCATGCTGTATTAAAAGAATTAGATATAAAATAGAAAAATACATTTTCGTCACAAGCCTGTAATTGAATATAAACTCAAATTCAAACACTAGAACTTATGATTTACGCTTTATTGACTACATAGCATGTCGCGGTTCGTCGTTACAAACGCGTTCTTCAGATGCTAACAGAATATTGTTGTACTGAACAGAATGTAACAGAATATTATTATGTTAGGACCTGAAAAAGTCCTTTGTAAGTTGTGTGTCCTTTTCGTCGTTCAAGTTCAAGTTCAAGTGTTTGAATTTCAGTTTATATTTAATTATAATGGATTTACATGAAGTAAACGCCAACACTATTAAATATTTACAAGACTCTAAGATATGGACTGAAATGAGGTGTATTTATCGATGGAGATCTGCCATTGTATCTAAGAAAATTATAACACAAATCTAGAGAATTGGAAAAAAAATATTTTAAGTTCATTTGGTGTAAGAATAGAAATATTTTTGCTAGGAAATGTAAGAAAACTGAAGCAAAGAAAATAGTTATAGAGAGATAGGAAAATGGTACTAGAATTTAAACAATAGCTCACATAAGTTTCATTTGTTATAAATCAAAGTTCTTTGAAGAACCAATTCAGGCATCACAATTACATACCCCATTTCAAACAATTGAACTAGACAGTACATCATGTTGTTCAGGAGAATTCGAAATATTTCTATTCCTTCCACTAGAACATCAATGACAATTTGGAAATATTTGTGGGGGAATTGACAGATCCATTCGAATTCATACTTCAGTCAAAGCAGGAATAATACGGCAACGTATTTTATAGGGATGGATATGATTTATTATTCAGTTTGGGTGCTGTAAATTAGTGTAAAGGAACAATAGATCCTATATTAATCTCATCTTCTGGTAACTGCAGTGCTATTGGAGCAATTATAAACAATAATCACACAAATTTAGAAATCTGAGCATTATGAAAGTCACATCCTTAAGTGAAACTAATTTTATTTTGGGTATGTATATGAATATTGGTAGACTTGTTCTAAATACCCTAATTTCTGATCACAAAGGAACAATTCTTTGATGCCTTAAACTGTTACTTATTGAAATTTTAGACTTTAGTTATCCCAAGACTGGAAGAAATTAGGAATGTTTCAATTAGAATATAGTCCCCTACACAGTCACATATCCATTAACAACTTTATTCTTGAATTTCATTATTTGGATGTTGTTAGAACTCTGTGTTCTATTTTGGAATGGAATAGTTACCTCCGCTCAGTCCTTGAATTAGCACAATTGCAAATATTCATATTAGTCTAATATAGTTTTTATAAAGGGCTAGTGGGATGGTAGGGAACATCAGTTTTTCATAGAAATTGAAAACTGAGTTAAAAATATTTCAAAAGACAAGTTAACAAATATTACTGAAGAAAGAACACAATTAAATTTATAAAATATTATTCAGAAAAGCTCGTATATTGGATCCGAGATATAATTGTTATTTATGGGCATGTATGATAGAGAAAAAGAATTTATGAGAAATCTAAGGATTTTTCCAGGATATAATTCGAGATGCATTTATGACTCTATAATGTCGAATTATCGAAAAGGAGTAGGTATTGCCTTTAGATACTTAGCTTATTTCTGGTCGAAATTTCTGAACTTTATACCTGAGGAGATAAGGAGCTTTCATTTCATTGTTCTAAACAGCAGCTTAGATGGTAGACTTATGAAAACAAATGAAGTCAAACTTGCTCTTTCGAACAATCAACCATCAGGAATTATAAACACCCAAGAAAATTAGAAAGAGGTCCTAGAGTCCTCCAGAAAGTTTGCTTAATGTGCAGCATCAATTGTGAAGGTGACAGGCAAGTAGCATTACCATATAATTTGAAATATCAGGGCTAGTGCCCAGGGCGGCAAATTTTTTGGGGCGGCAAAATTTGGAAAGTGAGAAAAAAATTCTATACAATATATAGAAAATTGGGGCGGCATTTTCTTCAGTGCCTCAGGGCGGGTCAAATTCAAATCCGGCCATGCCCTCCATCATAACTACATCCGTAGGATTTTGTACATTCAAAAAGGTAATTAGTGTAATGATGTTCTTTAAAAGCAAATACCGTTGTTGCCAACTTACAGTGTTTCGTCTATTCAACACTAGAGAGCTCTGAGGTCTTTTCAAGAAATAGTCTTAATTTTCCTAAGTATCAAGTCAACGTTCCTGGACTTTTTGATGAATTTTTGAATTGATTGAAAATTGTGACTAAAAAACACTGTAATGACGCTGAAATTATAGTTAGTTTTAAACAAAAAATTTTTAAAAACTTTCAAAATTAAAAAGTATTTTCCACTCATTGTCGTGTTTGAGATATTAAAAATTATTGAATATAAACTTAAATTCAAACACTTGAACTTATGATTCACACTTTATTTACATAGCATGACGCGTTTCGTCGTTCATAAGTTCAAGTGTTTGAATTTAAGTTTATATTCAATTATAATGGATTTACATCAAGTAAACGCCAAAACTATTAAATATTAAAAATTAGATGAAAGAATGTTATAATTAATGTTATAGATGAAACAAACTTATAATTTTTCGATGCATTGACAATGCTTAGAATGTTTTAGGACTTCAACACCAAATGAAAGTGACATGATGTTCGAAATTTGATTGTGAATTCAATTTGCATTGAGGAATTTCTTCAAAGGGAGTCAATACTCGAATGAGCAAATGAGGCCATTTTTATATACGTTTTCAAATAACTATATGAACGTTTTTGAAATTTTCGTACCTTGACAGTCTTCAAAATTGGACAGAGCATTGGATATATTTTTTGAGTTTAAGTTTTTTGCTTTCATTCTTATGACTGTCACGTTTCACACACTTTTCAGAATTCGACACTGATCCTCCTATTCCCGATCGAAAGTCGAAAACGTTAGTTAATTTGATTGAAACGTAAGAATTTTTCTTCGTCAGATGTTGAACGAATTATATTTACCTCTTTATTAACTTTTATTTATTGTTAACTTTGTATTTCAATTCAAGATAGAATTCCTTTTTTGAATGTTAAAGATTCAAGAAGATATATTTGAGAATATTAATTTTTAAAAATACTCCACAACATTTCCATTATTCGGTGGAACGAGATATCAGACTTGTGAAATGTTGCCCAGCTAATCCTTGATTGTTTATTATGTTCTGAGACGGTTGTGTTAATTCCTGAGATCATTGTCGTTCTTAATCCTAAAATAAAATATAAGTTGAATTCAAACACTAGAACTTTCGTTTCACATTTTCTTTAATAGTATGACGTGTTTCATCGGGTTACCGACTTCTTCAGATGCTTACAGAATATGAGCTGATAACTGATATGCTTTAATAACTCGTATTCTGGTTATTCAAGTGTTTGAATTTATTTTACATGATGTTATAATGGATTTCATTGAAATGCCAACTATTTCCTATGCACACTGTTATACACACTATTCAATAAATTCTATGATGTCTGATCTTGTAGACCATATATGGGCAACATCCGGATCCGGACCGATCTAAGATTTCGTCCGGTCCGCTAGACATTTTGAAAAACTGACTAAAACATATGATATTACTCACCTACTCATACATAGACATAATGAAGAGAATGAGCAAACCAAGTCAGATCATCAAAGAGTGAGCCGTCAAACATCAAAACCTTCGATAGTTGCCACCTCACTGGCGGCGCAACAAAAGATTATTGCTTTGCAATTGTATTGTAGGTTCATTTCCTTCATTTCCTTCAATTTGCCAGCGGGGGATTTTTTTGTGAGTTTTCTTTGTGCATCTTGAGCTCTTACTATTTATATTCTGTTATTGAGTTTATCGAACGAAAAGTGAACGAAAATGATGTCTAGTGGAAATAAACGAAATGTAGATGCTGAGGGTCGTCAGTTTCAAAAAGAATGGACTGAAGAATTATTTTTTATCTTTACAATGGTAAACCTATTAGTTTGCTGTGTAATGAGTCCATTTCGGTAATGAAATAATTCAAAATGAATAAGCTTTAATCAACTAATCATCCTTCGCTGGTCTCACTGATAGGACAAATAAGAAAAGACAAAATCCAGAAGTGTACCGCAAATTTGTCAAAAAAGCAGCAATGTTGTGAAAGCTAGTTTTATAGCTAGTTCAAAATTAGCAAAGTCATTAAAACCATTTGCCGAAGGAGAATTTATCAAGGCGTGTATGTTAGAAGGTTGGAGTGTTTTGTGTCCTGAGAAGAAAAATTAAATTGAAAAGTTTTTTTTGTCAAGACGAACCGTTGTCCGACGTATAGAAATGATGGCTAATGATATATAAACAACATTGACTGACCGTACGGATGACTTTGAATCATTTTCCATGGCATTAGGGGAGAGCACCGATTTGCCTGACATAGTTCAACTGGCTATATTTATTCGAGTTCTTGATAAAGAGTTCACTATTACTGAGGAATTGCTTGATAAAATTACAGCCGCTAAAACGAACCACTACAGGAGAGGCCATTTTTCATGTTGTTCGAGTATGCACATATGATGTACCTTCCATGGACGGCTGACATAAAGATTTCATCGGAATTTTGAATGAAAAAGCAACTGAATGAAATGTGCAAAAAATTTTTTTGTAGTCCTCCATTGCATGATGCACCAACAGATAGTGTTCTAAGTCTAATCGACTCCAGAATGGGATAAATGTGGCAGTAAAAACCATCAATTTTTTTCGATTCCGAGGGCTTAACCATCGTCAGTTCAAGGCGTTTTTGGATGAAACATCAGCCGAATATGACAACGTAACGTATAATTGTGAAGTCAGATGGATAGGCAAAGGGAAAATGCTGAAAAGGTTTAACGAGCTCAGAAATGAGAGAGCTGACTTTTTGCAAATAAAAGATAAACCACTGTCTGAATTGAACAACCCAAATGGGATATGGGACTTAGCATTTTTGGTCGATTTTACAGGCGATTTGATTGATTTAAATTTGAAACTACAAATATTGCTTGTGTTCAATATGCTGAACAACTTGAGTTAATGTCGGAGCAATTTTCGAACAGATTTGGTGACTTAAATTTATTTCGACTGTTTCAATTTTTTTGCTGCTCCAACAAAAAGTAATGTACAAAATGATTCAATACACTTGCAGATGGAGCTTATCGAGATTTTAGAAAGCTCGCACCTAAAATCTAAATTTGAAGGGGCGAAGTTGTTTGATTTTTATAAAAATTACCTAGAAGAAGACCAACTTCCGCAGCTTAAAAGATTCGCAAAAAGAATAATTTGTTAATTTGATTATACATATAGGTAGATGCGAACAATTCTTTTAATTGATGAAATATAATAAATTCAAACATTGTACAAGGTTGACTGACGATAATTTGGAAAATTTGTTACGTCTTTTTATCAAAGGACTGTGGAATTTTAAACATAGATGGGTTAGTTTTCCAAATTCACGACCAAATATCTCATTGATTTCGGTGTCGCCATCTTTAATCCAATCCATCTATCCCATCTATTACCCAATAGTAACAATTTCAAATTTAACGTTTCAGTTATAATGTTGTTAACTATTTTTTTCATTTAATTTTTTTATTTTAACAAATTGTAATAAAATAACACCGTCGTATTATTTCATGAATGATGTCTACCGCTTAAAATTATGAATACTACTTTAAAATGCACTACTTTTAAACGCGGCCCGCGAACATATATGCACACTAAAGTTTGGCCCATACCATGTTGAAGGTCGCCTATGCCTGTTGTAGTCCAAGGAACCATTTTTGCGGCAGCTATCACCTTTTGCCTTTGTTCGTCAATGGTTTCTGATGATGTGTTAAGCAAGATATTTTATTGAACTGCCAGTCTATTTAGTTCCATGGTTTTCTCAGACATATCATAAGCAGGATATACTTTGATTTCAATTGTAATTGATTTGGTTGAAAATATCCACAACATGTCAAAAGCCTCCTGTGCCTGTTGTAGTCTAACTATGGGTACATGGTATGGGCCACTAAAGTTTGGCCCATACCATGTTGAAGGTCGCCTATGCCTGTTGTAGTCCAAGGAACCTTTTTTGTGGCAGCTATCACTTTTTGTCTTCGTTCGTCAATGGTTTCTGATGATGTGTTAACCAAGACATTTCATTGAAGTGCCAGCCTATTCAGTTCCATAGTTTTCTGAGACATATCATAAGCAAGATATAATGTGATTTCAATTGTAATTGATTTGGTTGAAAGTATCCACAACTTATCAAAGGTCGCCTATTCCTGTTGTAGTCCAAGGAACCATTTTTGCTGCAGCTGTCTCCTTTTGCCTTCGTTCGTCAATGGTTTCTGATTATGTGTTAAGCAAGATAATTCATTGAACTGCCAGTCTATTCAGTTCTATGGTTTTCTCAGACATACCATGAGCAGAATTTACTTTGATTTCAATTGTAATTGATTTGGTTGAAAGTATCCACATGTCAGAGGTCAGTTTTTTTGCGGCAGCTACCACCTTTTGCCTTCGTTCGTCAATGGTTTCTGATGATGTGTTAAGAAAGATATTTCATTGAACTGCCAGTCTATTTAGTTCCATGGTTTTCTCAGACATATCATAAGTAGGATATACTTTGATTTCAATTGTAATTGATTTGGTTGAAAGTATCCACAATATGTCAAAGGTCTCCTATGCCTGTTGTAGTCCAAGGAACCTTTTTTGCGGCAGCTATCACCTTTTGCCCTCGTTCGTCAATGGTTTCTGATGATGTGTTAAGAAAGGCATTTTATTGAACTGCCAGTCTATTAAGTTGCATGGTTTTCTCAGACATATCAGAAGCAGAATATACTTTGATTTCAATTGTAATTAATTTGGTTGAAAGTATCCACAACATATCAAAGGTCGCCTATTCCTGTTGTAGTCCAAGGAACCATTTTTGCGGCAGCTATCACTTTTTGCCTTTGTTCGTCAATGGTTTCTGAAGATGTGTTAAGAAAGATATTTTATCGAACTGCCAGTCTATTTAGTTCCATGGTTTTCTCAGACATATCAGAAGCAGGATATACTTTGATTTCAATTGTAATTAATTTGGTTGAAAGTATCCACAACATATCAAAGGTCGCCTATTCCTGTTGTAGTCCAAGAAACCATTTTTGCGGCAGCTATCACTTTTTGCCTTTGTTCGTCAATGGTTTCTGAAGATGTGTTAAGAAAGATATTTTATCGAACTGCCAGTCTATTTAGTTCCATGGTTTTCTCAGACATATCATAAGCAGGATATACTTTGGTTTCAATTGTATTTGATTTGGTTGAAAGTATCGCTAATCGCTAAACTTCGACCAATTAAATTTTAACTACACAATTTCGAACACATCAACCTTTGAAATGATAATCAAGATTTTCAAATCAATCTACAATTCGAATGCTGTGCCAATATTGTGATAACCTCTTTATTAATCGGTTCATTTGAAATTACTGAAGCTTGAAAGGTTGATCCGACAATGAAGATTTAAAGAGACCATAACCTTGTTTTTCAAACAGTGCATAATGCATACAATTGATTGAGTAAAGTTAACTTATTGTGATATTCTTTTGTTGTAAAAAGATTATTATATAAGATAATATAACTGTGAGACGTATATGATGTGAAAATATTCTTTTTGTTTAGGGGGTGAATAATAGCAATTGGATCTTTTTCTCTACGATCTAAAATAATATTTCAATTGCTTATGCATTCCATTGCTACAATAGATGTTAATTTGTTGAATTCAAGGAGATTTTGTATCCGTTGTTTCTGCAGTTTTTAATTGAATTCTGGGACAACTTATTGCGTCCGAGTATATATACATATATAATATATATATATATATATATATATATATATATATATATATATATATATATATATATATTTATAGATATGTATATATATATATATATATATATATATATATATATATATATATATATATATATATATATATATATATATATATATTTATATATATGTATATATAGTTGTATAGAGCTGATTGACATTTTTGTAGTAGGTATTTGAGGAATCTTGAGAAAATGTTGAATACATTTTCTATGTTATCTAAATGCAAGGCCTATGCCTGGCTACGAAGTAGTGGATATTTGCCAAGCCATATATCTTTTAAATTGCAATTCCAGAAAAAAAAATTTTTGAGCATTTTTGAAATTTAGATATGTTCGAATTTAATATATAGAAAAAGAAAAAAAAATTACATTTTTATGAATACTTATTATATCCATTATATCCATTCATTAATTCCCAATTGAATACAATTGGAAAATTTCAATGAAATTGCCTTATATCGATAGAAAATAAGTGTTGCTATAAGTTCTTTAACAAAATTACAATCTTTCAAGGTTTGTTGTTATCGGGAATTTTTTTATCACAGAGTAAATAGAAATGAACAAAACTTATGGCGAAATTTTTGTTATTTTTATATGCATAAATGTTTTGATCTTGAAAGTTCCATTGTCTCTATTTATTGAATCAAAAATTATTATTCTTTGTAAATAACTGAGGATTAAATGCAGATTTATTTCTTGTTGTCAACGTTTCGCTACAAAATGTAGTTTTGTCAAACTTCGAAATAACTGTGATAAATTTGTGTGTGATTTTGAATTCTTTCAATGATTTCATTGCAAACCTTCAAAATGACTTCGATCCAATCAACAAAAATGGCCAATGAAAAGAGAATTCGCAAGGTTTCTAGTAGGAATATAGTAGAGGGGACATAATATACTTCTAGGGTCAATAAAAAGATTATTCAATAATTGATCAATACTACATTTGTTGATTTGTAAGTACCTAGTAGTATTTACTTAAGATGAGTTATTCGGTAACTGAATTAATACCTACTGTGGAATGTAACATGAAAAATTTCATCAATGAAAAATCTGCAAATAAATGGAAATACGATGTTATCGTGGAAAAAAATAATGGTGAGTATTTAATTTTTCTTTATTTCGAAATTTCAGTGAGTGTTCATTGAGTACTTAATTGAATAAATTCATTTAGTAATTTTGATTTGCGTATGCAGTCTACGAAATGAGTGTACTCTTTTTCTTCAGATCAAACTTCCGTAAATTCTATGTTTCCTACTTCAGGAGTAGAATTCGGGTATTTGTTCGATTGTTGGTAATATTGTTTTACATCCAAATTGATGATTTACAGACATTATTAGTTGATAGATTGGTTTGTGAAACAGTCCAGGTTTTTCTTTAAAATTATTAACGAAATTTATAACAAAGGAATATCAAATATAACTTGATAATCATGTGATTAACAATGTTCTACCGAGTGTTCTACGAGAGTTGAATTGCTTTTAGGAGTAATAATATTTCTCTATATAACACTCTTCAGGAAATCGTTCAGTATTTTAAGGTCTGTTATTATTGTTATCAAAGAGCGGTAAGAAAGAGAGATAGGGGAGACCTATATAGCTAAGATGTTTGGACCTACAGCTCAACGCCGATTACGAAGAGTTTTAAAAAATGAAAAACGGTGGGAATCGAACTCACTAGTATCAGTAAGCCTGAAGCGTTTTACATTAGAACTTTGGGAGCAATATCCTCAAGTCCCCAATGTTTTGATCTTATTCCGCTACGTGTTAGCTACATGGATTTTCTGGACCTGCAATAAATCTGAAATATTCAAAGTATTTTTATTCGGGCCTTGGAACACGATTAAGTTATAACCAATTCGAAACATAATCTGGGTTAGAGATTGCAATTGTGTTGTAGACGAACACAAAACTTCTGATTTTACCATCTGTGTTAGAAATATAATTCGCTCAAATGTTTATGTACATAAGATACGTTGATATACTTGAGAGTTAAAAAGTTAAGTGTTGTTAAAATTTTATCTAGTAGTTGTAATTGTAATAGGCAAAATTGATTGAGACTTGTTATATACAGCAAAAGCTCTTTATTCGCGGGGTATACGTTCCGAAAATATGCAGCAAATACAGAAACCGTGAATATGAAATGGTAATTTATATGAGATTATAGAGTATACGTTCCTGGACGCCAAAATGAAAAAAAGGATATGAAAAATTAATTTAAATGAAATTTTTGTTAATATTGCTTAATTATTATGTTCTGGCTTAGGCAACGGTTTGAAGAATTTCGTAATTTTTTTTTGCTTGGCAGTTTTTAAATGTTCCTTCAATTCAGACTGATATTAAACAATGACTTTAGCAATTTGTCTTTAAAATAGGATTTCGTTCCATAGATGAATCAATTTTCATGAATAAAATCACAATGCTTATTAGTCATTCTTAAACCTTCACTAAGAATTTTCAAATTGAATGTCATGTTTCCCGTGCTCGTTGAAGCCTCTTCCTCGATAGGCTGTGAATTCAACATTTCCTTCAAGTTGCTTTCAGTCAAATTTTCATCTGAATGTCAACTGATTCTATCCGTTCAAATCCACCTCGTCATATTGCATTCGCAATTTCAGCTATGTTTGCAGTCAAAATTTGAATGTACACACATTCTTCGTCATTTTCTGCAGTCAGAGTAGGCCACAGTTTTTCCAACATGAATTCAGTGTATGGCTTCAGTTCTTCCAATGATTCCTTTATGTTTACTGTGAATTTTTTTATGTCAAAATCGTTTTAGCATTTCATAACATCCATATCAAGATCACATTACACATCATCCAATATGTTTTTGAAGGTTCGTCTTATGTAATAGAGCTTCAAGGCCTGGATTATCTCTTGCTCCATAGGTTGTGGCAAGCGGTCATTTTAGGAGGAAAAAATGTCACTTTATATTTGAATGCATAATTTCAAGTTCGCGAGGTTGACCTGGTGCATTATCCGAAACTAGATCTACTCAAAATCTATATTTTTTTTAATGAGTTTTAAGTTCCGAAACAAAAAAATTTCGGAACCACTTACGAAAAAGAGCTATTAGATCCGCGAATAAGAAATCTATTGCCGCGAATATAGAAATTGGGTTGCATTTTTTTAATCCGCGAATAGTGAAAACGCAAATACAGGAAGCGCGATTAAGGAGCTTTTACAGCACAGTAAACTTGGGAAGAAAAGCAAAGTAACTTAAATCAGGCTATTGTTGAGAATTATTTTTCAATTTATTCATCGCATTCGAAATGAGTTGTACACCGCAAGATAATGTGTATACGGGTAGTGTTTATACTTGTAAGCTAGGCTATATTCTCTTTTGGAAGAACAAGTAAATAGCTTCGTTGGAAAATTTTGTGTTGTAAACTGGAAATTTTTTTTCATTGTATCGGGGAGAAAACTGTTTCCATCGGCTACTTCTTACTTTTAATAAATGTAATTAACTTCGCTACATTTGTATTATTTGCTCTATAGTGAAAATATTCGAACTTTCTTGAGAATCGTAGGAATTAATCATCCAATATCATGTTCTATCTATCATGGTATATCTGCTCAACTTTTGTATTTATGGAATGTATTCCCAATGATATTTCGTAACACGCAGTTCTGTGTTAATGAAAATCTGATGCAATATTCATTTTTCATGCATTACCCTTCATGATTTCAATCACGTTCCCATTTTTTAATATATTCTCCTGAAAAAAATGATTAAGTTCTTGTCGGATGGCGATTATCGATAGACTATCAGATCGCGTAGCCTTGAAAGGCGAAAACACGGTCAAATTAGTCATCTCTTCCGCTCAAGTGTTACGACACTGGAAGGAAACGAATTGTACACCTAATTTAGTAGTTATAAATCTAAGGTCATCTTCATAGATTTAAATTAATCAATGTGAAATAATCTATTTTCATCAATAAATTATAATAGCACGAATAACACGTCGTATCTCAATTTCAATCGGTCATTCTTTGCGTTTCAATGAGTTCCGGTACCACCGAGGATATGTGCTTTGTTTGCAATTGATAAAAGGATTGAAGGCTTTTCCAAGACGAACATATAAATATAAAAAAAATGAAGAAAGATCTATCGGAATACAATACCATATTTTTTAATTAAAATTATTTACTATTGTTCACTCAGATAAACGGAATTATATAAAATATTACAACATAATTTCCAGACTGTTCATCATTCAATTCAATTCAGTATTACTACTGTTTATTTCTTCGGAAAATATAATTATTTTTTAATATCACTATTAAAAAAATTCAAATGGTTTTGAAAATCAATTTTATAAATATATATGAATAGAAAGGTTTAAGTACCTTCAGAGTGTCATGGGTTTTTCAAAACTTTTTCTATGAATAATTTGAGTTAATGCTCGTAAAATTTTCCTAGTGAATGTTGGGATAGTAAATTTTCCTAGGGGGGCCATAAATAGTTCTATTATTTTCTATATGAGAATCAAAATTCAATAACAATTATTCATTGAGTCAATAGATCCATTTTAAAAACCTTTGTATTTTTACTTTATTACTGAATGGTAAATTTTTATCTACTTGGGCATAGGTCCATTGCTTGTTTTTAAATACGCCATATATTACCATTATGTCCGATATGGCCACTGTCATATAATATCTCCTAATTGAACATTCGCGTATTCAGGTCTTTTAGTCTCTTAGGCGATTCATTTTCATCGGGTTTGAAAGTATTCTGCAAATATAGTGATGGTTATTTTATAAAGGGTGTTTTTTATATATTGCGTCATGTACAAAAAAAAAGCGAAGGAGATACTACATTCATTTTCATCAAGTTTGAAAGTATTCTGCAAATATAGTGATGGCTGTTTTATAAAGGGTGTTTTTTATATATTGCGTCATGTATAAAAAAAAAGCGAAGGAGATACTACATTCATTTTCATCGGGTTTGAAAGTATTCTGCAAATATAGTGATGGTTGTTTTATAAAGGGTGTTTTTAATATATTGCGTCATGTACAAAAAAAAGCGAAGGAGATACTACATCTTAACTCTTATACGAGAAAACTAGTCAATGCAATTTTTGAACAAAGAAAAAAGAAACATTCGACACGAAACCAAGATAATTTTGACATTACTATACCTGAAAACAAAAAGGAAAACCAACATCTATGTTTATCATATATTCCGTACTTGTCTGAAAATCTGGACAAACTTTCCAAAAAATATGACATAGAAGTGTGCCATAAGGGGTATAATCTGCTACGAAACAATTTCAGCAGACTAAAAAGTAATATTCCAATGGATAAAAGAACCCACACAATATACCAGATTCCATATGGAGACTGTACAGGAGTATACATTGGACAAACTAGCCAATATTAAAATAAATTAAACTCTTGGCTTAATGTTTCACGATTTATTTAACAATATGTATGGTCAACATGTTTCGAGCGTTAGATCATTTTCAAGACAGAAAATGACTTTTTCAAGACTAGTCTTGAAAATGAGCTAACGCTCGAAACATGTTGACTATACCTACATATTGTTGAATAAACCGTGAAACATTAAGCCAAGAGTTTAATTCATTTAAATATTCAATTATGTTTCACCAAGAGTTAAGCGAGAATTCAATCTCATTCAAACTAGCCAATATTTGAAAAATAGGGTAAATGGACATAGTTACGATGAAAAAAATACCACTGCTCTCACAAAACACCAGCAGACATTGGGCCATAAGTTTGATTTTTCGGTTTCGAAAATCTTAAAAACTGAACAACATAAAAAAACGCGAAATCCAGGAAATGATTCATATAAAGAAAAATCCAGAATCCATCAATAATAAAACCGACATAACTGGTCTAAGTAAAATTTACAATATTTTAACCGCATAAGAACATGCGGCAAAACATAAAGATGTATCATTCGATGTGTGTATGTAATATTGCAGATGTGATCAATTTCCGGGTCCAGTCATATATTTGTGATACGCCAAATTTAGTATAGCAAAAAATATTTTGAAAATATTATCATCACGGCAACACTCCCTTCATATATATATATATATATATATATATATATATATATATATATATATTTCTTGAAATTGATTTATTGCCTGTTTGAGGTATTTATTCTGAAAGTTTTTAGCATTAACAGGCTTTTTTAATATGAAAAAGTTTATTTCTGTTGACGTTTCGTTGTTATATTACAACTTTGTCAAAACTAATGAATTCAGTAGTATAATATATATAAATATATATATATATATATATATATATATATATATATATATATATATATATATATATATATATATATATATATATATATATATATATATATATATATATATATATATATATATATATATTATATTTGTGTGTGTGTGTATAAATGAGTCCTTGTGGAAATAGTTTTTCGATTGTAGTTCTTTATTATGACCGAACACAATTTCTGGAACAAAATTGATTGATTGGTTTAATTAATTGTTTACTTTCTCTTATTGATTGGGTCAAAATTACCCTTTTGACTGACCTTTCGAAAAGATCAATGGACATTGTATGTTTTCGTACTAATAGCTCTTGTGATACCATATTCTCCAGGATATCCGCCCTTAATAATTATTCTTACCTACTAGGTTAGTAAATGAAAGAGGTTAAAACAGCGAGATGCTTCTAGTGAGTTTGTTAGTGGTTTTCAATATAATTGAATAATATATTTAATTTAGTTTGTGAAGTTTTTTGAATTTTAATAGTATGTGATAATCAATTCGTTACAAAAAGTAACCTCTGAACGATTTTGTATCAGATTCCCAAGAAGTACGAAGTGTGGGGAAAACAAAGATCAAAGGAAAATTAATACAGAGAATGAAGTACACATTTAGCATTACTTACAACAAAATGAAGACAACAAATATATTTTAAGATTGTTCAGTGCTGCGAAAGAAAAACTATTTAAGTTGTTTTGAGAAAGATATTTTTCTAATCACCTATTACCTAGTTTCAAATGGACTATGCACCGAAGAAAATTTCAATATCAATTCAACCTATGTGACGATGTATTGCCTTCATGACGATGTTCTGTCTTTTTTGAAATTGAGTTCCTAAATTAGCCTTTATGTGGAGATTATTTTCATAAATCACTTTGTTAATTCATATTCGTATAATCCTGTCAGCTATATTTTTACTGTATTGGCAGACACTTGGTTCAAATGCTATTATCTGTATAAAATACCGAGTCTTCATGCATGAAATGCAACTTCGTGCTAGTGTCATATGATCAGTTACGGAACAGTTTTCAGCAATACTCAAGGACGTTTCGCATCATATGACATGGATGCATGCTTATCGAATCCGTAACTCCTAAACGTAATCATCTGAAAATTGATTCATTGCTTTTAGGGAATTTTAATCCATCTCATTTTATGATACACTTTGTATTTTGTATCAACTATATCTTACTTATTGTGAGTGTTTCCTATTTCATTTGTGTTCTTTTTGTTATCGAATAATATAATTTTTGAGAAACAATTGGACAATTTTTATGTTGGTTTTAAACTCTTCTGGTGGAAATATAAAATAAGTGTCCATTTTTCAGTTGGAAACAAGTTCATTGTTGACTTGCATAATTGTGTCTTTGTAAAATATGGTTCTTACCATTCCAGTGCCATAATCACCGCCAGTGGCGGCTAAAGGTGGGGTGCTTAGTGGTTAGCGCCCCCAAAATGAACATTCATAATTTTTTTTATTGAACCGGAAAAATTAATTTTTCAGACAAATTAATGGTGATGAATATTAATTAATGTTCTGGTTCATCAAATACCTCCTTATTACAAATCATAAAATGATTGTAGCTCTCGTGAATGTTTACTATCGTACGTAATGGGCTAAACTGTGTAATTTTTAAAGTGTATTTTAAAGTTAACATTTTCAAAAAATCAGGTGGGGAAAAAGCCTAGATCACTCAAGCTATTGTTTGACAGAATGATAGAAAAATGAATGCCAATTTACAATGATTTCCAGGAACCTAGTTATAAAAATTTTATAGTTTTCCCCAAGGTACTCAATTAGTACCCTACCCCGAAATTCTTATCAAGAGCAGCCTATGATGCTCAACCGTACTGGTTTACAAAATTTATGTTATTTGCATGTTTAATTAGTAATGCTTAGTAAGCATTTATTTTAAGCTTATTTAATTAATAAGCATTAGTAATGCTTAAAAACGTGAACAAGTTCGCTACAAGTGATAAATATAAAAAATGTAGAACTTCAAGGTACAATTGGATGAAATGCACAACCAGAACAATTCATAAACATTCAAAGAAAAGTAGATCCAAGAAATCATGATATTCGTTAAAATGAAAAACAATAAACGAGCTTCTTGAAAAAAATAAAAAGGAACAAAGATTATATATTCCATTTTCTTTGATCATTTTAAATTGATCTTCTAGGAACCAAAATAATTTTTTGTGGGAGAGCCCATTTGGAACTCCGGGCCCAATTCACCTCCATATGATATATATATATATATATATATATATATATATATATATATATATATATATATATATATATATATATATATATATATATATATATATATATATATATATATATATATATATATATATATATATATATATATATATATATATATCTCAGATCATTAGAAGAATTTGTATATTATCGCTGAAAAATCATCAAAATAGTTCTAAAACTTTCGTTCGGTCGATTGACTCGATATCTTATAGGTGGAGGCGATAAAAAAATTGGACGAGAAATATTTCCGGCAACATTTAGATTCTTCATCTGAAGGCGTTCGTAAGCCTAAAACAGTTCACTTAATGCAGTTTTCATATTTTGCATACTCAACTCCTTCCAGATCCTTGTCTATAACAGTTAAGTTCAACCCAGGGAATTATTATGTTTTGATAAATTTGATAAGATCTATAAACAAGTGAATTGATTCAGTTTTTTGGAAACAATTCAAGAAGTTTGTTACCATTCGATGAAAACCTGCTTCTGTTCTTGAAGTGAAGTTACCAATAATTTACTGATGTCTGTCAGAGAATAAAGTGTGTTTTTTCATAATTTTGGAAGCTACTGGAATTTTTTTGTCACATACTTGCTAGTTTTTTTGCTAGTCACATATTTGCTGGCATCGGAAGATCCTCTACATTAACTGCATTCTGTTGTTGGTATAAGTACTAGAGGATTAAATATACTAACTTCTGTTCTTTTTTTCTTCTCTACCTCGAATCTGTTCTACATTTACAATTCTACTTCTGTAGAACTTTATTTATTGATTTATTGTAGTAATCAAAACGGAGTTTTATTCCTCAAAATATTCATACGACTGAATGATAAAATATGTAATAATTAAAAATTTTCTGTGAATTTTTGCGTCAACTGTATTAATTATTCTTCTGAATTTTTTGATTTTCAATTTGATGATATAAAATACATTTATGTTTATTATGTGTCTGTACTGATTTTAACCCGAATTGAACAACTGTGAATTGATGGTAACAATGTTGGTAAATTCTGAGGCTCTGGAAGCTCTCGTAATCATATAATAAATTAAAGGTACTATTTCATATTTCGGTAGGTTATTCTAACGGCCTTCACTTGTTACTATCTCTAATAATGCTGTCCAAAAGTGGCCTTACATCATATGCACTTGGTAATGAAGATGGAGCTTGTTCAAAATTAGCTATAGTTAATTAGAGTGATTATGAACAATAATTCGTTTCTTATTTTATCTTTCAACTAATTATGGCAAGACATCCCATAATTACTGTTAGACGAGCATCAGAATTGAATTTCTATGAGTTCATAATTTAAACGCAATTGTAAATGATGAAATTGAAATCATGGTGGGCAAATTGATTTATGATCATGCTACATTTGAATCTTAAATTCTAATGTTATTTGAGCCGAACATTGATTTGTCTTCACTGTAAGTGATTACTAGGTAATTCATTTTTATCGAAGTTTCGTATCGGTGATTGAATGAGATGACATTAAATTTTTTTTGAAATATCTGAGGAAATTTCAAATTTGTGCTGAAAAGTTTTGAATTATCAATATTATCTTTCAGCTATAACATTTGTTGAAATTTATACATATTTTTCTAAAAGTGTTATTTTTGATCTCTCAACCTGATGTGCTTGTCATAACCTGGTCAAGTTGACCATAAAATGTGTCAGTTACCGTCAATATATTGCGCCAAACTACTTTTCAGAATTACAATTGTGCTGAAATTAGAGGTTGTTTTATGACTGTATTTTATGATTGGCAAAAAAATGAAGAGAAAAGTTTATAGCTTCACGAAATTCCCACCAATGATCTCAAATTCGAAGTATTTATTATCTAACATTCGACGAGTGTGATTTTGAGACTACATTCATAAAACAAGAAGCTCTACAAAATTGAGTATTTTTTACATATGTCTGCAATGAATGAGGAAGATTAAATGTGAAATAAAAAATTTTCTGTAGGATCTATCGATCTCTTTAGAAGGTTACTCCAACAACATAGAATTAAAAAGGCGTAGGAAATATCATCAGCAGATCACTGTAAGATTTAAAGCAGCAACCTTAGATGAAGCGTGTTCTTTCTCTAACTTCAGATTCTGAGCGATCATAGAATTTTCTCAAATATCGAAAGTCTGATAAGAACAAAATGAACGATTCAACACCAGAAAGTATGATTTATTCACTCGTCAATTTGATGCATTTTTCTGAATAAAGTAGATCCAATGTTAAGTTAATGTTCGTTTTCGTAAGACGATTCCTTCGAATCATCAGTTTATCAGTTAATCGCTTTTTTCTGATTTTTTCAACTACGTCATCTGAAGTCTGAAAAGCATTTATTTTGTTTGCAATTCCATTCAATAATGGCCTGTATTTGGAAAATAAATCTCCTAAAAAGATTCTATAAAATCCTGTTCCCGAAAATACTGTTTTCCCCTTAGTGCACACGTTGTTTTTGAATTTTATGAATGTTATATCTAATACTAATTATCAGAAATGATATTCCAAAATCAACTGAAGAAGGCAGTTAAGCACATCACTTATTTGCATTATATGACTATGACTATGATTGATAAAGTTTCATTCTTGTTACTAATTCAATTGCAAAGTTATCGCAGCTAAAATATTACCAGACCAAAATATCTACATAACAGTTTTTTTTTAATTCAGTGGACCTACAGTTCAATGCCAGTTCTGAAAGGCCAATGGGCTTGTAATCAATGTACATTACCCACAGTTATCATCATTGAACTACTTAATTCATAGGCAAACACATATCTACACCCATGTCTTCAACGGGTCTCGAACCCAAATTCTACTGCACCATATTCGGGTGTTCCCCGACTAAGCCACGGAAACCGGGAGAGTAAAAATTTTTTGCAGTTGTTTTATAATAAATTCGACGTTCGAACATCGAACATCGAACAGTTTTGCCAGTAAATGACTTTATCAGATTACTGAATTTACGCAAAGTGCGGGTTAGATCAGATTCCTCAACCACTTGAGTAAGGCTGTTAAGACGTAGTTTGCTGATGTTTCTTCAAAAAAAGCTTTCATTCCTCCTCAAAATGTGAAAGATCGTTCATTTCAGCTTTCGATATAGAAAGAAAGATAAACATCTGCGGACCAATGATTACTTTTGGATATGGATATACTTTTCAGTTCATTCAAATTCACAGAATAGTTTGGAAAGACAAGAGTTGAAGACATAAGTCAAAGGCAAAAGCTCCAGATTTGTGACACAACACCCTCACAGACTTTGTGTCGTTTTGGAAATTTGAACAAACTTTGTTCATTTGAAGAATCACTTCTTGAACTACTCATACATCGAAATTCGATAAATTACCAGCTCTTAAGCTTCCTCGACTAACTGATGAGACCCTGAAAGGTCTAAAGCTAAAATGGGATCAGTTACAACTGACTCAAAGGATAGTAGATCATGTGGTACCCAGTTTGCAAGGACAGCGTTTGGCAAAAGCAAAGGTTTGACAGAATCAGGAAATTTGAGCAAAATTTGCTCTTCTGATCGTCTTCCAAAGCAAATGTCATCGCTGCTTATTCGCAAAACCATTCTTCGTGCAACGAAGCACTGTCAAGTTTAGCTTGTTTCGAATTAGGTTCGTCATCTTCAGTCAAGGAAATTACCATGAAACAAGTAGAAACAGCAGATTTTCTTCTGAGAAGTTGAAATTCTTTGTCTTTTGTCTTTCCAAACTATTCTATGAATTTCAACTTCTCAGAAGAAAATCTACTATTTCTACTTGTCTCAAGGTAATTTCCTTGACTGAAGATGACGAACCTGAGTCGAAACAAGCTAAACTTGAGAGTGCTTCGTTACACGAAGATTGCTTTTGCCAATTTACTGATTCTGTCAAACCTTTGCTTTTGCCAGAAGCTGTCCTTGCAAACTGGGCACCACACGGTCTACTATCCTTTGAGTCAGTTGTAATTGATCCTCTTTTAGCTTTCGACCTTTCGGGGTCTCATCAGTTAGTCGAGGAAGCCTAAGAGCTGCTAATTTATCGAATTTTGTTATACAAATTCTTAAGCAAATCCTACGTCCCGAGTTTTTTTTCATGAAATATTGTTCTGCACATGTTTTCGAGGTGGATAATCTCCCTTTAAAAGTGATATGACAGCAATGGATTCGAATTGTTCGATTAGTACCTATTCGATAAATACTATTTGGTAAATGACAAGGTGGTTTCGCTTATCTCTTGCTGAAAGATTATGTTGAAAACAATAAATTAAAATTAACACACTTGGCTCAAGTTTCACTGAATATAATAAAAAGTGTTCATATGTTTCTGGTTCTTACCCCATTATCAAGAGTAACATTTATATACTCTTTATAATGCGTTAACCACCCGAAACTTTTCAATATATTCAGTGAAACTTAAGCCAAGTGTGTTAATTTCAATTTATTGTTTTTAATTCTATTTGGCTTAAATTTTATTGGCTATTAGGTTACTTTCTATCAGTAGACCCTCGTGGGGCTCTTGCCAAAAGGATTTATTACTTGCGTAGGAAGAGCCGTCTGATCCCTTCCCAGACTCTCAATACGGTCTAATTTTGTGGTAAATGTGAGAAGATGTAAGCAAAACTAAACTTATCCATAATGAAACAATATTTAGAATTTTCTCATAATTTAATACGAATATGCATGACGACGTTTCGAAGTACTACTTCTTTATCAAATGTTGAATTAATACTTAAGTACTAAACTTATCTCAGAAATCAATATAATGAAAAATATAAACAGATAGCTAATTTAAAATGAATTAAATCGACTTACGTGATAAAGTTCAAGAATTATAAATATTCCATGTACCTAGGTACGCGTTAATATGTAATTATCGAAATACTATATATCTATTCTTCACATTTACGAAAATCGTCGGCCCAATACAATAAGATAATAACCGTGTGATGTTTCAGTTCGATTATTTTGTTGGAATTGAGTGTAGTTATAATCATATAATTGAATTAAGTTTATCCCTTTTGTTTACTCAAAATAAGGGTTGAGGTATAGATCTTGTCATCATTTCCTCAAGTTTAATTAGTTGAATTTTCAATAATTATCAACATGTTAACCTATGTGTTTTTTCGTTTGATATAATTTTTCTAGGATATGAGTTATGTTATGGACGCATGTATACTAATAAAAGAAATTTAATAATCAAGACAAAGAATGTAACTTTGAAACAAAATAATTATGCTTGCACCATATGATGTCACGAATAAACAAAACCCGTGTTCGCGAAAATCCCACAAAAGCGAGACGGTGAGAGATATCGAAGTATATAACTCGCACTTCCCCTTCGAAAATCTCAGTCACGGTTCTCCTTTGGTGTTAGGTGCGCGTGAGCTAGATACTGTGAGAGACTTTAAATGCCAGTCACAAAGGATTTAACTCTCGATCTGCAGAACGGTAACGACGCGATGACATCTAACGGAGACTCGTGTAACAATAGAAAACCAGCCGCGCTTCTCACCAGAACTCTTTCGGAAAATTATGAGCTCAACGATGTTGAAGTGCCTGGAACACCTAAGACTCCAAGAACTTCAGCCACTCCAGGTATGCACTTCACCAATAGTTTTTCTTTGCCTCCGAATTTTTCCTATCAAGTTTCTATCAATTTTTGATATAAAAAAATAACACTACAGACCAATTTTAATAATTTTGATTCATTCTTCTCCAAAGTAATAATTCTTCTTTGTTCAAACGCTAAACTAAAAGTTCAAATTTAGTACCTAATAAATGAATAACTATGTAACTGACTTTAACCACAAATTAACATAATTTTCATTAATTCAGAATTTCAAGAGATCAAGTTTATTCTCAAATTTGTATTAACGTCTGTACGTGATATATATCACTAAAATGCGTATATTACTATTTCAAAAGACATACATGAATATGTTTCCACTTATCAGTCACTCAGTAATATTTCCTACAACAATAATAAACCAGAATTCTTCAATTATTTCACAATCAGTTAATAAATCGTATTTATCGCTTGCTCGTTAGTAATGATTGGTAGTTGTTTCGTCATGTAAATTTGAAACAATTAATGTATGTTGAATGATTATTTTATATATTTCAATTTAGAACTAAATACTTCGATTCGATAAACTCACGACTGATATAGGAACTATTTGATTGAAATGTGGATTGAATGAGATGGTTTTCTTCTTAAATTTTGAACAATAATAGTTTTTGAAAATCTGACAAATTGAATATAAACTAAAATCCAAACACTTGAACTTTTGATTTACACTTTATCCAATCACTTTTATTAATAGTGTAAGTGTAACTCAAAAGTTCAAGTGATTGGATTTCAGTTTATATTCAATTATAATGGATTTACATCAAGTGAACGCCAACACTATTGAATTAAATAATAAAAGAGAAATAATCTGAAAAAAAATTAAAATATTGCTTATTGCAATACAGCCGTCAATATTTTCCTCAATAAATCGTGAAAATTCTTATCATTTTTATTAGATGATTATGTTTATGTTTACTTATTTACAAAGAGATTTGGTAAACATTTTAACATTATTTTTCATGCTATTGAACGTTTCAACCCTGCAATACATGTACCTTAAAACGAATTTTTTTTTCAAAAAGCTTCTTGAAGGTTTAGTTGCTACGTTATACACTTAGCCTTGTCTTTTGTCTTTCCTTTTATTCCATATATGTTTCATATTTTTCCTTTTCTATCTAATCAAGTTTTAATCAGATTTTCTCTCAGAGAAATATTACTGCAGGAACGACTGCATTGGAACTTGAATTTTTTTTTGAACGTAACAACTCATTTCTGTTATTTCAAGAATCGTCTCTGAAACAATAATTTCTTTGGCAATTTTCGGCAGTATCTTTGCTACAAATCAATGACATCCTGGAATTTAAATTAATATTTTGAAATATAATGTTGTCACTATTTTGAGTTTATTAAGTTTTTAAGTTCTTCTTATAAATGACTTTTCGGATTGAGAACTTTTGGTTCATGTGACGACTGTCTATAGTTTATTTTCATTTAACGTTCTGTCGCTTTTCTAAATTGAAATATCAAGGATATTTATGCTTCTAGAATTAAATATCTTTTGTTCATCAAAAACTTCGACAAGATTGATATACGATTCAAATCAAAATGTACAAAATGAATTTATTTCTTCGAAGATCAAATATATGAAATGTGGAGAAATGAGTACAAGAAAATTGCTAAATGCAGAGGAAACTGAATTCCACATGCTATATTTTCATAAGGTTACCCCAAATTGTTATTCGATTCAAAAAGAATGTCCCATTATAATACAAATGTTATCATAGTTTATGGAGTATTTATGGCTTTTCGAAAAATGGTGAACTGCGTCAATGCAAATTGAGGTGTAGCTAAGAATTTTATTTGCGGTTGTACCTGCATCGTGTAGATATTTTGTTTATTGATGGTTATAACAATCACTTGAACAGGCGAATTAACGGAATTCTGAAGAATATTTTATCCTTAATATACCCAAAGATAGCATATGATGAACATCCTAGCACTTAATAGAACAATAAGAAACATTATCAGCTCGCTTATAAAAAAAAAATTCCAACTTCTCATATGGAATTAGTATTTCAAATGTAATTAAACTAACATTTTATTATGATTTAATTAACTAACATAAGTGAGATTGAAATGTTCACAATTTTTGAGAGATTGGTTTTAACTTTTTAGGATATTGATGAAACCTCATTTAAAAACAAATATTATCCTTGATACTTAGTGATAAGAATATTAGTAGCCTTACGTCAACTCATGTGGTGTTTTTGAACATTCAACACACTATCTAGTTAGTAATAATGAAGAAAACCAACGCTTTCAAAGCACAAAAATGAAAAGAACGAACTTACGTATGATTCACTAATGAATTGGGACAATACTTGATAATAAACCAATACCTCATTGTAAATACAACGACTTAGTTTATGTGTATCAAACTCGTATACATCTGATGATGCCAATGCATTCTTAATATTCAACAATGTGAAGTAAAAATCATATAACTCACAAGTTTTGTAAATATATTATATCATATACCTAATATAGTAATTCGGTAAAACTATATATATATATATATATATATATATATATATATATATATATATATATATATATATATATATATATATATATATATTTGAAATTGATTTATTGACTGTTTTATTGAAAGTATTTTATTTTGAATGTTTTTGCTTGAAAGAAGCCTGTTATTGCTAAAAACGTTTTAGCAATAACAGGCTTCTTTTAATATGAAAAACTTTATATTTGTTGACGTTTCGTTGTATATCACAACTTTGTCAAAACTAATGAATAATTGAGTTTATGAATTACTATAGATATCAAAATATCAAACTTATTTTTTAGAAAAATCAAATTAGTTTTTTTTGTATTTTCACTTATTGACTTTCGTTATCAGAGGAATATTTCTGGCTCAGTATACGCTTCGGAAGTTTTAGTCTTCATCACCATGAGGAAACCTCTGAAAAACTCATGGTAAGCCAGGTCATTCTAATAAGTGTGATTATATATATATATATATATATATATATATATATATATATATATATATATATATATATATATATATATAATTACATATAGTTTTTTATACTTTTCCAGAATATGTATAGTATATTATTGGTTTATGTGTGTGAAATTATTGAAGGTAGATCTGGAAAAAATGAGTTTTGAGATGTAATGTTTGGTAATTGTTGGGTATTCATTTCAATATATCTTACAAATAACACTCATGAAATGAATACACAACAATCAACAAACATCACATCTCAAAACTCATTTTTTCCAGATCTACCTTCACTTTCACACATATAAACCAATAATATACATATTCTGGATAAGTATAAAAACTATATGTAATTATATATATATTTCGAAAGTTTTTAACTCTCGTCAATAACAACGAAACGTCAACATAAATAAACTTTTTCATATCAAAAAAAGCCTGTTATTGCTAAAAACTTTCGAAATAAAATATCTTAAACAGGCAATAAATCAATTTCAAGAAATATTTTATATATATATATATATATATATATATATATATATATATATATATGTACATATAAATCACATTTATTAGAATCACCTGGCTTACCATGAGTTTTTCAGAGGTTTCCTCATGGTGAAGAAGACTAAAACTTATGAAGCGAATGCTGAGCCAGAAATATTCTTGTGATAATGAAAATCCATAAGTGAAAATACAAAAACTCTAATTTGATTTTTCTAAAAAATAAGTTTGAAATTTTGATATCTATAGTAATTCATGAATTCAATTATTCATTAGTTTTGACAAAGTTGTGATATACAACGAAATGTCAACAAAAATAAAGTTTTTCTTACTGAAAGAAGCCTGTTATTGCTAAAAACATTCAAAATAATATATATATATATATATATATATATATATATATATATATATATATATATATATACATATATATATATTCAAACTGATTTATTATAATCATATTTATGTGTAGGACGGGATGTTTAATATAAAATATATGATATTTAGGTAGTCTGGATAATTTTTAGAATGAAAAGATTTTCGTACATATGTTTTATTATCTTTAATTACCTAAATGAGAATAACTTAATTTTCTCACTTTCTATTACTACATTGCTAGAACAACAAATAATTTTTGTCATTGCAATAGCTAAAGTATTGAATTTATATAACTATTATAGTTTTTTTAAGAAAGAAAGAGCATTTTAATATACTTCATGAAAGCATATCCAACTATAACATATAAATTACAAAAATATTCATCAATTTACATATGAATGTCACCATATTAAATACCAATATCGAATAACAGATTGAAATAGAAATTCAAACAAGAAAAAGGTTTATCTTTTACCATGAAAAAAACCTTTACCTTGTTCATATTCGTAAATTAATTGAAAGAAACGTTTAATTGTTAAAAATGAGTGAACATATGACATTATAAAAGTATGATATAATAATGTTAATAGTCGATAACATAAATATAAATTTCATGCCAGATGAAGTTTGAATGAAAAAAAATCTTTCCATTCTTCAATAGTCGAATGGAAAATCATGGATGCACTAGTAGATTGATATCATTTTCTATTATAACTCACAAGAAGTATAAGAGCATTTTTCATGTCACGGGAAAGCATTGGTTTTCCGCGATAATGGACATTGCTTTATGGATTGAATTTATGATCTATACTTTCCTTCTATACTTCTCGGCAATAAATGATATAATGTGTTGATCATTATATGTATAACCTTCATCAATCGAGAAAATCTGAAATCACCTACTCGAGTAATTGAGAGTCCTGGAATTATTACCGAAAATGAATATCGAAATAAAAACTTATCTGACCCCATTTACCCATAAATCTACGTATTTGATAACTCCTTATAGTTTTGGAATCGCCAGCTTATTTCTAGCTTCAATAGGTAACTAAATTCAAAGTACATTATGTTTATGCATATATCGATACTCATTGTGAGGGAAATTCCAATCGATCGGCTGCAAATGATCTTGCATTTTTCTTCACTATAAGGACATAATAGTTGAACTTTATTTTCTGTTGAAGAGAAACAATATTTAATATTTCAGAAATTACGAAGGCCCCTAAAACTAACCTGACCGTGTGCATCTAAAAATTTGAATTTTTTATAACATCTGTATTTAACATTTAACAATTTCATTTATTAACATCATTGTTAATAATCTGTTGTATCAGTTCTAAATGTAATATTCACAAATTGAACACATAATTCAAACAACAAGTTATCAGAAGCAATTAGAGTAAAAAACTGACATGAGAATTTTTCGATTTTCTTGTAGAATTATGTATTCAGTTGAAATTAAAATTTTTTTTCAATTCATCAAAGACTTCACTAAATATTAAATGGACACTTTCATCGAGTAAAATGAATACCCTTTGGCTTTGGCACGATGCGTTATCTTGCTTTCAAACGGGTGTTGCACTTTCAGTGTAGTTTTGTCAATTCTATTGATCATAGGTCAGACTGTCTGACCTTTTATAGATTATTTTTGTAGAATGTTATAATATCAAACTCGTGTCGCAACATCATTTTTCGATGATGCTTTGGCCCTCGATATTACCATACATGATTGATTTACATAATTTATTTAATTTTATGTTTGATTATATTATTTCATTATATGTTTGATCAGAAATTTACTACAACAAAAAGATTTCTGTAATTCTCGTGCTATTTTATCGCACTGGTAGATATTCGATATCAAAGTATACTATAACTTTCTTTCTATAATTTTTTGACAAATTATTCAAAAGAACGTTATAGCAGAGATGTGAGCTATGTGGAATGTGAGTTACTGTTTCGTACGACAAGGTACTCATCAGTTACGCCACGTTCACCAAATGAAAGGCAAAGACTTCAATTCTCACATACCCTGCTATTGATTGTATGACAGAAATATATAGTGAGTCGTATGCACATTTGATGCAAAGATTAACGTACATGTCTAATTTTAAGAATCAATGAACTAATTTACTAACTAATTAGTTGAATTAGTAATTTGATGAACTAATGCGCCATCTAGGTTGCGGTTGTAGAAACGCTCGTTGTCATTCCTCAAAACATGTCAGAAATTTACTACAAGAAAAAGAATTCGGTAGTTCTCGTGCTATATTATCGCACTGTAGAGATACTATAACTTTCTTTCTATATTTTTTTGACAAAATATTCAAAAGAACATTATAGCTGGCTATGTGAGACATATATATATATATATATATATATATATATATATATATATATATATATATATATATATATATATATATATATATATATATATGAGTAATAAAGAAAAAGGAAACAATGATGGTTGTTGACCCCTTGTCCCGATAAACCTACTACTCAATATATATATATATATATATATATATATATATATATATATATATATATATATATATATATATATAAATAAATACTTTCAAAATATTTTGGGTTATCGGCAAAAGGTGGACAGAACTAATTTAAACGACTAATCGCCATCAATTCTATATTACGAACGAATCCCGTTCTTCTTCAGGAATAATCTGACATAAGTCGATAAAACAACAAAAACGACACAAAAGTCATCCAACAGTTATTATAAAAATGTTAAATATAAATGCAACAGTGCTCAACGAAGTGAGACATATACATGAATAAATATAATATATAAATAAGGATTTATATATCTTAAGTCAATGAGCACTGTTGCATTTATATTTAACATTTTTATAATAATTATTGGATGGCTTTTGTGTCGTTTTTGTTGGTTTTTTGACTTATGCCAGATTATTCTTCAAGAAAAAGGGAATTCGTTCGAAATATAGAATGGCTGATGATAAGTCGTTTAAATTAGTTCTGCCCGCCTTTTACCGATAACCCAAAATATTTTGAAAGTCTTATCATTACGGCAACACTCCTATATATATATATATATATATATATATATATATATATATATATATATATATATATATATATATATATATATATATATATATATATATATATATGTAAAAGTATATATATAAATATTGAAATTGATTTATTGCCTGTTTAAGATATTTTATTTTGAAAGTTTTTAGCAATAACAGGCTTTTTAAAAGTTAATTTTTGTTGACGTTTCGTTGTTATATCAATTAATATCAAATTTAATATTAATTAATATTAAATTTCGTTGTTATATTAATATAACAACGAAACGTCAACAAAAATTAACTTTTTCATATAAAAAAGCCTGTTATTGCTAAAAACTTTCAAAATAATATATATATATATATATATATTTGACAAATAGATTTCAAAATAGAGAGCCTTGCTGCGATTGGAAAATTATGGAAGCTTGATTGTTTGGATGCACGCGACTGCAGATTCTCATAATTTGGAAAAGTTTTGGGAAACAGTAATAAAAGCTAGTATGTACGGATCGCTTCTGTAATGCAAATATTATTGAGATGTTTCCACACAGATGTTCTGCCGATAGGTCGTTATCCATAGGCCGTAAATAGGGTGAAAATTATTTTCCAGTGTATTTCGTAAAAAAGAATAGTAAAATGGATCTTGAATTAAAGAAAATAGAAGGAATCTATTTTTTGCGCGGCTAAGGAATAACGAAAAACATGAAGTTGCTAATCGACACATCTAAGACTTCGACAAACGTGAAATATTTTCTTAAAATGCTTGAGCATTGTTGAATTTGTTTGTTTATACACCTCTTGGTGCATTGTGGATCTCTCTGTTAACAAATCAACAGAGACCTTTTGAATGAAAACACCGAGTTTACTTGAGAAATATTTAATGTTGTCCTTTATTGAATTTCTAGGTCACGAGAAATGTACCTTCCACCATGATCTTGAACTGGATCACCGTCCTCCAACAAGAGAAGCTATGCTGCCAGAAATGTCCCGATCTTATAGATTATTGTTAGGTTCCCTGGGAGAAAATCCAGATAGACAAGGACTATTGAAAACTCCAGAAAGGGCTGCCAAAGCTATGCTATTTTTTACAAAGGGTTATGACCAGAGTGTTGAGGGTGAGTAAATTCATTTTAATTTATGTTTGGAATTAATTCTCATTTAACGTTAATATTTTTTATGACATAGTGTTGTAGATTTCACAATGCTAGATTCAAATTGCATCTATATGGGCATAACGCACTCAGAAACATAAGAAAAATTAATGTTTCTAGATTTGGGAGGATGAATGAAGTAGATCAACGACTATATCAGCGAAGATTTGAAATGACTAAACTAAATTATATGTTGCGATAAAATTCAAGAATTGTTCTTAAGATAGTGGGTATTTATTTGTGGAGTGAGTTGAAATAACTGAACTATAAACATTGATTTCAATATGAATATTTTATGGGATAAATATTCATATTGAATAATTTGAATCTCTCAAGTCTCGTAAGCTCCAACATACACTAAGTTGAAACTGACATCTCAAATAATATCATCTATGACTTTCCAGATAATTTATTTCAATAAACAGGTGATGGAAATTCGAAAATGAGAAGCAATTACGTTTATCAATACTCTTTATTTGTTGATTAAATTATACAATTATCAATGCATTATTAAAATGTTCATATAATATAAGACATGAAAGGAATTGTCTAAAAATAAATATAATCTAATAGCGTCTACGTGACTGAAATAATGTGAAAAAATTATGGGAAATTTATGAAATAAAAATCGGTGCAGCGCATAATACCAGTTGAATGAGGAAAATCCCATAATATATTGTTCTGAGAATGTAGACTATAGTCCTAGTACAGCTTTATTATTTAGGAATTATATTCTATTGTGGAAGTAGAAGTTCTGAAACGTTTTATACATACATCATTCGGAATTGAAACAACTGTAGGTTCTCTCTAAAAAATGAACAAATATTTGTTCGTTTGAAGAAGCAGTACATTTATATTTGCGATGAAAATATTGAGACGTTATAAGTGGTTAAATCTATAGAATAAGGAGTGGCTATGCGTTCAAGTACCCATATATATATATAGGGTAGAATGGATGGGTACGGTTGAAACATTTTAGCGTTTTTTGAAGTTAGCGATGACAAAAATATATTGAATGAAAGATCTTATATCTTTCTTTTAGTGGAAAATATAATTATATACATATTGAATGGTATGTTCTGTTTATAATCATATTCGAAAAAAACAGTCATTTGTTTTTTGCGTTTCATGGAGACGCCCATGAAACCAAAGATAAGAATTCATCGTAAGATGCGCATGTTCTAAACAAACGAATCCACAGATGTTACCCATAGACCATAATTCTCGCACTAATCAGTTTTACGAAAAATTTGTGAAATTGAAGTTAATTTCCAAATAACATGAACCTGTAATATTATTGAAAAAGGCCTAGAGCCGAAACATATGTAGAACAAACAATTATTCCATCAATTTTAAACTGTGCTCATTCCCAAGAAACCTTCACACTTATGTTATTAAGCAAAGCATAAGAAAACTAAACGAATTTTATATATATATATATATATATATATATATATATATATATATATATATTCTAATTTTCATTCATTTAACAAATGCATATTTATTTATGAGGATATATTCACATATATTCAATATTTATTACAGTGTTTCTCATTGACATGAAGAATAGACCCACAAAAGACTGATTTCCAATTCAAATGTTATTCTCATATTGTTTAAAAACATAATGTTGTGTAGTTGATATCATAACTTGCTGTGATAAAAATGAATTGAAAATTTTAAACGTTAAAAGTATTTATGAGGCATATATACTCCCACCAACTAATACATGCCAACTCCCTCAAAGGTTTTCCAAATTCAATGAATCTGCTTATCAATATATTCAATAAATTGTTGTGATCATGAGAAATTCTTTTTCTGAATAAGCAATGTACATCAACAAAAAATGAAAAATTGAACTATGATAATATTTATTCATAATGTATTGCTCACATAATGAATATAAAATCAGCACAAGTAACTATGCCTGGATCATTCGTAGTCTCTATTCACTAATTATTCCTATATTCACATCAGAATAAAGTTTGATTGATGAATTCCGACTTTGAATGGTATCATAATAATAGACGCCAGATAGCATTAACTGGTGCTCTTGTCGTCGAGTATCATTCGGAAAATCAACGATTTATGAACCCCTGAAATCTGCCCATGTCATCACCATGGAAACTGCAACTTCCCCTGTCGTCAACTCAATTTTCTTTATCGTTCGTAATTACTTCTAAAGGATGTTTCAGACTATATCTGACTTCTATCTAGAGGAATCAGTTGCGAAGGCATCATATTCTTATTACCTTCTGATATATGCAGATATTTTGACTATATATATATATATATATATATATATATATATATATATATATATATATATATATATATATATATATATATATATATATATATATATATATATATATATATATATATATATATATATATATATATATATATAATGTGTGATTTTTTAAGCGTAGTTTCTTAAATCGAATAAAACACTCAAATTGCATCACATATTCAAAATTTTTATTGAAACTTTGGCCTCTGCCATTTACATTCTGAAGATAACTTCATGTAAATGTTGTCCGCGGCTCCGTATGAAATGGTCCATTCGGAAGGTCCAATTTTGCGTCACTTTTTCGAGCATTTCGGCCGGTATCCTACGAATTACGCGTGTTATTTTATCCTGTAAGGCTTTAACCGTGTTCGGCTTGTCTACATACAATAACGACTTTACATAACCCCACAAGAAATAATCCAGAGGCGTCAAATCGCATGATTTTGGCGGTCAATTCACATGGCCATTTCGAGAGATAATCTGCTCACCAAATTCATCCTTCAACATGTCCATTGTTTCACGAGCTGTGTGGCATGTGGCACCGTCTTGATGAAACCACATGTCAACCAAGTTCAACTCTACCAACTAGGGCAAAAAAAAGTGGCGTATCTTTGCTCGATATCGTTCGCCGTTGACGGTAACGTTTCTTCCACGGTCGTCTTTGAAGAAAAATGGACCGATGATGCCACCAGCACATAAACCACACCAAACTGTCGTTTTTTCGGGACGCATCGGTAATTCTTTTATGGCATGTGACTGTTCATCACTGCAGATGCGACAGTTTTGTTTATTTACATATTCGTTCAGCCAGAAATGAGCTTTATCGCTTAACACAATTTTCGATAAAACAGCGGGCATTCATTAAGCTGTTCTAAGGCCCATTCACCAGAACTTAGATGTTGTGGTAGCTCATTCGGCTTCAATACCTTCTTGCAGAAGTTGAATTCTATAGGCTTTCAAACCCCAATCAACACGTAAAATTTTCCATGTGGTTGAGTAACACATGCCCAATTGCTAAGAACGGCGACGAATTGACATTTTACGAACCTCATAAACATTGTACGCTACGGCTGCAACATTCTCTTCAGTAGGCACTGTACGCATGTGAGACAATGGTATAATGTCCAACAAAGTAAACTTAGTGCGAAATTTGGTGATAACAGCACGAATTGTTGATTCACCAGGTCGATTATGACGACCATAATATGGTCGTTACCAACGATACACATTTCTCACAGAGCACGAATTTTGATAGTAAATTTCAACAATTTGCAATCGTTGCTCGTTTGTAAGTCTTTCCATAATGAAATGACAGATGACGTTTGAATGCTATCACCAACCAGTGACGCCAACCTGAAAAACTTAACTTTTAAAAAATCACCCTTATATATATATATATATATATATATATATATATATATATATATATATATATATATATATATATATATATATATATATATATATATAACAGCGATCACTTTTTTCCTTTAAAAACGAAAAGTCAACTCGATTTTTGCTCAATTTTTTTCATTTCAAAAATGATTTATTTTTATTCTCATAAAATACTTGGAAATCAGCAAACTTTTCTCGGAACACCAATGTGTGTCTTCATCTGAAGATGCGATGTCGAACTTACTGACGCAATTGTCCCAATCTAAAATAATAATGTCCTAGTATGTTGTTCGATATTTTTTACACAGTACTCTTTCAGCATGAAAATTTCATTTATATTTTATATAACTACAGACAGTGAACTCTGGGAATAATCGTAATGGACACCACGCCTGATGCAAACTTTAGACACAACCAGTTCTGCCCTTTCAGGGTCCCTTTTATAGTGATCGTCCTTCGACCAAGCATGGTGACCACTACAGCTCTTTTCAACTAGTATATGCCATCTTTACTATTCAGGCGAAGCCATTGAATTATTTGGTACAATTAAAATTGTAATTTTGGGTATTCTTCAATCAGTTGATATTCTGCCTACTTTTTGAAGTTTCGATACAACTTTTTTTGAAGTTCATTCAGGCACATGATCAATAACTCACATACGCACTTTGTGAAATTTATCCCAATGTAGATCTTGTACAAAATATTTAGAATATTCAGTATGATGTAAATATCAATACGACTTCAGGGTTTATTTTATGTACTGAAAATATTTGTTTTCATTGGTAGTGTAACACAATTGTGAAAATTTAGTCTGTGAGATAGCATAGTATGTGTGACGTGCAAGGAGTTATCTTCTCAGCTCCAGTTCAAAGATAGTACTACAACTTGTGTTGTTACAATAATCTAGATTTCTTCTTCTTCTTCTCGTGCCAAACGCTTATAGCGTGTAGGCGATCATCCTCATTCTATAATACGTAATTGCCTCTCCGTAGCTAGTGCGAATATATCACTCACGTTTTTCACTCCACACCAGTTCTTGATATCGCACAACCATGAATGCCGTTTTCGGCCTGGACCTCTTCTACCTTCTATTTTACCTATTAATATTAGTTTTAGGATATCATATTTATTGCCTCGGAGTATGTGGCCCAAATAAGAGATCTTGCGTTGTTTTATATTTTTTAATAACACACGCTCGATGCCGGCTCTTCTAAGTACTTCCTCATTCGTTATTCGGTCCATCCAAGGAATCTTTAATAACCTGCGGAGTGTCCACATCTCAAAAGCTTCTATACGGTTCATGGATTTTATTTTGAGTGACCATGTTTCGGCCCCATACGTTATTGTGGGCCAAATATAGCATTTTACCATACGAAGTCTTATGTCTGATGATACTTCTCTTCGACATAGATATCTTTGAAATTTAATAAATGTATTGCCATCGCCGTCCGTATTTTTATTTTCATATCGCTATCCAATCTATCATTAATGTTACAACCATGGTACTTGAATTTATTGACCCTTTCTATGAGTTTATCCTCAATCATTATTTGGGCCTGATTATGCTGTTCTCTGATGATGATCATGAATTTTGTCTTTTCGGTGTTGATTTTGAGTCCATATTCTTCACCTATCGTATTAATTTTAATCTAAACCAGACAATCAAAAAACGTTGATAGAAATTTCGCTTGAAACATCGTTGAATATATTGAACACTTGGCTGGGTTTCACAAAAATATTATTAAATTATTGCTTGACAATCGTTTGGAGGTGTAACTCCATAGTCTAGCTTTTCGATACGGGGTGAAAGTTCAAAACAATTCTCAAGCAATAATTCAATGACATTTTTTCGAAAACAGGCCAAGTGTTTTGGTATTTAGGCAACGATCCTCTAGATGGGACGTATGTTAGTAGGTATAACGATTTCGTACAAATTATTAAGTTATAACTTTATGCTAAAAAATTTAGATTCAATATAATTCTCTATCGAACGAAAAAATTATGTATATTTAATATACAAATGTATATATATATATATATATATATATATATATATATATATATATATATATATATATATATATATAATTCTATCCTTATGTTATATATAATATATAATATCAAATTATAGAAACAGGTGCACTGCATCTATCGGTTACCTTCAGGTTCAGGTTTAGTTATTTTTTTCTTACTTACTTTTTTTTATTTGAATAAACGTGTCTCAACTACTTGGTCATTGACACATGGTACAATTTTTACAGTTTCATGTCATAGCAGTGTTAATGCTACATATACTTAGATATAATTAACAATATATTTGTAATGAAATTAGATGGAACTGTATTATTTCTAGATGTGTAAACTACTACTACACAATGTTGTATAATCTACATTGCCCGATAAATTTTAATGTAACTTCAATTTGGCAGTTGTGCTCAGAATGTTTTTGATATTGTGTTTTTTTTGGTCATCAGATGAGTATATGTTCAACTGTAAGGGGGATATTATCACTTAGGTTTTTCGCGTGATGTCATAAAATAACTGCTCATCAGTTTAGTATGACCTATTCTTAGTCTTAATTTAATTAATTATTTTATTTTTATTTTACTTGCTTTTACTTTTTCTTTGTTAGTGAGACTTTCATTTAATTTGAAGTGAATGAATAAATAATTATTATTGTTTCATAAAAATACATATTCAATTATATCATGTGAAAACATTTTATGATATTGATATTAATTTGAGGCAGCTAAATTTTAATAGCCTACTGTTTTCCTTTGCCAATCTGTAATTCCACCTCTGAGGACATATTGTTCATGCTTGGAATATGTCATCCATTTGGGATGAGCAGTTATGAAATATTAGCTTATTTGGATTATTCAAAATAACTATTCATCACATCGACTGCTTTATGAAACTGTTTCAGAGATAGTCTTCAAAACTCAGTCTCAATAAGTGTTGAATATTAAATAATCGTAACTATATTATCGTGTTGTAATATCCCTTATCATGTTATGACACGTCTCCATTTAATAATGACACTGTCGTATATACTTGGTACTTTCTATTGCTGCGAGTCGTTCATTGAATTCGGATGAAGGAGAATGTACTATTATATTGTTTTTGCTGTGATATGCTTTTCATATATGCATATGAGGTACCTCGATTGGCTCCTCTCCTAACATTCAAGTGGAACATTTTTCAAAAATTTAATAATTTGAAGTGGAAAATTTCACTCCATCTCAAAATCGGAATGTATTTCCTTATTTTTCCTTCTCTCTTAAATATGTAATGCGATATTTTCAAAACGGACAATTGAAAAAAGAAATAAACACGAATTTTCGATTTTCTGTGAAACCGTACATACGAGTGCATTCCTCATAATACACAGTTTATATTCACAATCGTTCAAGTATAAATCGGCAGCCTATAATAGCGTGATACGAGTAGTCATAAATACGCCTTTATCAGTAGAGAATTACAACGAAGAATGAAACACTATAGAAGAGGTCGCTCATATTCATGGATTTTTTCTACGCATTCAATTGATAACTTTTGAGGAAAATATCATAAAGAATGTGATTTTTCCAGTATATCCGAAAATAACAGGCCGTAATATTTATTTCAAATCATTGACTTATTCACATTAAACATTCGAAGTCTAATGATATAATTTTCAACACAGAATAATGAGGCTTAATATCATATAATTTAATATAATATATTTGAAACGCCAAAGATTGAACTTCTGCAGAAAACAAACAAGAATTCTTCCTCTCTAAGGTGTCTGAACATAAAAGATATTTTGACTTTGGTGAAAACGTATTTCATGTATGCAACACACTTTTTGGATGAAAATCACAGTTTGTACAGAAAATTTTATTGCTTATAGAAAAGAATATACAAACTCAGTTTGTTAGAAGCCTTATAACTATTAATAAGTATACTTGTTTAGAATTATTTCCAGTGAAGTTATATCCCAATGATACGAACATTTTTTATTGCCTGGGCCAGTATAGCGTTTTGTTAACATAACATTTTATTGTATTTTTTCCCTATTTTTCGTTTTCTCAATTTCTTTTGGGTACCATGCAGATATAGATTGATATAGATGGCGAATGCCCATTCGTTCATATATTTTTTCATATATCCATATATCAATATTCTATCTTTCAAAGAGTGATCTCTCAAAGGCCTTTGACTGTGTCTGTCATGATATTCTACTAGAAAACTCCATTTCTACGGCGTCAGAGGTACTCCATTGAAGTTAATCGAATCTTATCTAACTGATAGGCACCAGGCTGCCTGGTATGAAAATTGTCTGTCTGCATTTAAGCTATTAAGACATGGAGTCCCGCAATGATCAGTTCTGGGACCAGTGTTATTCATTATATATTTAAACGACTTACCCATCTTTATGCATCCACTGAAAACGGTATTATTCGCGGATGACACCAGTTTTGTTCACTATGATAGAAATCGCTCAGGCTTGGAGGAAAACACGTACGTAAATACCAAGTCTCAATTATGGTTCACGGCAAACAAACTGAAATTGAACGATGACAAGACTAAAAATATAGTCTTTTCATCCAGTTTGCAATAGTGCGGTAAAAAATACTGCAAAGCTGCTTGGCGCAACACTAGATAGCAAACTTACTTGGAAAGACCATATTGAACAACTGAAAGGAAAACTTTCTGGTACTCTATTTTTGCTTAGACGAATGAGAACTATAACGAGCAATACCACATTAAGATTAAATTCTTCTCTCTATTCCATTCATTTTTGAGTTATGGCGTTGTTCTGTGCGGAAATTGTTCCAACGACTTGGTAGTTTTCACGTTGCAGAAGGAGGCAATTCGAATAATGGCAGTCGTTGGTTACTTGGATTCATACAATTATAAAATATGAAATAATGCCCTTGCCTACATTGTGGATATATAATAACGTTCTTTTAGAAAAACATAAGGATGCACATACATTGATAAAACAGTCTTATCTACATAATTATAATACAAGAGGCGCAAATAATATTCGAACAACTAAGTATCGTCTAAATAAGTCAAAAAAAACTCGATAGATTATAATTTATCCAATATCTCACCTTCCCATTTCAAAGAGCTCTCTTTCAATGAACTGAAAATAAACATAAATAAATATTTTCTGAGATTCTGCTTCTATTCTGTAAGCGAGTATTAGGGGCACTTCGAGGCAAAGTCTTAAGCACTTCAAGGCTAAGTCTTTAATATGAATATGCTCACCAATCAATCTTTTTATGTATCACTTTTTATGACTTATTTTTTTGTACATTATATAAATTTGTTTTTTTTCTGTTTTATGGTGAATTAATCACTAAGTTTACGAAGTTTACACTTATTAGACCTCAATCATTAGTTTCATCTTGGTTTAAATTTGTATCTTCATCTACTATTTTGTATTATTCTCTAATTTATATTCATTTTATTTGTGAAGGAGTGGAAGAATGATTCGTCAAACTCCTACCATTTGTAAGAAATTTCTTTTTTCTACAATAAAGGTTACTAATACTACTTTTAACTCAGTTTATCATACACACCTCGTGATGACAATGAATTGGCGTAGCAATTGTTATATTCCAAAACTGTATAGAGAAAATCAAATACCTAGTCATTAAGTAGTACGCTTAAGATTTGCCTTACTGTTTTCAACTGTGTTGTTGTATCGCAAATTTGTTGAACAGAGGAAATATAAAATCGAAAATTCTAAGGTTCTCCAAAAACATTTTTTCAATAAGTGATTATATATTATATAATCATTTATTTCTAAAGGAGAAATACCTTGAAATTCAAATTTCAAATGTATTGTTGAACAGTCTAATTTGGGATTCAAAATTGTTGAGGTAACCAGTAGGCAGTAGATTGGAAAGGCCCTAAAGTATCTTACGTGTCCATCTCCAGATTTTCCTCTCACAAGCCAGATAAATGGGACGAATAATAGCGTTTCGCTTAGTTGGAGTTATTTCCTTTGGGAGTCTCCTCAACTCGCTTATTTCTTTCTTCTATTCTCTTGCCGTTTCAACAAGTGGGCTTGAATAATGGAAAGGCTCTTCAGAATAATTGTGCGCTTATGCGGTGCACAGTTGTAATTCAGACTTCTTAACAGTGTATTCTTAGGTTCTATCGTTATTTCTTTTCAAAGAATTTCCTTCAAAGTGTACATTTATGTCATTTACTAGACGTAGAGGTGAACCTCATTGGCGAATTTGTAATAACTTAAGATCTTAATATGGCCATAACGTTTTTATCAAGAAATTTTGAAACGAACACTTGAGCATATTTTCTTGTACAGAACAATCATTGACATTTATATTTTGCGTTTTTTTTTAAATATGGCTAAGAAACTGGATATATATTGAAAATATATATCCAGAAAATATTGAAACTATCCATTGTTGAGCACTTCAGATATAGTAATCATCTGCCAATCTCAATCTGTTGTCAACTCGATGTCTGCCATTAATAAAAGATATGCTTGTGGTTTATTAGGGTGCAAACCATACAAGACTCGTCTGGTGTGAAAATTTGAGTTCTGGAAATTAAAAAATAATTAAAATTGAAAGTTTTTTCCCTGATATACATTTTCTACTGTATAATACAGTCTGATTTCTAAGGAACGTCTCGGACAATAGTTTTGTCAAAATTAAAATGATTTGGAATGAACCATATTCTGAGTCAATTTTCATTTATTACCTGACAAAATTTGCATTTTCTTTATTCGTCATTGCTACATAATTTGAATACACTAATGCCAAGTGTTCTCAATTTATCAGCCTGAACCTGAAACTTATTCTGAATTCATGGCTCGAATCATTCAAATATGCTTGTAAATGAGATAAGACGCAATTTTTTAATAGACGACATAATTTCTTTTTTAAAAAATAATGCGGTCATTCGAAAGCATTTTTTAAAATTTATTTTTTAATTAACGTTTTAATTATAAATTTACGTTTTGCATTATTGAATTTGATTAACATCAAAAACATTTAACATCTACAAAATTTTGAAAATATGAATGCATAAGAATGAATTCTTTTCTATAAGAAAAACTATATTTAAATATTAAAATATGTGCATGTATTGAAACCAATACACGAGATAAGAAAAGTACAATATATATGAGTCCCTACCTTAAAGGTTTACCTATATGGATTACAAGTGAAACTTTACGTGAATTTTTAAAATATCCTAGTTTCAGATGTTATGGCGTCTATTCCTATCACGGTTTCATAAAATATGTTATTCATCATTTCATTCACATTTAATTGCGTCAGCATTTGGAATCTTTTTTCATTGTTATTTTCGTGAAGCTTCACATACATTGTCCAATCATAATTTAGCTTTTCTGTCAACCATATTATAAAAACGTACACACTGCTCCCGAAATAAAATTTTTCTCCAGAAGGTTTACTTAATTCTACTTTCATTGTTAACTAATCAGTTATTTGTGATAAAAAAGTCAATCTTATAAAAAACTATCAGTTTTGATGACCAATTTTTCAATTCAAAAAAAGCACATTTGTAATAGACAATTATTCCCAAAGGTGATCGTACGATAATATTTCCTTTTCAAAAAGAGATTGGTTTTTCGAATATTTATTTACTTCCTACAAACAAAAAATTTTCGATGTTTCATTTTTTAATAACTATTCATATTTAGGGATGAATTGTGGTAATCATTGCAAATATTTATATTATTTACGCATTTGAATTTTATATTGCCGGTCTCCGTACCTCGGTCGGTAGAACACCCGACTATGTTGCGGTAGAACTCGGGTTCGAGCCCCGGTGAAGGCATGGGTGTTTGTGTTTGTCTATGATTTAAGTAGTTTGAATAATGATATATGCTGGGTAATATACATTGATTGAAAGCCCAACGGCCGTTCGGAACCGGCGTTAAACTGTAGGTGCACTGAATTAAAAAAAAATTGATTTTACGAAATAGATTATTAATTATCAGTGCTTCATAAGTAACGACTGTAAATTCTGAAATGTCAGCTCTATGTTAATCTTCGTAGATAATAATATATAACAATATTCAAGAACCTAACGATGAATTATAATTGATAATTTAAATAAAACTGAGTAGTTTTTCGATTTTCACTATAATTGAATCAAAACATGACAGTATCGTTTCGCCAACACAGTGGCTTCAGCAGATGTTGATGATAAACTGAGCTATTACATTGTGGACTGCGTATATTTAACGATTATTTATTGATTTATTTTTACGAAAAAAGTTATATTATAAGGCCATTTCCCAAGTATATCCTAAAGTAACAGATAGCCAAAAAAAGTTCAGAACATTAACGTATTTAGGCAACCCTGTATCCAAAATCTCGAAGTTTTCATCTGATAGAAATTTAACGATAGCTTTCAAAACCCAGAATACCGTGGGTAGACACATCAGAAATGCGAAAGATAAAATTTCGCCTGATGATAAATCGGGTATTTATGAGTTGAGTTGCGGTACTTGTCTCAAAGTATATGTTGGCTAAACTGGCAGGAATTTCAACCTTAGAATATCTGAACACCAAAGATGCTTTGCAAAAATTAAAACCGATTCTACGTATGCAACACATCTTTTAGAAGAGAACCATGTCTTCGACAACAACTTTAAAATATTGCATACAGAGCGAAAAGATTATAAACTAACCCTGTTAGAGGCCATGGAAATCAATAAGAGGAAGAAATTGAACAGTTTATTAAATGATCAAGTTTTAATCAATTTCTTCGTTATTAAATTTATTCCAGTAAAAATGCCATCAAAGAAAAGTATTCCATGGTCATCCACAACAATTCAGAAGAAATATGTTCTATAGTCATCCCCCTGTAAAAGAAGAACAGTATTCTATGGTCATTCCCACCCCACGCACTTCAGATAAATATACGCAGTCCACAATGTAATAACTCAGTTTATCATCAACATCTGATGAAGCCATTGTGTGTTGGCGAAACGATATTGTCATGTTTTAATTCAATTATAGTGAAAATCGAAAGACTACTTAGTTTTATTTAAATTATGTATTTAGATTTTCATCAAGTATCGGCCCAATCGATCAATGAATTATAATTTATCCCTAGATGAATGAAATTGATATTTGCTATTTATGTGAAACCATTGAAAAATCATTTCAAAGGCTAGTTTTTTGTAGTTTTAATCATTAATAACGTGGGTTAAAACGATTTCAACCCATCTGTAAAAATACCCAACAGAATTCACGAGATTCATGTGAGAGCAAATTTCCTGCTGTCAAGCTTGAATACCTGGAAATATTCTACATTTGTTCAATGAAAAATTGTCATTGGAAATCGAGTAATTATTCAGCAGATTACTTACATTATTTGCAGTTTATTTGTGGGAATAGTTGCACTGAGCGTAAAATTCACATACCAAATGTAGATAAAATTACTTTTGCCTTCAGATTATCGCAATTTGAAATATCTGGATGACCTAGAGTTGCATTCTACTTTTATGTGGAATTTTCATGTTCTACAAACCTAATCATAGATATTTCTGTATTTATAGTGAAAGAATATGAAAGTGAAAGATTATGGTTCATTTACTATACCTCAAAAAGGACATGTAATAGAAGATCGATCGGAATGATATAATTAAGTTATATTTATTTAATTTCATAATTTTATTTCATATGTTACTGCAGAATTTTATTGAATCATAAACATAGCAAATTAAAAAATCTTATATTCTTTTTCTGAAGAAGAAACTGCTCAATAAATAAAATGGAATAATAAAATGAATAAAATTGAAAAAGAAAGATAATTATCTCGAATTTGATTTGTATAAGTATTCTATGATAATACTTATAAAATGAGAGGAAAATGTATTTCAAAAAATTATTTTTTGTTCTATTTTTAATCATTTCTTCTAATACGATTCTAACCTCTTTATTTCCGTGAAGTAACATCAAGAATGAAAATAGGTTATTACTCGAATGAAAACTATTGTGTAAGAAATTATATTAATCAATAATAGTTTAATAAAACATTTTACCTTATTGAAAAATGCTAAAAACAAATATAGGTGAATTCTTTTTGACATATGTCACTGTTATCGAGTGACATTTGTGAAGCACGTATGAAGAAATTGTCCGAATATTTTGAGAGAAACTTCAATAGAATTATTACGACAAGCAATTCAGCAAAAAAAGAAACTTGAAAATTCAATTCTTCGTGTTTCACAACTACTCGTGAATAAGTGAAAAAAAGGAACTGTTTATTATGGAAGAATAACTAGCAATGGAAATTACTGTCAGTGTTTTTCATCATCCACAATACTAGATGATATGTCATTAACTAACGAATTGTGAAACAATAATTGATATATCCGTACTTATATTCTGTGAGTAAGTTAAAGCAAATGCACGCATATTTCCATACTAATATTTAAATTATTATGTGGTGCGTTTTTGTATCTATCAAAATTGATCTTAACCTTCAGGTTATGTCTCTTGCGTAATGATGTATTTCCTGGTTGAGAAATTCAATTTTTACTTTCAGATTTATGTAGCTAAGCTAAACGTATATATATATATATATATATATATATATATATATATATATATATATATATATATATATATATATATATATATATATATATATATATATATATATATATATATATATATATATATATATATATATATATATATATATATATTAAAATAAATTAAACTCTTGGCTTAATGTTTCACGATTTATTTAACAATATCAATAGTCAACATGTTTCGAGCGTTTGCTCATTTTCAAGATATGTTCCTTGAAATTTCAATCAAAAGTAGACACTGTCGGCATATACCGCAATTAGTAGCAGACTTTGACACGTGTTTCGAGCTTATTGGCTCTCCTCAGAACGGCGTAGACAAGTTCAAGTTCTACGAACCTGGAGTGTCTATTTTTGATTGAAATTTTCCCCGCGTTGAACATTATTCATACACTGTATAATTTATCGTCTAGAGGCATCCTTGAAGGATGCCACTAGAAGTCGCTTCACGGGCGAACTAGTTTTTTCAAATATTCCAACCCGGAGTGTAAAAACGCATTAGCCTTAAATGTATCGACTTCCTTCAGTGGAGAGTCTGTTTCTTTCTGTTTTTCCATCTCCAGGTTCGTACAACTTGAACTGGGCTACGCCGTTCTCAGGAGAGCCAATAAGCTCGGAACACGTACTTTTGATTGAAATTTTCCCCCGCGTTGAACATTATTCATACATTGTATAATTTCTCAGCTAGAGGCATCCTTGAATAGTCGCCTTACGAGAGAACTAGTTTTTTCATGTCTCCCAACCCGGAGAGTAAAAACGCAGTAGCCTAAAATGTATCGACTTTCTTCAGTGGAGAGTCTGTTTCTTTCTTGTTCTCCATCTCCAGGTTCGTACAACTTGAACTTGACTACGTCGTTCTGAGGAAAGCCAATAAGCTCGAAAAACGTGTCAACGGCTGATACTAATTCCGGGATATGCCGACATTGTCTACTTTTGATTTATATATATATATATATATATATATATATATATATATATATATATATATATATATATATATATATATATATATATATATATATATATATATATATATACATATATATATATATATATATATATATATATATATATATATATATATATATATATATATATATATATATATATATATATATATATATATATATATATATATATATATATATATATATATTTATAATATATAATTGAGATCAATAGAAATATAGAAAGATTTCAAATAAAACTCTTAGCCTGCTCTCTACACAAATGTTGTCAAGGAACATACAACCTATCACTTCCGAAAGTGGATGTTGATTGCGTTCCGAAAATCAACGCACTTGTTGCATAGATATAACACAAATGTTTCATCCTCATTAGGAATCTCCAGTGGCATACATCCAAACAATCAAGTGTCTTCAAGTTCGAAATTTCGCTAGGGTGTGAACCCGAGCGATAAAGGCATGGGACCACTATCTACATACAGAGTTCTAATGAAACGTCTACAAAGATTCTGCGTAACCACTGATCGCGACATGAGAAAACGGTCTGCAATGTTCCAGGGAGTTTATCTCCTTCATTCAATAGAGGGAGCTCACGTGATTAGTTCATGAATGAATGTTCGAATTTTGAAGATAGGACCCGGGTGCGTTTGGGAAACCATCGAAATTCAGTTGTTTGGATATATACCACTGGAGATTGCTCATAAAGATGAAACAATTGTATATTAAGTATATTCTTCAACAAGTACTTTTTGGAAAAACGAGCATTCCAAATTGATTTTGGGAACACACTCTCGATATCTTCTCTTGAAATATTCATTCTCGAAAGTGTAGGTTTTGTTTTCATTGACAACATTTTCTCGAAAAAGGAAAATTTTCGAAATATAATTTCCCACTAAACCATAAATAACTTTCTAACTAATTTATCTATTAATACAATAATACTTCATCAGTGAATCTTATTAACGCATCGTTTATTATTGCAACTTGTTACCAATTCGAGGAATCCTCAGAACATTGGCCATTAGTTCTCAACGGAAAAAATCATTATCAATGCAAATATTTCAGGGAATTTCTTCGTGATAAAGCTAAGCATTGTTTTACCTCCTCAGTATCGAAAAACCTGTCAGTTATCATGTAATGTTGATTTGTATCTAATAAACTGCAAAAAGTATTCATCAATATTATATATACATGGGGCACCTATTATTTCAATGTCTCCGTTAAAAAAAAAATAATTATATTAAGTTTCATTATCACAATTTCAGGCATTTGAAGAGAGAAAATTCAATTATTGTTAATGCTTCCCTACAAATTGTAGCTTCGTCAAAATTTGTAAATAACTACTCTCTACTGATTCATTATAGTATATTATTAATATTTTAACAATTATTTCTCATTAGGAATGCCCTGAATTTTGAATTTGCAATTTCAAGGGCTTTTGCTTCAGTTTTTTCTCCTCCCAAAAACGTTTTCTCTCAGAATGCTCCTTCTTTCCGTCATCTATCCATTTCATTGCAGTTTGGTGCTATGATTTCTGCTAAAACTTGACATGTGCCATTTTATATTGACACTCCCTGGGATTTTCGCGATTTTTTATTTTGATCTGTTGTAAGCACTTTCGAACGTCTTTTAGCCACTCTGGGTCGTATTCACTCTTTGTTATCATATCGAGTAGTTCTTTCGATATTCTGGACTATTTCATTCCGTAAGGAAGTGTATAAAAGAATTCTCCTGTTATTGTGTTTGTCTTTCTATAAAGTTCGTTCCAAACGCCGTTACGATTGGTTGAGACGTAAATCTTTTTGAGAATTTCTGGTTCTTATTTTTCTATTTCAAAATTTTTTTAAAGACTCTCAATAACCATTGTTCCAGAGTGTTTGCCAAGATTGTTTCTTTGTTAAAAAACTCTAATTTAACGCCTCTCCAAATGCACTTATTATTATGTTGCGCCAATATTATCTTGTAGGCCCTTTGGAGCTGGATAATTCTTTTTTCTTTAGCGATTCTATTTAATAATATAATTTCTCTCAAGATATTATATTATATAACTTTTTAGTTGAAACATTCATAGACAAGAAAACTCTCTGAGTTTCATTTTATTTATATATATTCATATATTATATATATATATATATATATATATATATATATATATATATAATATATATATATATATATATATATATATATATATATATATATATATATATATTCTATTCAATTATATCAAACAAAGCGAGAAAGAAAGTGGTTAGTCAAATATGTGGAAAATTTTAGTTTTATGTTTAAAATAATCATTTAATTTGAAGTTGGAAATTTTGATGATGTTGACACATTATGTGAAATTACAAATCATTGATCATTTATTCGAATTCTAAATTTTCCGTTAAAGCTACTAATAATGTTATCATGATCACAAAAACTTGATATACAATAACGTTTTGATAGAGTTATTTTGAACTTAATAGTATTCTGAGAAAATATGGTCATATTCCCTTTCATTATTTAAAACCAAACCGAGCATCAATTCTTTTTTGTTTTGTTGAAATGAAATAACTCAAAATTTACCTTGGATGCATCTTAAACCTTAACGTTTCTTCACGTTTATCTCTCAATCTGGAAGGTAAGACATTTCCGGGATGGCTATAACACAATATGAAAAATAAATCATTTACGGATGTAATCTTTGTCAAGAAAGACAAAGTCAACTCCTTGAAAGAACGGGTAATGCTTGAAACCGCGGTAAGTATTAATTGACACAAGGTCAAGTTTCCATATTTCGGAAGTAGTATAATTAACTTCCTATTCGCCTGAATAAGAAACTCGATTTCAGAATATTGATTCCCATAACGAGATATTCCACTTAGGAACGATAATAAAGGAAAGATTTCAAAATACGTTCCTTTTACTTATTAAATTACTTATTAGGATTGAATGTATATATTATATATATATATATATATATATATATATATATATATATATATATATATATATATATATATATATATATATATATATATATATATATATATATATATTTCAATGATATTTTATATTTGACATTTCGTTCGGAAAGGAACTGATCAAATGGTTTATGCATAATTCTCTCACAATGTCCAATTAACCAAAAAATAACAATAAGTTTCCCCTTTGTTAATGAGCGAAATCTGTAAACACGCATTCAATAATTTGCTTGATTTGATATACTTGTTATACGCATATTTCATTTCAACCTCTTCCGAAGATTGATAATGCGAATTGAAATACTTTCGAAATAAATTTCAGCATGTAAACAATTACATTATCAAAAGATAAGTTTAAACTCTCTTGAAACAAGGAACATGCTAAAGATTTATAATAAAATCGAATATGTTTTAAAAAACTCGGTAACACGTAGTAAAAGGACATTCTTATACTTCAATTCTCGTTGGCCTCGCCGATCTACAAAGTGGTCCGGGAATGTACTACTTTTACCACAATATTATGATGCAACATTACTCCGTACTGAAATCTTCCTAATATCTACCTTTTTCGAAGTAGGATAAACGAACATTTCATGCAATGTATCTAGAAAGATCAATCATTCAATAATTTCAATAATTATTATTGGTATTCTTCATTGAATTTTTATTTCGAAATATCGAATTATTCCAAATAGAAAACCCAGGCAGCTCTCTACACAAATGTAATATACAGAAAGACGCCCCTTCGCTTGAGTGAATATTAAGTGCGCTCCGAAAAACATCGAACTTGTGTGTAGATTCTATGCAGCTGTTTCATCCAGGTTAGGAATCTTCAGTGGCATGCTTTCAAAAAATCATGTTTTCTCGTGAGAGTTCATATCATTTCTCCGATAAAGAGAGCTCACTTGATTAGTTCATTAGTGAATTTTTGCTTCATTTAGAAGATAGAGGATGTAGGTTCGTTCGGAAAACCATTAAAATTTCATTGTTTGAATGCATGCCACTGAAGATTTCCGTATAGGATGAAACAATTGTATGGTATTCCATCAAGTTCAATAATGATGACAATATTCGTGTGGATAGCTGCCTGAGCGTTTTATTTGATATATTTCGTTATTTTGATGAGAAAGCTCTAATTATGAAGAACGATTCGTGAATTTTCAAACTAAACACAAGCATCACAAACTAAACTGATTGAATGAAGTATTTCGGGTATTCATTCACCTCTTTCAGTCAAGATGTTTTATTTGAGTCAATTGATTTCTTGGATAACACTTCTTCAACAAATTGCGAAATATTTCATTTAATTGAAAACTCTTCGCCGAATTTATGTTTGAAATACCGCAATATGTACCTGTATCAAATGGACATATGGACAATATTGAAGTAGGGACATGTTCAAATGAATTGTTCAGTTTTTGGATGGTTTTTGAAAATGTATTGAATTTTGAAACAATATATGAATTCAATTGCAATTTACAAAATATGAACTACTAATGTGAAGGTGTATATAAGCCTAAGTGTCGAATTTAATAGACAACATATTGAGAAAAAAATATATCTGAAGAACTTCAAGAGGTATGGTAATAACCTTTATCTGGCAAGGTACAAAAATCTCAGAACAACCATTAAGAATGATATTGACTTGGCGTATAAAAATTTCATTCAAACAGCCGAAAATAATATTGTGCAAGATCCCAAGATGGCGAGCGTACTTATCATAAACCAACATCCACAGCTAACGCCTTTGCTGAATATTTCAGTTCGTTATATGATACATCTTTGAACAACAATTCATGTAAGGTGGACTATTCAGATTGTAATAACGCGATAAATATCATTTCAATAACTCGGAATCAAATCATTATTGCCGCAAAGAAACTCTCTAATGAACATACGTCTGGTCCTGATAAAATACCCAGATTTATTGTGAAAGATTGTATTTATGCACTTTCGAATCCATTAACATATATTTCTATTCTTATAATAAGCAAAGCCACTTTTCCTGAAATATGGAAATCGGCCAAGAGAGTTCCTGTCTTGAAAAAAGGTGATCCTTCTGTTATAAACAACTACAGGCCAATATCCATCTTATCAAACTTTCCCAAACGTTTTGAAATTGTGATCTATAATACTATATATCCAGCCGTCAGAAATAGCATCACGATTGAGTAACATGGATTCATGTCAATGAGATCTTTTTCAAGCAATCTAATGCTGTTTTCAGAGTACGTTTCTGAAGTACTAGACTCCACCGGTCAAGCTGATATGATCTACACAGATTTTCAGAAAGCATTTGATGAAGTTGCTCATGCACTCCTGGTACAAAAAGTACCTACCTCTGGTAAACCTCAAGGGTCTAATTTTGGACCACTGTTATTTATTCTGTTCGTAAATGATCTGATGGATAATATTCATTCTCCACATTTGATGTTCGCAGACGATTTGAAACTATATCATGAAGTTAGATCACAGGACAACTGTGTTCAACTTCAGCTCGCGCTGAACCATGTTGCTAGTTGGTGTCAGGACAATTATTTGAGTTTGAATGTGTCAAAGTGTAATGTTGTTTCTTTCACAAGGAAAAGGCATCGAATTGATTGTGATTATAGCGTCGGTGGTCAGGTTCTCTCTCGTTCAGATAAGGCGAGAGATCTTGGTGTAGTCTTCGACCAGAAGCTTTCCTTTGTCCCACACATCACCCAACTTATTTCATCTGCTGCGAAAATATATGGATTCGTTATACACAATGCCAAATATTTTAATAATTACACAACATTCATAGGACTATTTAATACCCTAATCCGTAGCAAGTTGGAGTATGGCAGCACAATCTGGCATCCCATTTACAATTCCCATCAACACCATCTTGAGGCTATTCAGAGAAGGTTCTTACAATTCTTAGTTTGGAGGTAGGATAAAGTTTATCCACAGAGAGGAGTCAATCATAACGAAATATTGAGTGGATTTAGTTTTATCTCATTGTAGAGCAGGAGAGAAACTTTATCACTCAAATTTTTGTACAAATTACTGCACAATAGTATTGATTGTCCTCCTCTCTTGTCTGCTTTGAAATTTCGTGTTCCTAGGCAAAATTCTCGAAATATAGAATTATTCCACCTAGAGACTACGAGGGCTAATTCCCTAATACAATCCTCCATTTGGTTTATGGAGTCTACATTCAATAGAGTAGCCAATAATTGTGACATTCACTTTGACTCCTTAGAATTCATTATCAGGAGTTATGTGAACAACGAAAATTGACGAAAATGAATTGATTTAGATTGAGTTATCTGTAATATTTCACTGAATGCTATAATATAGTTATAAGTTACTATTTTGTTCAGATTAGATTTAGCTCTTTGTTAAATCATTATTTAGTTAAATCCTTTTACTAATTATTTAGTTATGAATTCAACATTGTTATTTTTTTCTGTAATTGGGTGATATACTGTTGAGAATAAAGAACTTATTATCATAATTTTTATGCTATGTAGTGAATAAATGGAAATTTAATTGAGTATGATCTATTAGGTTGATTTACGATTGTTTCTTTCTTGCTTAGGTTTGCTGAAAAATTTTAATAAGATCTTCTGCGTAGTCTACGTCGTTGAGTCTATCTCTACTTATACTTAGCTTTTTATCTCCTTCCGGAATTTAAATGATTTTCCATGCCTAAAATCAATAATAAGAATTCTGAAAAAGAGTAGATTTCTTGAAGTTCAACTTTTGAAAATGTGGAACCAATGCGAAATAATTATCAACCAATTATTATAATTCTTTGAAACTAAGCTTAATGTTTCATGTTGAATTCATTTTATGTTGAACCATGTTTTACCAAGAGATCGGCAATTATTCAATCAACTCTATCGATTTCATTGTAATCAACTGTAAGTGAAAAGTGCAAAATTTCAATAACTGTACAAACATTGAAATTTCGAATTCCATATACATTTGTCAATATATATTTCAATTGATTATGCATGTTAATAAATTCTGTATAGATCTCTTCCAGATCGTCATGGTACATTTAAGTAATTGTGTTCTTGATTCCTTAACTAATTGCTAATAATTTCTGTTAAACTTTCGAAACGAATTAATTTATATAGAATTGTGCAATTCTGGATAAAATGATAACTTAGAGAGGAATATGAGACTAAAATGCAGTTAAATATTCTGCATACATATTTCAATTTCGTCTGTTAATCTGATTCATTTGGCGATCATCAAAATGTGGTAACTCCTCGAAATATTGGAATCGCCAGTATTTCTACAAGTTATCATTTGAATAAATAAATCAAAGAAATTGAAATTCTCCCATATATGTCCTACACGTGAAAGAACCATGTTTAGTCTCATAACATTAGATCCATAGAAGACTCACGATAATCTTCCAAATGTCATTGATTTAATTGATTCATCTAATCATCTTCATCATCTTTTTGGAGTTCAGATAATCGATTTTAAAAATAAACCTGAAGTTGAATATCATTCTCTATTTTAAATATTTAAAATCAATTTTCCGGTAATAAAATTCAATTTTTATTTTCCTTCCATATATCTAATACGCATATTCGATAATTATATTCCATATCTGATAATCATATTGATAACGTTTCTTCAGTAATTTTATAAAATAATTGACACTGATAACATTTTATTCTATTCGTAGTACAAGGAGAAATTAATACGTTTTATTACCAACCAAACATTATCCGAATAATATATCAGTATTTATGTTTCAAAATTGATGATTCATTGCGAAGATTTCTGTTTTTGAAACACTTCGTTTCTGCAAAGAATAATTTATTTGCCGAAGACAATGTAATGCGTTTCTGTTTCCGTATCTGTTATGTTTCGCTTGATGAAGGAACTTCCAGGATTTCAATTCATTAAATTGTTCCAATGAAAATTCTAAGTCTTCGTGTTGGACCTTTGAAATACTCGCATCTGAGAAATTTCTTTTCATCTGAGAAAGTTTATATGATATTTTTCAATATGAATTAATTCCTCAAAATTTCATGGTATTCTATAAGTTTCTTATAAGTAAGATGAATAAATATAACATCAAAAAGTTAGTTCTTCATTTTGTTTTCCATCTTGTTTCACTACTCTGAAAATTCTAAACAATTCCCAAGTAGAGGGTGATAAAAATGCTTCTTCTGATGAAATTCAGCCAGTGAATCTTTCCAGGATGTTGTTAAAGAAAAAGAATATTCAACATCATTTTAATTTTTTATCTTTCTATAAAAATCGATTTCAATTCTCAATTCAACTCATCAATTTCTTCATGCCTTCTACTCCTAAGAACTAGAACAAAATCAACATTCATTATTTTCGAATTTTACTATGAAAAAAAAATTGAAAAATGGTTGTCTTGAAAATAACGGAAACCTTTTAAGTTTGAGAGCTGAAAATTGGCTTGAATGTTTTTTGATCATCCAGATGATTCCAGAAGTGCGAGTCGAAGAAGCCGTGGGGGCATTTTTTCCATATAGACCCGCCTATACTCATTATTATTCATTATTTTCTAATACTTGATTTATAATTCATCATATCAAATTTTATATGGCAGATTGATATTTTTTGTTCAAATTTACTTCACACGTTTTTTTGGTTATTAATGAAAAGGGCAAATACTTATTACATAATATTAATTCGACCACAAAACTGCTAATCCTGTCCAGAAAAACGGTTTCCAGGTAACAATCTTCAGTCCACATATATGTAGTAGTTCAAACATACCTATTTGAAAGAAAATCCTCTTTTTCAATGCCTCTTTAGAATAATCTTCCATGATGTAAATGTTTTTGAGGTTCTTTTTACTTTTGATAATTTCGTTCTTCTTCGAATTATTTACAAACGAACATATTACCGGCCTTGGTTTGTTGTTTTCGGGATTTTTTTCCTATGCGATGTATTATGTTTACCTCGTTATTGACGATATCAATATTCAAATCCTGTTTGATGTTCTCTTACAATTCTCGTAGTAATTCGATAGTAGACTTTTCTGTTTCATCGATGCCAAATACCACAATATTATTACTCCTTCCTGCTCTTTTCAAACTCTCTATCTCTTTCTCCAATGTATCCACTCGGATTTTTAACTCTTTGTTTCCTTCCACTATAGGTATCAACTTCTCATCCATGCTGTCCATTATACTTATTGTTATTGTATCTTTTTACTCAGCAGTTTGATTTTGCATCTCGATTTTCATTTTGTCAAAAAGTAATTGAAACTGACCTTCCATTGTTTGATGAACTTATGTCTGCATGAAACTAAACGTATTGGTAGGAATGGTAGAAAATGGTATTTTCTGAATTGGCAACACTAATGATTAATGTCAGTTTTATTGACGTTGTCACTTTGACGTAGACTTTGTTGTCTTTGAACGAACTTGATGTTTTCTAGCCTCGAAATTTCCTGATCTTGTGCTTCTTATGATTCGATGATCTCCAATAATCCGATAACACTAATTGTTTTTAATCACTTCACGTTGATTTTACTTTTTTTTACGTCGGAATTCATGTTCAGTTGATGATATTTCTATTTTGATCACTGGTTTCTTGTCGGAGCTAGTAGTGACGTTGTTGACAGTTGAAACATATCCATATATATATATATATATATATATATATATATATATATATATATATATATATATATATATATAAATATATATTCCACAGACTTCCTCGAATGTGAGTTGAGTTTATTATTCACCATAAAGTGGCAAGTCACAGTCGTTATAAAAAAACCATTAAGTGTCTGATGGTGGTTAATAGTTCCCCCGAATAAAATTTCCCAGCATCATAAAATAAATAATGCAACATCACTCCTGGGCAAACACGACGAGTGCCAAGTTAATCTTTTATTCAACTGTTAATAGAATTTCAAAATTGATTCTTTTCATTGACGTCGTACACCAATAATCTTAAACAGTGGCATACTGAATTGGGAGGCAGCACTGTTTATGTGAGTTTCATGGACATGTGTTGTTTTTCATTGTCTCTTAACACTTCTTACGTTGGATTATTGTTAGGAAACGAAATTAAAAATCACAAAATATAATTAAAATTATCCTAAATACGTAATATCTAAAAATATTATTTCACACAGATATAACTACACTCAGTTATGTTAGGAGGGTGAATTTCACAGCCTTGTTTGTGAAGTTGAAGTTCATTATCGAATGGTAATAATTCCATTCATATCATTGCCATTTTCTGGGATCATTATTGATATCTATATATAGCGAAAGTTAAACTTTTCCTTATTTTCTATCAGCTACAAAAGTATAGTTCATTTTATATAAGTTATGAATAGAAATGAAATTCAGATTAGAAAATAGTCTCCTATTTTGAGCTCAATCAATTATCCCAGTCTCCATATCCTGATTCATAAATTGGGAATTAATTAACTGATATTGATACGCCAATGGTTTGAAAACTTTGAAAGTATATTGTGTTCATCTGAGTCATCCTTCAGTCAGTTTTCACATTTTTATTGAAGCAATCTTCAATTCAATTAAATTTTTCATCGGAAAGGTCGACTATACATTAGAAAACTACAGAAATTCTGGTGGAAATGGAATTCATTATATTATGAACTAGCTGACCCGGCGAACTTTGTACGCCCATTTATATGTCCCTAGTATTTTTCAAAAAGCCGGAAAAACATGTTCTACTATTTGTGCTACACTATCTAGTTTTTAATATTTATCCCCCGTGGAGGCAGGGACTTACTCACTTACGAAGGGACTGCAATACTTCCTTTATTTCAAATCAGTCGAATTATCAAAAAATTCCTATATAAACACGTTTGATGAATTGAAAGTGATTAACATATCCGTTCTGTAGTTGCACGGCATGTTCGTAGCAAGTAGTTGTCCCATATATCTCATCATTAATTATATATTTGCTAGATATAAGTCGAAAAATGTTCAGAATTAAGTTCATTCCCGGAAACCAATGAATATAGCGGCTCTGATGGCTGTACCGATAGCGTCTATTTGAATTGACTCTTCGCGCAATATTTTGTCGCATCATTGTAGTATTTTCTCCACTGTAGTGTTTCACTGTAGCAAGTCAGTTTGACTTGCTCTTTAATATCTTTGACTTCCAGCATAGCTAGTTCTGCGACTTAAGTTTGTACATCTAATAGCATTTATAAAAACGGAATTCCAACTGTACATTAAGGAAAACTATGTATTCTTCTATCAGTCGTGATAGCTCTGAGCAAACCGAGATGTGTGATAAAATATTCAGTTTTTTCACATCCTCTTTTTGAGAATTAGTAATTATTACTCACTTATATTATTAATTAAGTATTCTTGAATTTTTTGATTTTACACGCAATTCTCGAATTTTTTCCCTGACAATAACAAACTCAACAAAAAAACAATAGTGAAATCGGTCCAGCCGTTTTCTCTATATTTTACTTTGGGCTGTTTTTAGGGTTTTTGCGGCAATTATTCGAATTTTTCTTGACGTAAAAACCATTCTTGGGCTTCAACGAACATGTTAAAAAAGAATTGGCGAAATTGGTACAGGCGTTGTTGAGATATGCGCTTTCCATCACATTTTTGCGATTCATTCTTATATTATAGCTGAGCAAATAGAGCGAAATTTTCCGATTTTTTGTTTGTGAACGATTGGCTAAAACTCGTCAAATCATTGTGGAAGCTTGCAGTTCACGATCCGCTATTTTTCAAGTTATGGGTGTGACAAATGGCGTATGCAAAGTATGATGAAATTACGTACTATATCCTCGTTGCAATTAATCAATAGGTCAAGTTATAAAAATATTCTATCTACTCAACCGGAAATTCTGCATTCCTTTTACATACTCCACATAATAAATGAATTGTGTTGTCGAAAAAATCAACTGAAATCCGACCACTTTCCTGACATCTTATCCAGAAAACGAGCAAAAGCTTTTAACTGGCGGAAATAGAGGGCTTCAGGCTTCTCTGTACTTTTCTTTAGTGAAATCCTAATTTATTGTTCTCAGAATTCATTGTCCATGGCGTCGTGATTTTGTGTTATCTGTTGAATATAGACTCAACAATTCTGAGAAGTTAACCGAACTTGAAAGCACGTCTTCATCGGGATAGGTAATTGGTAGATTAGGCTATTACAACCACAGAGGAATTTGTGAAAAGCTTTTTGATAATTTATGAGAAATTCGTATAATAAAGTTAGATACATACTCAAGAATATCAACATGCAGTAAAAATTCAGGTTTTCATTGTCTGGGCTATTCTAAGAATGCTTTGATCTTTTTTTGAGTTGAAAAAACGCCAATAATAACAATATTTAATAACGTGAAAAAAGTTTCCTAATTTCTAATGAATATTAAAAATTTTCATCTCTGCTTGAATGTAAATTCAATCTTTCCATATTTACTGCTAAATCTTTCGAAACACATATGTATACTTTGTTGAGCGAGTTTTTGAGCAATTTCCTTTGAAATATATAGAAATTAATGAAAAAGTTGAATGCCCAAGGACATAGTGGGCTATAAATTGAGTCTATTATGTACAACCTTGATGAACACATTTTTAGTTGTCTAGTTAAGACCTATCGTGTTTTCTGTATTTTCATTTATATAATAATAAATTTAAAAATTATTGAATACAGTTATTTGGCTTCATCTTCGAATCAGAAAGAGTTGAAAAAATATATTTGGAAATAATATGTTCCTGAGAACGCACAAAAAATAATGCTTTCAACTTTACAACGAAACATTGTTGATAGTTGTTCAACTTATTGCTGGTGTTTTTGAAATATTTTGAGAAGACTTAATTTTCTATCAGTGTCCCTCATCAACTTTGTTGTATGTGAGAAGTGTCTTTGGAAAGTATTAGAAAATACATGATTTGATGAAATAATTCAGATCTTTAATTTGGATGCCTTAGAGAATGAAGTTAACAGATTAATAAAATCTGTTGGTCTCTTATAATTAATTCTATTATATTGATGTACATTTACAGTAATGTGCATAAGAATTCTTCAAATGAGGTTTTTCGTAACAGTGCTTTATTTGAAGAATTTCTATACTTGAGGCAATTTCGATTTTGAAATGTTTCAAACATTTTTGATATTGTATAGAAGAATGTTTATATGATTTCTTCATTTCTAATAATTTGACTAATCATTCAACTTTGACTCTTTGAGATCTTTGGTTCTTTGGTCACTGTTATTAAACCTGAATATATCTTTTCAGAAATCCTCAATGATGCTGTGTTTGATGAAGATCATGATGAAATGGTGGTAGTGAAAGATATCGAAATGTTTTCGATGTGCGAACATCATCTGGTTCCATTTTACGGCAAAGTTTCTATAGGTTATCTACCAAGGGGAAAGATCCTTGGACTCAGTAAATTAGCTAGGATTGTCGAAATCTATTCTAGACGACTACAGGTACAGGAAAGACTCACTAAACAAGTTGCTGTTGCTGTTACTAAAGCTGTACAACCTGCTGGGGTAGCAGTTGTGGTTGAAGGAATGTGAGTATTTATTTCGAAAATGACAAAATAGAGTGTCATAAATCTATGTAGGTATTATAAATATATTAACATGTTATTCCTTGTGTATTTTGTTAAGATATATCAGTCATAAGTCGTTAAGAACAATATATCAAGCAGTTTCGAAAGTCATATTTTATGGTAACTAAAGTTGTGCTACTACATTCAGACTGTAGAAAATATTCTCAAACTCAATAACAAGCCTTAAGTATGGGAAGTGATGAACGGAAAAATTGAGAGAAAATGGCCTCTTTTTGGTTCCAATTATACACAGACAAGAATGTTTACCTGCTCTATATGTTCAAAAACAAATTCTATTCGAGGAACATTCCAACACCACTTATGGGACGAGATTAACATATTCGAAATAACATAGGTATATATATATATATATATATATATATATATATATATATATATATATATATATATATATATATAATAATAATAATAATAATAATAATTTATTGGTTCCAACAAGTACAGTTGCGAATCATCATCACAGCCCACAAGAGAAACAAGTCAGGTGAGTTTTCTACTTTTTACAGTAGTCTAAAAATTCAGTTAAACTATAAGGTTCACATTCCAAAACAAACTTATAAATACATTTCTTGAACACTTCAGTTTTTTCAATGACTCTCATGCACTGAGGCAGCAAATTAAAAAGTTTCATGGCCATATAGAGCGGACCATTTGCAAACTTGGCACTAGAGTGTACGGGAAGGTTAAATGGAAAGACCTGCCGGGTCTTATTCACGTTTAAGTATTTTTCAAAGTAATGCTTTTGCTGTCTCACAAAAAGTAAAAGCTTAAAAACATAAAGACCATACAGTGTTTGAACATTATTGGCGCGGAATATTCCCCGGCAGGAATCCCTGAAGCCCAAACCGCACAAAAGTCGTAGCGCCTTTTTTTGTGTTAAGAAGATTTCATTTGCTGAAGGCGAGTTTCCCCAGAAAATAATCCCATAGACCATTAAAGACTGGAAATTGGAGTAATAAAGAGTATGAACAACTTCCAAGTTAATTCTGTTTTTAAGCATTATAAAGGTGTAAATAACTTTATTTAAACGCTTCCTTAACCTGACAACATGTGGGACCCACCTCAGGTGCCCGTCCAGAACAATCCCCAAAAAGTTCACACTGTCTGTCACAGCAATATTGGTACCATCATTTAGATCAAATGATGAAGGAAAATTAGTTTTAGATCTAATACTAGAGAAAAAGAGACATTGGGTTTTATCTTCGTTAATAGTTAAATGGTTATCGCAGCACCACCCCTTCACCGCAGAAATCACCGCATTACCATCCTGTATGCAGGTCTCAACTTCATCAGATATCACAAGAAAATTACTATCATCTGCATAGAGGACAGGCAAGCATTTGACTGGAGGTGTAATTGAACACAGGGAATTAATATAAATAAGAAATAGAAGAGGACCCAGCACACTTCCCTGAGGAACGCCCCTGGAAAGGATCCTCTCCTCAGAGAAGTGGGCCGTGCCATCAACCGTAACGACAACTCTCTGTCGTCTATTTGACAAGTAACTCTCGATAAACTTTAAAGCAATATCCCTGATACCACAAAGCTCGAGTTTCTCAAGTAGAACGCTATGCAATACAGAATCAAACGCTTTTGATAAGTCAAACAACAGCGCCATAGGAACTTCACCTTTTTCAAGTGCTACAATGACAGCATCTAACAATTCAAAGAGAGCTGTATCAGTGCACTTGCATTTAGTAAAGCCATGCTGTTCAGCCGCAATGACTCTAAATTTGATAAAAAATTTTAGAAGTCTAGTTTCTAGTATTTTCTCAAAAACTTTTGCAAAAATGGCAAAAGGCTAATTGGCCTATAGTTATTAATTTCGTTGATATCGCCCTTTTTGAAAAGGGGTTTTACCAGAGCGATTTTAAGATCGTCTGGAAAACAGCCTTCATTAAATGCACAGTTCATGATATGAGCCAATGGCCTACCTATAATATGGGTTGATTTTTTCACAATCGAAATAGGAATGCCATCATGCCCAGAGGAGTTTGAAGTTTTCAGGGATCCCACAGCGGCAATAACTTCTGCTTCGGTAACTTCAAAGAAATAAAAAGACTTATCTAGTCTTTCAGACCTAGAAGTATTTAATGACTGAGAAGGATTATTAAACTTTACCCTATGAGTGGCATTTCCAATGAAGAAATCATTGAAGTTGTTAGCCAATTTCAATGGATTACCAGTTTTTATAGCTAAGTCAGCTTCTCTGCACTTACCCATTAAAGAGTCTAATACCCTCCAAACAGCTTTCGATTTGTTAGGGGCATTGGTTATATAGTCACCGAAGTGAGACTTATATGCTGATGAAATCTCATGATCATACTGCTTCTTAAAATTGTTATAAATTTCCTTAAATTCTGGCCTGGCAGTAGAAATAACAAGAAGATTATCTAAAATTCTTTTCTTGTCTTTTATGGCTGGATTCGCTTTCCAGATATTCATTGTAGGTTTATTACACACAACCCTTAGAGGGCATGACGTTACAAAGACAGTTTTAAAGCGTGAAGAGAAGCAGCTCCACATTGCATTGACATTGCCAGACATGTCATAGATATCATTCCATGACACAAGAGATAAATTCAAAAGAAAATCATTGACAGTTTGTTCATTAATACATCTAATTGAAAACTTACTTGGAGATTTAGTTATAATGGCCTCTGACAGCGTGAACTTTAAAGCGAGATGGTCTGAAATATGGAATTCCAGGGTTTCATTATATCCTTTCATGTTTGTAATAATATTATCCAAACAGGCACCCGAGGCTGGACGAGTTACACATGAAAATGAAAGACTGACATTAAACATTTCAATAGTTGATAGGAACTCCCTAGTATCTCTGCAATCCTCTGAAACATTGACATTGAAATCCCCAGCGATAATAAAATTAGTTTTTTCTAAGCTACATTTCAATAATATTGCATTCAGTTTCTCAATAAAAATGTCTACATTTGCTAAAGGTTTTGTGTTAGGTCTGTAAATACAGAGAATAACTATACTAGAATGTTTTAGATTCACTTGAATCGCAGAACACTCAACAACATTAATCACACTGAGACTCACAAAATCTCTTCTTTCAAACGACTGCACAGGCTTTTTACAGTAAATGGCGGTTCCTCCATGTCTGCCCTCCTCTCTGCAAAATTGAGAAACCAACTTGTATCCAGGGATTTGCCACTGTGAGATCTCGTCGGCAGATTTCCAGTGCTCAGCAATCGTTAAAATGTCCACATCATTTTCTGATAATAGAACATTCAGTTTATTTAGAGCTGTAGTTAGACATTGCACATTTTGAAATATTAGAGAAAAAGGTTTCTTGGGACCATGGTTCACTTGAGAAGAATTAGCTGCCAGATTATTCAGAATAGAGTTATTGTTATTTATTAAGCACGTTAAACTTGGGGAGCATCCCCTGCTGTCTGGGATGGCCCCTTCCTTAATAAAAAATAACGGGACACTAGAGCACCATGTGGCCAAACTTCCTTCTGCCATGCTTTCTTGAGGTTATCATGATATAAAGATACCTTCATAGAAGCATAAATAAGAGGGTGCTTAGATTGAAGAAGCTCACACTGTACTTCAGGAAATGTTGCTGTCAAGAGATTTTTTAAGTCTTCTGGCTTAGTACTAGGATGAAGCCTAGAGACGTGAAAATATGTATATTTAGGAATAGTCTTAACCTGTACGCTTGGTTCGCCTGAGCCCATAACAAATTTTCTGTTTCGTGGTCTGTTACGATTTTTTACCGATTTCCACTCTGATTCATTTGTTTGGTTTACGTAGGAATCTGAATTTGTCACACTTGCATCAGTGTCCGTAGCAATATTTTGAAGATCTTTCATTATTATTGCCTGTTTGGCTTGCATCAATGCAGAATTCACTAGTTTACTATCGATAATAGGCTTGCTCGATTTGCTCATTTTAACATTATTCAGTTTACGTCTTGCTTGTTGACCCTGAACTTGACTAGTGACAGTTGGTGCATTAAAGTTTGCACTGTTTTGAACTATTCCAGGTAGTTCGGTTGTACCGTCATTACAAGTTGCTCGGACAGGGTCTCCTTGGTCAGACGCATGCGTCGGTAATGTAAAGGTAGCCAATTCCGTCTTGTTTACATTTCGGTTTGAACTTTTTACATTGGAATTTTTTGTCGCATTATTTTGATTGTGGGATGATGAAGCAATTTGACCTTGATCAACTTTGTTCTTAGAGGATGCAATAATGACTTTTTGTAAACTTACAGTGTAGTCAAGATCTTCTATCGATTTTTGCATGAGAACTTTTTCACGATTTAAACATTCAATTATGTTTTGTTGCATAATTACATTGGTGGCAGCGACATATTTTTCAGGAGAATCGACTTCAACCAGCATGGGAAGCTTCCTCACACACAAGTCACAAAACCATCTCAAATTCTGATTTTCAGCCAAAATTTTAATCCATGCATCCTTCAGTGATACACAAGTTGTATGAGATTTCACTCCACAAATACAGCAATTAATAGTTTTAGAATTAACGATGAAATTGTCGGAACACTGCGGACACACGTCTTGACTGACCGACATAATGGATGTCAAAAAAAAAAAAAAAAAAAAAAAAAAAAAAAAAAATATATATATATATATATATATTATTTAATAGCATTTAGCAGCGCATCTTCTGTATCTGTCTGTCCGACAGCCAGCTGGTCGGTCTCCCTCCCCGGTCTCCCGGTCGAATTCCTCGGATTTCAATCTCAGGTTTCCGATGTTGATTCATTTCTCTCGGCACTTGAGCCGAGAGAAAAGAGTTTTCTCCCCTCCAGCTTGGCATTAAAGCACACTACACATCTTACCATGTGGTGATCACTTCCTGCGTCAAACTGGATCAGCACTCCACAATCGTGAATGCTCCGTCTTGTGTTCAGAAGTATGTAGTCAAGTTCCTTTTTAATGTTGTAAGGCCCATGTCAAGTCAATTTCCGGGCTTCTTCTGAACCATGCTATTCGCCACAACAAGAGAACAAGCCTTCGCAAACTCCATCATTCTGCTTCCTCGATCATTTCGCATGCCATATTCGAAACTTTCAACCGACCGCTCTCCAGGTTGTTTTTGTCCAATTTGAGCATGGAAGTCGCCTATAACCATTATGAATCATGTGCCGCTGCTTTCATAAAGATGTTGTACCTCTTCGTAGAACATCTGGACTCATTCTCGAACCCGTTGGGGCATAGACCTGAAGAAGCATGAGCTTGTATCGCCGTGATATGGTCATCTCGATTTTGGAGACTCTATCTGAGGTGATCTCGTAGTTGGTGATAAGATGTTTTATTCGTCGATTGACAATGAAATCTGTACCACCGGTTCTTCTAGTATCAGTTCCTTGTAATAGAACATATAGTTACTCCTCAACTCGATCAGACCTTTGCCCTTTGTTCTCACCCCAGAGAGATCAACGATATCCGAGCAAGGAAATGGGCCTGGAAATAAACACCGCAAAAACAAAAATGATGCTGAACCCTTTCTGCACCAGAGAGCAAATGGAAGTGAACGGATCCCAATTAGAAATAGCAGCCTCTTACACATATCTGGGACAAATTACACCGGAGATCATGCAAAAAACCAGAACAGCTTGGGGTACAACTGGTCGACTGAAACACATCTTCAAATCAGATAAGCCACTATCCTTGAAGAGCAAAGTGTTTGACCAGTGCGTATTACCATCGTTGACCTAAGACAGCGAAACTTGTACCTTGAAGTCTGCTTACATCCAGAAGCTTCGTACAACCCAGCGGAGTATAGAAAGATACATCATGGGCCCAACCATACGAGATAGAATAAGCTGCAGCTGGATGAGAGGTCAAACAAAGGTGAAGGATGTCGTTGAGTGTGTAAAAAGGTCAAAGTGAAAATAGTCAGGCCACCTAGCCGGAACAAGAGAAATCCGTTGGTCAGCTGTGGTTGGTGATTGGGAGCCCAGAGACAGGGTAAGACCAATGAAGAGCCCTCACGATAGATGGGATAAGGAGTTTGTGGATTGGCTCTGCGTTGCCTGGAAAAGAGAGATTGTCGATAGGGAATCTTGGCAAAGACTGGGGGAAGCCTTTGTTCTGCAGTGGACGGACAGAGGTTGATGATAATGGTGATGATATATATATATATATATATATATATATATATATATATAAATGTATACCTACACATAATGAACGTTTACTGAACCAAAATAGTATGCTAGCCATGTTGAAAATTAGAAATAGGATTTTTCTGAAAATTTGGTAGCTTGAATAGTTGGCTATGCTCTATCGATATAAAATATTCCAAGCGACCCAACGTTGTCGCTCATGTCGAAAAGTGCCATCGTTGACACTGTTATATATAATATCATATATATATATATATATATATATATATATATATATATATATATATATATATATATATATATATATATATATATATATATATATATAATGATATCATATTATATATAATATCTGTTACATTACATTGATCACTGCTACTGATATTATATCAACACCGTTGATATTATTATTGTAAAAATAATGTACATAGAATTTGTGATGAGTTTTCATTGAAGTACATACTGCATTGAGTACTACATTGAAGTATGCCAAAAATCTTCACGAGTTATTCAATATTTTCTGATAATTTTTCACGATATAACTTGTGCTGTTGATAAGTCAACAGAATACTGGGTGTCCCATTTTAAATAAGCGGCTTACACTTACTTGAATTTAAAAATGAAATTTGAAGCAATGTACAGAAAATTCAATACTTGGACAAATTTTGAAAACCTTCGATTGACAAACAAAACTATGCGTATAATTTATCTATTGACTCATTCAGAAAATATAACTTCGAAACTATCAATTTTTGGTATGGAGTACCTTATTTCGAAAGAGTTTTAATCCTCAGTGTAACAACCAAATGAATAGAATTATTTTTTTATTCGAGATAAACTTCAGAGTGTCAAAAATTTTAGAAAAAATTGAGAAAGTATAGTTTTAGAGTTAAGTCTCGTGTTTTTCAATTAAAAATGTGGAACATTGTTTTCATTGGGATGATATTGGTTGTATTTTTCGTTGAAATGATAGTTCTCTTAACCCTGAAAAAAGAAATTCCCAAATTAATATTTTAATAATTTATTCACTTTCTAGACACATGTGTATGGTGATGAGAGGAGTGCAGAAGATAAATAGTAAAACCGTCACGTCGACAATGTTGGGAGTATTCAGAGACGATTCCAAGACTCGAGAGGAGTTTTTGAACCTAGTACACAGTAAATAAAATAGAAGACAATCATTCACAGGAAGAACAAGAAGTTTTTTGAAATGCTGAATATTTTTTGGCCTAAGGTGAAATAATTAATGGTTACCATTAATACCATTCCTTCAATCGGTCATTAGAATTCTTGTGAAATAGATTTGTTCCTTTGAAAGTGTTATATGGTGGTTGCACATTGAGAAGTAACCTGATACTAAAAACTTCTTGTTTTCTATTAAGTTATTTAGTTGATTATATATTTATCTAATGGACAAATCATAGAAAATTCCTAAAACGTGGACCATTTGTTGAAATATTAATATAATTGAAATAGTATTTAACGTTATTGTAAGAGTATATTTATATTTTTGTGAAAATATATACAATTACATGAATTTAACGAAATGTTGCATCGATGTTAGTTGTAAAATATTTATATCTATATGCGATTGTTAGTTAAGTTTTCTGTTTATTGAGTATTTTGCTTGTATTTATAAGTTCTGTGATAATGGTAAGTGTGACAAACAGAAGATATTTTAACAGGGTTTATGAGACCTTTGTAGAATAATGATCAAATAAAATATTCTAAGAGCATTTTCAACTATTATTTATTCAATTGCATAAATTATATTTTCGGTTGGGAAAGTAATAGGTATATAGGTATATAGGTATATATATATATATATATATATATATATATATATATATATATATATATATATATATATATATATATATATATATATATATATATATATATATAAGAGGTGTCCCTAAATTAACGCAAGATTTGAATTAGATAGAAAACAGAACTTTTAGTCTTTTGATTGAGAGTTTTTATCGGATCATTAAGTAATTAGAATGGGGTTATTCATGAAATAACACATCTGGCAAATAGCCCAAAGTCATTGCAAACACATTTGCACTCCATTGTTGAAAATTTCCATGGCCATTCTGCATATATGTGACTAAATTTCGTTGATGCTGCGTTGAATCTCTTCCTCCGATGCACAAGTTGTTGTGGGCTTGTTGACATACACCTGCAATTTTAAATAACCCCATCAAAAGAAATCTAGTCGTGGTAAATAGCACGATCTATGGGGCCAATTCTGATCCCTGAAACAAGACGAGTATCCGACCTGGTAATAGTAAAAATAATAATAATTTCTTTTTTCTCAACAAGTATAACACCCAATTACAGAAAATAATAACGAAGTTGAATACATAAGTAAATAATTAGAAAAAAGATTTAACTGAATAATTTAAAAAAAGGTTTAACAAAGAGCTCAATCTAATCTAAAAAAATTAGTAACTTATAACTACATTATAGCATTTAATGAAATATTACAAATAGCTCAATCTAAATCAATTCATTTTTTCAATTTTCATTGTTCACATAACTCTTGATAATAATTTATATGGAGTTATATGTTTCAATTAGCTTGAAACATATGTAAACGGCTGTCACAAAAACAAACAACTGAATTGCAGGTTAATATCGTAAATTTCTTCTTTTATATTTTCATACCTGTATCAACCTTTTTAATTTTATCTTATTGTCGGTACAAAATTTCCAGAAGGTATAAATATCGTATCACAGGTAAACATTGATCCAGTCTTCAAAACAGAGTCGAATAGAACTCCAATCAAAGACACTCAATTTAAACCACAAAGATGCCGATTTCTTACGTGGAATTTAGTGTTTTGTTCTGTGTTTTCTTTAATCAACACAAGTTTGAACATCTAATAACTTGAACTACGCCGTTCTGATGATAGCCAATTAGCTTGAAACGTATGTAAACGGCCACAAAAACAAACAACTCAATTGCAGGTAAATACCGTAAATTTTTTTTTATATATATATATATATATATATATATATATATATATATATATATATATATATATATATATATATATATATAAAAGAAGAAATTTACCTGCAATTTAGTTGATTGTTTTTGTGACAGCTGTTTACATACGTTTCAAGCTAATTGCTATATATATATATATATATATATATATATATATATATATATATATATATATATATATATATATATATATATATATATATATATATATATATAGTAAATCAAATTTTTCATTGAAATAAAACAAGGCTATTCCTTCTAAATCAATGACTATTTTCTGACTTCAAAGAAGGTGTATTAGAATATATTATGCAATCTAGACTATCGATTCTGTTCTTAAAATGCATTTTGACAGCTACATTTCCTGAGAGCGTTGTCTTTATATTTACGACTATTCAGGGAAAAAATTTAAAACATGTCAGATCAAATTCAAATTTTCATACTTATATTTGACGCAACAACCAAACAAGACCTATGTGCAGGATGTTGGAGATTGACATGTCACAGAAAGGACGGAATGTCGATTATTTGGATATTTACGTTATAGTTACGTTTTCATGTGAGGATCAAGCCAAATTCAAGATACATGTTGCAGCATTTTTATTGCGATCAAGCTACTACTAAAGTAATGGACTTAAAAAAAATTATGTACTAATCATTTAATAATTTGTTTTTGACTTTTCTTTCATTTTCTCCTAATTCTTTCTGTTGCTCGACCTCTGATACGATATATTGTGATATACTATTCGAAACTTTTATATGTATTACCTATGTGCTAGAAATGTAACAATTTTAATTGCATCAATAAATATCTATCTATTTATCCAATGACGAAATTACTTCAGAAGCTAAGTGCTCTGATGAGCCTATAATAATAACTAATGTATTAAGTTCAACACAAACCCTTTGAATTTTGGTAGAGAAATGTTTACCCGAAATAGTCAGATTCAAACGTTGTCAAAAATGTTGCAAAGGGATAAACAGTTATCATTGTGAGAAATAAAATCAACGTTAACAATATGAAACAATGAAAAATATTTTCTTGGAAAAGAACCGATCACATTTCATCACTATTGAAAAAGTTTGGCTATTTTTGAATATATGTCGTGTTGGACGTTTGCGCAGTGTTTGAAATCAATATTATAAGGTTCATTTATAGTACGCTGTGGCAACGTAATCAGCATTTATTACAGCAAGTAAGTTTTGTATGAATATATGACACAGGAGTATGAATGAAAGATTTATTTTGTAATTTGCAATTTCCAATTTCAAACAACTTCTCATTATTTGTAACGATAATTTTGGTGTAAATCAACTTAATTTACCTGACACAGAATATATTGTCTTGTAGTTTTATCTTTAATCAGTAAAATGCTGAAAAATTTGCTTTTGACACTTATCATTGAATTGAAGTTGTTTCTCATTTTATATTGAAAATTATTTTCCAATATGAAATACTTTTACTCGTATGTATGCCTAGGATATATTTGAATATATAAATATCTATATATATATATATATATATATATATATATATATATATATATAATTCTATGAATTTATATATCATACATATTCATAATATAAATGAATATTATATCATTTTTATTATTTATATCATATTATAACATAAAAAATCAAAAAATTGGAGAGCAAAAGAAGTAATCCAAAATTTTTGTATTTTGAGTTCATGTACAAATCATATTAATCATAATACCTATCATATTGTAATTTTTTCAGATTTCTATAATTCAAACATAAACTTGTAAAAGGAGAATTTCGTTACAACCTTTTTTCTGATAATGTTATATAGGTACATTTCACAGCATCCCAAAAATTGACTCTTCATAGACATTTTTCGTCGATTACTTGAGTACTTTAAAATATTTTCCATATGTTCCGGTATGTTGAAGCCATGGTAAGAATCGTTTTCGGTATATAAGGATATTTTCATCAGTCTTAGACCTATATTTCAGTATTTATTCACTTACACATAAAAGCATATGCTGGTTTCCTGATGAATATTAAAACTAGGCCATCGTTTCGTTGTTTTTTTTCTGAATCTGAGAAATTTAATAAGTGGTGTTCTGTTTTTATTTTAAAATGATAACCTACCAAGTAGTTTTATACCTATTGCTCTAAATATTTCATTTTCTGTATTTATGTTTCAATTCTATTTTTGACAATAACTTCTTTTATTCTTGACTCTCTTGACTACGTTTATCAAAGATCTTTTATTGAAATCTACATTTTTTGTTAATGTTGCACCTGAAAAAGAATAGTACTTCTTATGGGTATTCATGTTCCAATTCTATCTTTGTTAATAATTTCTCTTATTCTTAACTCTCTTGACTTGTTTATCAAAGTATCTTTTATTGAAATTCACATTTTTTGTTAATGTTGCATCTGAAAAAGAATGGTACTTCTTATGGGTATTCATGTTTCAATTCTATTTCTGTTTATAATTTTCTTATTCTTAACTCTCTTGACTGTGTTTATCAAAGTATCTATTATTGAAATTCACATTTTTTGTTAATGTTGCATCTGAAAAAGATTAGTATCTACTTCTTATGGGTATTCATGTTTCAATTCTATTTCTGTTAATTATTTCTCTTATTCTTAACTCTCTTGACTCTGTTCATCAGAGTATCTATTATTGAAATTTACATTCTTTGTTAATGTTGCATCTGAAAAAGAATAGTACTTCTTATGGGCATTCATGTTTCAATTCTATTTCTGTTGATAAATTCTCTTATTCTTAAATCTCTTGACTGTGTTTATCAAAGTATCTATTATTGAAATTTACATTTTCTGTTAACGTTGCATCTGAAAAAGAATTGTAGTTCTTATGGGTATTCATGTTTCAATTCTATTTCTGTTTATAATTTCTCTTATTCTCAACTCTCTTGACTGTGCTTACCAAAGTATCTTTTATTGAAATTTACATTTTTTGTTAACGTTGCATCTGAAAAAGAATTGTACTTCTTATCAGTCAAGCTTTGGTGACTGTAGGGTTTTCAGGAATTTTTCAGAGATTCAAACTGGAAAAATGTATTCATTGAAATAATAACGCATGTCTCCCCTCTCAAATACATCGCTTTCATCAAAATAATTACCCAAAAGATATCATACCAATATTTTTTTGCGAATGATTGAAAACTCATTATAACTCATGAGTGACAAACTAAGGTACCCTATTTCCTATTTTCAAAGATGTTATGTTCAGAATACCTACTCACTATCAACTTCCACTTAAATGTGCAACCTTCCAAACTGAAAATTCTTTTATGTTGCATCCTCAAGAATGTAACTGTATCGAATCCGGCGATTATTTATCATTCAAGTTGAATGGTGAGATGAGTCATCGTGATTCCGCTAACACAACTCAGGGTCGTTCCGCTAGGCACTGGAACTTCGATCGTCGGATTAGGTCACGCGCTTCAACAATTAATGAGAGGAGTGTTCTAGTATCTAGTCAGTTTCACTTTACATTTAGTTTGCCGGTGAAAGATTCCGAAACTTTATCATTCTTCTAGTTCTCTCTGTTGCAGCGTAAGAAATCTACCAGAATGTGCACGAAATATTTCGGGGTAAGTCTGTACTATCTTCAATAATAAACCTCAATTTTTTCTATGATCTTATTCTATTTTGTGGTTTCACTATCTCTTTCATTACTAACAATAATACGGTTTTTTTGTGGAATAATTATGAATAGTTGAAGATAATGAAGTAAAACAATTTACAGTGTTTTTGTTGAGAAATAATTGTTTCGATAATTAATTTTGAAAAAAAGTAGAAGCGGAGTTTTCTTGATTGAAGTGATAGGAAAATGATGACAACGATGTTTCCATCTCTTTCACCAAATTTAACAAAGTGTGCTACGCATTTTCAAGATTTTTTCATCTCGAAAAAGAAGTAGTTCCTTGAAAGAACTTTATCAAAGGATGTATACCAAGTTGAGTTCTAATACATCTACATCCTATGATAAAACTACAGTCTTAGCTAATAGTGTTATCATACATCAAGTAGATGCAATACACATACATGATCTACAGCAAACTCATTAACAGTTGATGCTGAGGCAAATTGATCTAAAAACCTTCGATTGAAAAAGTTAGATCATCCACAACCAACGCATTGATAAAAATTTTTTAAATGCCAGTGAAATAATTTTATTCCTATTTTTTATTTTGGAAATCGAAAAAATGTGCCCCTTCAATAATTATTAGATTAGCTGACCCGCCCAACGTTATTATGCCTCACAAATTATTATAATATTTGTTATATATTAAATATGAGTTATGTGGACTATCGGAAAGCGGTGTGTGACAAAAAACTTAATCTTCTAATCTCTATATCGTCAGTTTCTCATATTCTAAGTAAAATAAGGGTAATTGCTCACCAAGATGCAAAGTCAGTCACTAACAATTTAAAACAAATTAAACAAAGACATCAATTGTATATAACAGCAAAATATAACAATAATAAACTGCAACCACATGTATCACGATGAGCAGTGATGATATGAATTGCCGTGTGTAAATGCTATTCAGGTATCATCACAAAAAAAAACATAGAATGTTATCTGTACCTCCCATTCTGCAGTACATGAAGAATGTAAATTTACTGTAAATTTTTTTAGTTTGTTTTTAAATGTTAGTGACTGACTTTGCATCTTAATCTTGGCGAGTATTTACCTTTTGAGAAACTCATATATTTTACTTAGAATATGATTTATTGTTGTAGGTTCTCCTGAAGAAGTCACAAAAATGGTGATGAAATATAGATTGTCATAGACCGCTTCCCGATAGTCCACACAATTTAATTTAAAGTTCGTTCGATATAGAATGCATTATATATATATATATATATATATATATATATATATATATATATATATATATATATATATATATATATATATATAACACTATATAGTATAAAACAAAGACGCTTTCTCTATAAATCTGTAATATCTTGGAAAATATTCATTTAAATTATATGCTGTAAAGGGCCATATAGATCTATATGAAATCAACAATGTATTTAAGGTATTTAATTGGATAAGGATTAATGCTGTATTGGTTAAAATCATTTTGAAAATTAGACATTATTTGTCGTGAAAGTAAATGACAAAAAAATTTTATTGTGGAATATCCAGAAGAGATAACCTATACCATAGGGGAGTTTCTGTAGACTTTTTCAATGTGTAGCATACTTAGTACATTATTTTGATAAATCGTAGGGTTCACCCTGCGTTTGCAATTAGTTACAACACATTAGAAATCTCAAAAATAACCGTATTTCTCCACTATTTAATGGAAGTTATACATATAAACCTTCCTCTTCAATCACATCTTTTAAAAAAACTGCATCAAAATTCGTTGTGTAGTTTTAAAGATTTAAGCATACATAGGGATATAGGGGCGAGACAGCGACTTTGTTTTATACTATGTAGTGATAACGTAAACTTACTTCCCGCCAGCATTTAGTGAAACATTGTTCATAGATTTATAAGTATAACTTGAACACTAAGCAAGATTCCACACTGATTCTTTCACTCGGCGCATTTCATTCTACTATCTATTAAGTATTAAAAACTCTTGATAATATGCTTTGAGCCCGAAACATATGAAGAGTAAATTAATTATTATTTACTGGTGTTCATCATATGAATATATTTTTATACTGAAGGAATTAATTGAAGTAAACATTCAAATCATCGAAATTCAAAATCCTACACGAAATGTGTTATAATTCATATTGTGTTCATTTCCTAATGAGCAGTTTTCTGGTATTTCTTCGAAAGAAATTTTATATTCATTTTAATTTTATTCTGAGTCATGCATGTTGTTTGAATAATCATATGATTTGAGTCAGTCAAACTTGTTGTCATCATTCCATTTAATGATCATTGTTGACTCATCAAAACAAAAATCGTAGGGCGTTCCAACGGTCCGGCCATCTCCTAATTTCAATGCCGCTGAAGATGCGGAAATTCTTCGTGGAGCCATGAAAGGTTTGGGTACAGATGAGGATATTATCATAGAAATTCTGACACAACGATCTAATGACCAGAGGCAGGCAATTGCTGAACATTTCAAGAATGTTCTGGAACGGGTAAGATATTATATATTGAGACACTAAAAAATGATTTTCTTTTCAAAGTCATAAAATATTGATGATATTTTAACAGTACTGAATTTTTAATGAAAAATAATTCAACTTCTTCGTATTAGATGTTTATAAAAATAGTAATAATTTTCTTTAAGGTTCTCGGAGTAGAATTATATATGTGAAACAATAGTATTCTAATTTTAAAATTTATCTTGTCAATTTCGTTGCGTAAACAAAGATAAAACACATTCTCACAAAGGCCATAGCCTGTAGTGAGTACGATGAATGTCTATTTATATTCTGCAAGATTTAATTTTTACATACATACATATTAAGGTATCTATTTCAATTATTTTAGAAAAAACTTATCAATATGAAAATTTGATAACAATATTGGGGTGAAGCGAATACCAATATTATAAAAATGTTGTAACACTATCATATATTGTTTTACAACCAATTTAGCTTCCAAATATTGACCAGTTGATGAATAATAATCTGTCCTTTGTTTTCATCCAGTTCTTTATGGCAGACTTGAATTTTTTAATGGTAACCATAGTTTTCAATTCAAATAACAATTCATTATAAATATTGCTGTCAAATAGGAGTAGCTACGAAGAAATATGGATTTACTGTATTGCGGAATTGATAAAGAGTCCCTGCTATATCTATATTCACGCTATGTTCAATAAAGTAACAAATGTCTATCATTTTTTTCGTGAAGTTTACCAGCGATTGAACAAACAGCTGGCGTATATCCAGTATGTCAGTTTATTTATACAGAAAGTCAGTAGGATATCTGATATCTTTTTATGAAGGATTTGCAGTAGCTATTTTTGTTGAATTTCGAGCTTTTTTATTACTGTATCATAGGCACTACCCCAGTGGTGAAAATGAGAACTATGATCTGGGTTTAATATTGGGTACATGAATACTACAGAAAAACCTATACCGTTCGGACTCCTTGTAGGTATCTATACTTCGTGATAACACTGATGAAATTCTCCTCTGCTGGAAGGTTGAGGTATTCATGCTTTGTTCATTCACTTCTAGTGTATTTATGTTAAATCACCAGTTATTATATATTTATAATTAATCCTGCAATTTGTTTTCAAGCACTCAAGAAAATTTTTATTGAATTCATCTGTCAATACGTTATGCGATTTATATAACGGCTTAATTTGTAATACGTTAAAGTTTATTTTTAATATCTATAGCTCTCCTATTGTAAATTTTACATGATCGGAACTGAATTTTTTGTTGATATAAACCACAACTCCATCATTCCTATTATAACTTCCCCCGGTGTATATAAAATCAAACCCTTCCAAATAAAAAAAATTCAAATCTGCAATAAAGAACGTTTCTGTTAACACTATACAGTCATATCCGTTGGTTTCATATAAAAGCACCTGTAGTTGATCAAAATTTTTAGAAATACCTCTAATATTGTTATGAAATAATTTAAATTCCCTATACAGAATATTGGTAGTTAGAGTTAGGTAGTCTTGTGTGCTTTCACACACTAGTGTACCTATATCAATTGTATTAGGATTGAAGTCCCTACTAAATTGGATAATGCGAATGAATATATTAGTAAAAGGGAACGATGACAAATATACTTCATTGGTTCGTTTGTAGGTCAGATGAATATGACAAAAAATTAGGTCCTCCATTTCATCATCACGATTTCATCATATTTTAAAAATACTTATTTTTTGCAAATTAATGAGTTGACATTTCTATAATTCTTAGTAATCAATAGAAATCGAAGACTAGAGCTATTTATATTGAAATGTCCCATATGATACATAATATATAATGAGATTAAATTTATATGTAAAAAAACATAATGAATTTTACTATTATGCTAGAGGAAATAAATATTGGAATTAATTTTATTTCACCTGAAAATAATCTGAAATGATGTAGCACTTTATGATTTCTCAAATTAAAATGGCATTGTTTGCCCATTTCGATTTTTTTAATCTCACAGAAGGTGTTCTATATCAACCCAATGTCGTTAAATGAACACCCTGCTTCATCACAGATGAAATATTAACATACTAACATAAAAAATATCCTGTTTTTGGTGTTGATTTTTTCTCCACAGCAATTTTAACGAAGTAGTAGCTAATTCAGCATCATGGTTATGTTGACTGTAACCGTTTTACCTGAACAATATAAATACCATGGTTATTTTGACGCAGTATCAATTTTATTGCAATTTTACGTCTGTTGAATTTTATCGCATTAGCATATTTCTGAAGAGGTTTTAGTTTTAGCACCATGTTCATTTTTCCTCTGTAGTAATTTTGTAGCACTTGTAACTTGGCAGTGTAATAAATTTCTAGTTTTAGGGATTTTGATCCAGGGGAATCTTTTAGAAGTTGTACTTTTGTAATATTTAAAATTTTGGTTTCTGCCTTGATTTTAAAATAGTGATGATTACTCAAGATCTAGCTACGAGCTTACTCTAGCTCGTATCTTACTCAGAAATACAAACATTATATTCACTTTGAAATTTTCAATACTTCAGGACCTTGTGGAGGATGTAAAAAGTGAACTCGGAGGAGATTTCGAAAAAGTGATTGTTGCATTACTCACTCCTACCTGTGAATATCTCTGCCAAGAATTGAAAAACGCTATGAATGGAGCTGGTACTAATGAAAGTGCTCTTATTGAGATAATATGCAGTAAATCTAACGACGAAATTGAACAAATTGTTGGTTGTTATGAAAGCCGTGAGTATTATTTCAAACATGAAGATTTCGATTATTGTCCTATGATTTTTCATATCCTTATTGATTAATCAATGAATAACTATCGATGAACACGCTTACAATAGAGTCCATTCGAAATAATTGATATTTGGACTTTATAAACTATTTATATAAAACTGTAACAATAACTGCAGTAAGGTTATCACTAGACATCGGATTATATGCACTATCAAATTGCCAAAATATGCATGTTAATAAGCACTAAAAAGAGTAAAATATGCATATAATATGCACAATCAAAAAACATTTACAGTTAGAATTTACGTTAGTACTAATATCATCATCACATTTTAATAAAAAATAGAATATACATAAATATTTTTTTTAATATAATATTTAATAAACTACGAGTTATTATTACGTGAATAATGAACTTATTTATTATAAATCTTGTGACAGTCAAAAATAATATATTTTTCTAGGTTTTCTGCAGCAAACTTGTGATGTTCGTCACTTAATATCAATTTATAGGCTGAATATTAATATTAATTTATAGACCTTTCAACATCAAATGATGTTACCGGGCAGAATTTAAAATTCCAGCGCCATTTCTGCTGATACTTCTTCGGGCAGAGTTTGACCGGTGCTGTTGATATACGCGTCAACTGTCTTTATGCGTTCCAAAAGCAAAGTTTTCAGTTTCTAGTTTCTCAATTGCATCGGTTATTTTGCTGAAATGTGTTGCAATAATAGCAATAATTTTTTTATTGAAGGATCTTCAAATGTCAGCTGACTTGAATCGATTGCAATGGCGTCTGATCTGTCAAATTTTTCAACTACTTCTTTTATAGCTTCGAAATTTTCAGCATAAAACAATACGGCTTTTAACCAAGTGCCCCACCGTGTTGATATTGGTTCTGGGGGTAATGCTACGTTTGGTAGTTGCTCTTTATATGCTTGTACTCGCGACGGTGCTTTTAAAAACACTTTTTTTGTAGAAGAAATTAATTTATTGACTATCCCGAACTCGTTTCTAATCCCTTCTGCAATTCGATATAATCCGTGGGCAAGACATTTCTTTTTTTTCGGCATTCAACACGCCAAACACGTGTAGGTACTATTGAAATAAGTAATACCAGTGAAAAAGTACCAACATATCCACGCTATAAAAATAGAATTATAGGCATTGGCATATGCAAACATCCAAATGCATATAATCCGATGTCTAGTTATCACTAATCGATCGAAGTTGGCTGACACTTGATGAAAATTAAGAAATTTTGTAATATTCACTATAATTTAGTCAAACATGACAATATCAACAACTGATGAAGCCACTGTATTGGCGAAACAATATTGTATATTTGACTAAATTTTATTGAAAATCACAATACTACTCAGTTCTATTTAAATTATGCAATAGTAACCATAACCTTACTTACTTAATGAAAAAATATAGCAAGAGAACTGAGTGACATTTTTGAGAGGGTATTTGAGCAACCACGAGAATTGTTAAATACATTCATTTTCTGTGTTATCCCAACACAAAGCCAACTGGCTACGAAGTTGCAGGTATTAGCTAAGTCATACCTTCTTGAAATGGCAATTTCAGAACAAAACGGAAATCTTGGAGTAGTGTGCTATTGATGTGTTCGAATTAAATACATGATAGAAAAGGAAATATAAAAGCTAGACCATTTTAATGGGTTCAATATCTAACTAGACTCCTCAAATCTATATATTTTAAACATTAAAAAATATATATTTGAGGCCTTTTAAGAATACAAAATATTCATTGTCATTGAAAACTGATATCTAATTGGAAAACCCCAGTTCATTTGAGTGGATTATTTTATCTGCCAGGCAACTTTGAATGTTGTTTGGAAGTGCGAGTGACCATTGTAAAAGTGTAAGTATAATTGGGAGAAAGTGTGTTTATCGAAATTATAAAAGGTTCATGAATATTGCTGAATTACAGCTCGAATTGGAACAATCTTTGTGGACAATACATGGCTTGACCAATATCCTCAACTTAGTAGACAGTGGTCCGCCTTGTGTTTAGATGAAACAGAAGATATATTCAATAAATTCTCAAAGTGCCTCAAATACTTGCTCAAAAATGTCATTTAGTTCTTAGACTAACACTGTTTATAGTATAAGCGTAATTGATAGTTACACATATTTGAAGCGCGTAACAAATGTCCGTTGTGTTTTCTCATTGCGACAGTGTCTGAAAGTTCCAATTTGATGACACAGTTCAACACAATAAACACCTGATGTCGATTGTGGTTCAATAGCAAATAACTTAGCCTTCAATCAATACAATGAACAGTCTAACTGGATCGAAGCTCGATGGCTAATTCAAGACAACCCTGCACTAGGAAAAGGGTGTGTGCTGGTCTGGTCCTACTGCTTAACATCATATTATTCATCTTGTAGTCCTTACCATTGACGCTTCTCTTTTGCCATTGACTTTTCTAACATCGTCTCTTTCCAATTGAGAATCTTTTCACAAAAATATTCCTTTTGTAGAAGGCTTATTGATTAATAATTAAACTAACATTTCAGTTTATGAAAGGCCACTCATCGAACAAGTGTGTTCGGAAACATCTGGCAATTTGGGTCGTTTCCTTTCTTTGATTTTGACTAAGACTCGAAATGATTGCAACGATATTGACGATGGAGATGCTAGGTCGAAAGCTGAGGAGTTGTATGCCGGTGGAGAAGGTCAGCTTGGCACCGAAGAAAGCGTTTTTTACAGAATAATGGCACACGAAAGTTTCGCACAGCTCCGCAGAATATTTGAGGAATATAAAGAAATATCCGGTAATTCAATAGAACAGGCGTTAAGGCACGAACTTAGTGGAGATTACTTGGACGCCCTTTTAGCAGTTGGTAAGTAACAACTCAGAAAGAACAAAAATGTTACCTAGAAAATCTTCTCCTTTATATTTACACTTATCAGTGTCTACTTCCGTATTTTTCATTTCGAATGGTCGTTTTAGACACAAAGTTTCAATCAACCATTAAGAGGTTGTCTTTTTGTTGATTTTAGAGTATGATATACTTTAGTGAACTTCACCAATTTTTCATTGGAAAGTCACAATGAAAGGAAGGACAACGAAGTACCTAGAGATAAAACTTAACCACCAAACTATCGTTCGAAAGAAAAGATGAAAGCAATTTTTTTTTATTCAGTGGACCTACAGTTTAACGCCGGTTTCTAACGGCCATTGGGCTTGTAATCAATGTAGATTACCCAGCATATATCATTATTTAAACTACTTAAATCATAGACAAACACAAACACCCATGCTTTCAGCAGGTATCGAATCAGAGATCTACCGCACCATAGTCGGGTGTTCTCCCGCACTATCGTCCGGTGTTCTTCAGATCTATAGTCGGGTGTTCTCCACCACCATAGTCCGGTGTTCTTCAGCACCATAGTCGGGTGTTCTCCACCACCATAGTCGGATGTTCTCCAGCACCATAGTCGGATGTTCTCCAGCACCATAGTCGGGTGTTCTCCCGCACCATAGTCGGGTGTTCTCCCGGGTAAACTAAGGAGACCGCCTATGAAAGCAATGTTATTCCTAAAATATATATCTCCCACCCCAAAAGTAATTCTATTACTAAAAGTAATATTAGTGTTCATTTTATAGCAGCAATTTGAGTTGTCTTTCTATTCTGGTGTTTCGTATACATATACAGGTATACATATACGTATACCTGTATAGGTATACGTATGAAGTAGGGCTTCTACTTCAAAAAAATGAATTGATGTTATATTTTGCAAATGGTTCACATAAATGTATTTGTAAACTTATATTTACATTATTTTTTCAGTTGAATGTGTCCAAAGTCCTGCAAACTTTTTTGCACGGAAACTTCACGATTCTATGGACGGAGCAGGAACTGACGATGATACATTGATTCGAATTATTGTTAGTCGGTCAGAAATTGATTTGGGAACTATTAAAGATGAATTTGAGAAACTTTATGATAAGACTTTGGAGAGCTGCATTGAAGTGAGTATGAACTGGTGATGCTTTCTGAATGTTTATTGAAAAAGTCGTATTTCAATAGAAAGGTTCTCTGGAAGTTTCCCTAAGAAGTGTAAAAGCTCCAAGGAACTGCTTAAATAAGTAGTCACAAATTTTTAAAACCAAATAATGAACGCAATAACGAATGCATCAAATATGAAAACATTATTTAAGCCATTTTTGCTCTGAAGAAACTTATCGATAGCCTCCACGGATCCACCATGTGTAGTGGGCATCAAGGTTTATTCCAACAAAATCGCATTTCTTGTGAATGGAAATACAAGACAAAAATCTCAATGTTCTTTTGATCATCACGCTTGGTTGAAATCAAAACAAGATTATTTTGTGTTTTTGCTGAGTAATGCGAACCTCATGAAGGTCCTAATATTAGGTTTAGAAAATTTTCGAAGTAGTTCCCGTGTTCCACATATTTGTGGAACAACGTGCATGGTTGACGTTTATGAATCTTATTTGTTAATTCGATTTTCAACTCGAATGTTTCATTTAATGCAACTCATGTACAAGATTTTAGAAAAATAAGGATTCATCTAAAAGAAGTAGACACATTTCAAAACGACGAGCAAAGTTTTATGCACATGAAACAGTCCAGAATACCGTACTCTATATAATTATAGAGTAAATGCGGAACAGAGTGGCTAAAAGAGGTCCAATAGGATCTATACAAAATCGCACATGTGAAGTTCTGGAAGAAATCAATGCGCCAACCTGGAATAAATGAACAGATGAGGATGAAGCGTTTTTGGGAGGCAAAAAAGATGAAGCAAAAGTCCTAAGAACTGCGAATTCAAGTTCAATCGCTCTCCTCATGGGGAACAATCTTTATAATATATATATATATATATATATATATATATATATATATATATATATATATATATATATATATATATATATATATATATATATATATATATATATATATATATATATATATATATATATATATATATATATATATATATATATATATATATATATATATATAAGAAAAAGGTTTGTCAGGCTGAAAAAGGAGTTAATAGTTTTCGGTATTTACCTGAGATTTACGTTGCTTGTTTATTTGTAACAACCGTTTACAAAATTCTAGAAGGTATAAATATCTCATCGCAGGTAGACATTGATTTAGTCTGAAAATATAGCTGTAACAGCTTGGTCAAGATACTCAATTTTAAACAAAAAATGATGTAGATTCCTCACGTGGAATTTTGTGTTGTTTTGTTCTGTGTTTTTCTTTTTAATCAACTTTCAAGTGTAAACATCTAATAACTTGAACTACGCCGTTCTGATGAGAGCCAATTAGCTTGAAACATATGTAAACGGCTGTTACAAATAAACAAGCAACGTAAATCTCAGGTAAATACCGAAAACTATTAACTAATATATATATATATATATATATATATATATATATATATATATATATATATATATATATATATATATATATATATATATATATATATATTAATTATTCGATTTTCTAATAAAATGTTCAAAGCTCAATATAGCAAATATATATTTCAAAAAAATGATAATGATAAATGAAACCTTCTTACGTTCTCTTTCCTTTCTTGAGTTACGCAGTTATGAGATTCAGTACAGTTTCAATGTTTGCATACTTCACAGATTTAACTGGCATAAATTCTACAAATTTTTCATTGAATTCACCTATTTCAGAATGATACGTCCGGAGACTATAAACGTGCTTTACTTGCATTGGTATCTTGAGTTGATGACTGGGCCTGTCAAAAAAATTTTGTGCAATCTCACAGACCAACGAAACTATGGAAGTGTGGATGAAAACTTTGAAATTTTTACATATATTCATATAATTCTTTAGAGTAAACCTTGTTCAGATGCTGTAGTGCATCTTAAATAGTTTGATGAATTTGTGTGAGAAAAAGTTATATTGTCCGAATGTATTTGAGAATATAAAATATACTACCTGTTTTGTTGTTTGCATCTTGAAACATTTGGGTAACATGAAGATAATTCAAAACCTGTGCGTAATTTCACTATAATTGAAATTTTTACTCCAAATTTGTTGAATTCATTGTACGAATTTTATGAAAATGTTGAAAATTCAATGACATATTCATTGATTTCTCATTTTTTTTAAATACATTTGTTGTTTTTGTTTTCGTCCAAATTGAGATTTGTCACGAAAATTTTTTGGAATTTAGAAGTCTAAAAGAGTCATTCGAAGAATTTTCGCAGTTTTTCATATTACTATATCCTGACTACAATTTGTTCCAGATTTTATATATAGATAAATATTCACCTTGAATTTTGGCATATCTACTATGAAAATACGTAGAATCTGCAAACAGAAGTGTCTATGATTGCACATTTTCCATAACAGTCAGCTATTCTTCGAATGATAATCCTGAAGAAATTTTCAAATTAGTGTCTACTAAATAAACAAAATTTCCAACGCTTTATCTATAGTTCAGTTGTATCAAACATTTGTATTGTACAATTTTTTGAAGTGTTTTGAATTATACGTTACTGCGTTGGGAGTATGACCAATCAAAACAATAATATAATTCATAAATTTAATGAAAATATGATTTCAATTCGTGAATCCCTTGAAAGTTAAATCCCTAAAAATATAATGGCCTGATTTCATTCTATCCTTGTATTTAATTTTATGCAGTTTTAATTGATTACGACCAGGTGTCGATGAAATCTTCAATCCTAACGCATTAATTTAGTTATTTCGAAAAACAGTTCATAACATTGTCAGTGCTTTTCGACTTCATCGACTTAATTCTAATCGATCAATTTAGTGTGTGGTAGAATATTTCATAATTTTATCTGTTTTTTGCAGAATGATACACCTGGTGACTATAAAAGAGTTTTACTTGGAATTGTGGTCTAGAAGTTCTGTTTTACATTCCAGCAAACATTCCGTTTCGTTTTATGCTTCAGTATTCTTATGATCAAATATATATTACATAGGTATTTATTTTTTGCAATGTATTTTAATTAAAATTTATATAGTGAAACAAATGTACTCTCAAGAAAATAAAATATTTTTTAGGCTATGTTTGAATTTTCAACTTATAATTCATGATATCAAACAACCCCTACAGCAAAAAGATAGGGCTTTTTTACAAAAATTTTGAAATGGTAATTATGATTCCTTTGCTATACTAAGAATTTTTCAGCATATCAGTAAATATCTATAAATTGAAATGTTTCAATGATGTTGAGATCGACATACTCTCATCAGAACTAGAAAAAAAGAACACAGTTCAAGACTAAACAACTCTACATTTATTTGAGGTGACTGTGTTTCTGATGGAGAATCTCCTCGTCACCAAGACAATCAGTCTTGTTGTCTGACATCTCGTTAGATGTCACTAATAAATTCTTAAGTTATAGCGAAATATTAGGCGAAGTGTATTTCACTTTTAAAAGTGTTTAAAACAACACGAACTGCCTGACATTGCAATAGCACAGATATATGAGAAATTATTTCAAATTATTAATTTGAAATTGATTGAATTATTTAGGAATTTTTTGAGATTATTTGAAAACATTACATTGCCATTGTATGTCACAATAAAATCTAATATTTTGTTGAGGACTGTTTAAATGTTTCATATAATAATACATTGCAGCGATACTTTCACTGTGAATTTCATAATTTCTTGCCTTTCATTTCGTGCACGTTTTAAACTTCATGATTCGAATAGAACTCTTGCAAAAATTCAATCAAATCTATATTATAAACAATTTATTAAAAAATTCCAGATAAAACAACATTATATGAGTAAAATACAAGGAGTAATATCGCAAAATTGAATACAAAATATTTAATGTACAGGTATAGGCATAATGAATATAATAGAATCTAAGGCCTCTATGTGTCTAAGAGTTGAGTCTTAAATACAAAATAAATTACTATACATTATCAAGTATATTCAGTTTTTGACCTTTTACTCGATGAAAATTCAATAAATAGCTAAAGGAATAGTTTCCAAATATCCGCATTTTTAAATTTCATAGGTATATCAGGAATCTTTCTAAAACCATTAATAATTCATTTAAGTACCAATATACTTAATAATTTACCAATAAAGTAAATATTGATTTAATTTAGTGGTAATTAAATTGACAGAAATATATGCACTCGTATCAACTGTTTTTTCTCACTTTAATTGAATATATAACATTTATTATTCGTAGTTTCAGAGTTGGGATTTCATTTAAAATTGTGTTTGATATAAACGTTTGATCTTTTAAAAGATGAGGTTTGTCCAAAAACATGATTGAAATTTTAAATTTACACATTCAAATAAACCCACACAATTGATATGTTTGGCGGTGTTTCAGTTTCAAATACGTATTGAAGAAAACGTATGAAGCAGTGAAATTTCGATTGAATCTAGTTCTCAATTTTATTCATATAACCCGATGATTTAAGATATTGGTGGCTTTATAAAAACTCCTTTTTGAGGATGAAGTGGTGTGTTTCATTCCCAGATTATAGTAATGACCTGAACTGACTTGACCTATTGAACTATCCATTATCAACTTTCTTCCAGCCCTAGTTTTCATTGCTAGCTCCTGGCCTTCTCCAAGATTCGTCGCGGTATAGCTCCAATTAAACACACATAGTATTTCTGAGTGAATTGTGTAAATAATGTGTAATGATTATGTTAACATCAAATGCAATCATTAGTACAAATCAAAGTAGAAATGAATTTAAAATTTTTCTTCTATGTAATAATCCTCAGTAATATAAAATGTATCACATTTTTTGACAAATCTCGTACATAGAGCTAGAAATAAATATCTCAATTTTTGACCAAATACAATTTTTTATGAAATATAAATTTCCAGCTAAAATCATACATAATATTTATAATATTATGTATGATATAATATATATATATATATATAAGAATTCTAAGAAAAAAAATCAATATACATATAGGCAAGAGCTAGTTTAGTAGTTGAATCCACTAAAATGTACATCTCAATGCTGGAAAATTTTATCACTACAATATTCAGGCAAGCTTATATAGTCTTGTTCATTTCCAAATTTTCAATATTTATATGCAGATTATAAAAATAATAAAATCATTGTTTTTCCTTTTCAGAAAAATTGCATTTAATGTTCACTATATATGAAGTAATAATGGAATGTCCCAATGACTTTCAAAGATTTTCATATTGAATTCTACATTAAAACTTTCTTTACTGGCAGTTGAGTTTCATTAGATCCGTAAATGCAAAGACCCGCTTCGCAGTTTTATTATTCATGAAATCGTTTTAACTACACGGAAACGTTTTCGAAGAAAATCCGAATAAATACGAAAACTACATACAATATAAAATGAAGTTTTGACGAAATTATGATTAAGTGTAATTTTAACTGCCAGTATCTGAATTTGTTATGAAAAAATTTCAACAAACACACTAACAACCAGATAAATCTGAATCTAATGAAACCAATCGATGAAATAGTATAATTTTTTTATTTATGGTATGAGTATTTATTGATTTCATATAGGAAATATAGGAAACATTTTAATTAGAACATTTTTTTGCCGAAACAATAAATGAAATATCTCAGATAAATTATAAATAATTTTCCAACCAAATTCTGTAACGTTAAAATAATTACTGTTGCCATAGCTTTATCACATAATATAGTGCACAATGTTGTCTCAACAAAAGTTTCAATTTAGTGATACAACCTATGAACCAGATGTCAAACTGAAAGAAACAACCGTTTATCGAACTACTGTATAATACAACATCGTTTTGATTTTGTATATCCTACATTGTCCTGGGTGGTTTCTCCAGTGAATTTTATCACTTCAGCTGCGGAATTAAGGGTAGAATCATTATCTGGAATGCTATTGACCGGAGAGGATAAAGCACTGACATCAGCACTATTGTTCCTGATTTGCATCCGCTGCTTCTTTAAATCGGCAAGAGTGCCATTGCCGTTTATTGTGACAACAACATGAACGGTTACTTTACCATTAACATCAGTAGAATAAGAGTTTTCTTTCGAATCGGATAAAGGACTTTCCATTATCGAATCACTATCTTTTCCCTCTGGTGCTCGTCTATTGTCTAAGTCGAAGGAGTTTTCATTTTTGGCATTGTCGTTTTGTGGTATACTGTCTTCATGTTTGGAAATGAGCTCGTTGCTAGGTTTCAGACTGTGCTGAGGTGGCAGTATGTTGTTATTAATTGGAACCTTGGACGTTTGATGTTGAACCTGAATATCGTCTAGGCTATCCAGGGTCTGAAATTGTAAATATGATATTGTTAGAACAGTTTTATTGAAATGTGGTTTATCACATAAGGTACCAATATTTTTACAACGTGACAAGTTCTTTTGAATGCCGATATTCAAACTAAAACCTGATTCCCAGTAAATAATAGACTCTAAAAATGAAGAATTTCATTTCTAGCTTACGTTTTGATACAGTTTGTAGCTTTGTCAAAACTTCGAAATAAATACATAAACGTATAATTTTTCAGGAAAATCTTTTTTTTCAAAGTTATGACAAAGCTACTATTTTTAGCGAAGCATAAACAAGAAATAAATGTCTTCTGAATTACTGATAATAAATATGAAAAAATAAATGCAACATTTTAACAAATTCTAGAACAACGTACTATGTTATCTTACACAACTAATCATTTTATTACACTATAAAATTCGTGAAATCCAAACCATGATCAGTATTAACTAACAACCATCTTAAATAATTACCTACTGACAAGTGAAGGACAAAGGACCTAAGGTCAATAGCCTTTTGTTTTTACATATAATTGAAAACTGTTATAAAAAGTAAAACAAATGTGTTTAATTTTCGATATTTTAATTCAATACACTTTACTCGTATTTGACATTTTGCCATACTGGCGGGTACGATTCTCTGAGGTAATAAATATATCAATACACATACTTTGTACTGTCAATTATATGTTTCCAATAAATATAATGTGAAATTCAATAAATACAATATTTTTGCGTACCTTTTCAATGAGTACGAATTTAATTGCGGCCGCTATAAAATTCAAAATTTGAAAAACGACTCAGATTATCACGAATTTTGGCCAGCCCTGTGATATATCCTAGTGATATCCCATATATCCTGTGATATATCCCATTTCATGACCAAGTGAGAACACCATATAAAACACTGAAGATAAACATTATGAAATCACAAATGAATTTACCAAAATTTTTCAAAGTGACTACTGTACAATAATCTTGAAAGAAAAATTCAGGTCTGCTAGACCAGTCTTAATTTCATTCTATGATATACTTCCAGTAAATCTATCGACAAGAAACGGCGTAAGTGTTAATATACAGTTTATTGATAACAGAAATGTGGAAAGCATCCCCTGAGTTGACATGAACTTACATACTTTCGACCATTCGTAGTCATTTAAACTTCAAATCTTCATTTTGATACAGAATAAAGTTGAGATATTATAGAAGATTCCATAATTACTTATAACAAAATTTTTTCGGTCCTTTGAAATTAACAGTATTGAATTGTAAAAGTAAGTTATCTTTTTTGAGATGACCTTTTCATTTTTTCAAGAATATCAACAGTATATGAGAAATTAAGTCAAAGCAATTCGGTCAAAAAAATTACAATATGTTTATTATAAAATAAAAAACTCCAGAATACCCTTCTGCTTGTAGCAGAACTTTTTAAATCACTACACTTTGTTGCTAATTAATATGTATCTCATTTTGTGGGCCACATACTCTGAATTTGTAGGAGACACAGACGACAGATTGTTGCTTCGCAAGCCTCATTTTTGAAACTGAACATAACGCACAAATTCGCACAGCTACCTCATTGAACCCGATGCAAGAAGTCGTTTAATGGAGCTCGTATTATATATCCAAGAAAAACTGATCAGAGTCAAACCTCTGCAAGGCGAATCACGTCTGTTTACTGCCGATAATATAGATATTCCGAAGAAAGAAACTCTTCCACATTCATGTCCCATATATTCGCTGATATGAAAAATTTCGATCATTTCTATATTTATGAGCATTTTGTACTATTACTAAACCCACGAGGTTTTTAATGATATATTTGATGTTTAGACTAATTAAAATTTCAATTAATGATCATTCTCCTAGGAAATATCTTGTCCCGGTAGTTTGAACGCTAGTTATTGAGTATATTACGTAATTCGAACAAACGTTGCACACCTGGAAGTAATCATCTAATAATAGTGAAATTCTGCAATCGCAAAACTCATTCGTGTTTTGCGATGTTTATATTATTTTTATACGTAACCAACGCGATTAGTACTGGACAAAAATAATTATTGTTTGCATAATGCAAAGCAACTTCAATTTCAACAAGGGGAAATTCATGAGATGGAATAATTCAGCCATAAACTTATACAAAAGAGGTTTCCCATAGGCTCTAAAAATGTAAGTAATTGGTAATGAAATCTGTGAATTTCATGTAATTGTTAATTTTTTTTCAAATAATCGAGTGTGACAAGCTTATACTTAATCTTTTCGGACATACTGATTTGAAACAAAAACGAAGAAGTAATGGGGTTATAAAGTACCCAAGTTAGTTTAGAGAGCTGAAAATCCTACATCCGTATGAGGGGCAGGTTTCTTCTTATATTGCCCAATAATTTCAATGCAAATAGTTAAAATGGCTCTTGAATGGAATGATCCTTTTAGTTGGTGTTATATCTTGTATGAAACCGCACCACCTACAAGTTCCAATAAACAAAACCGTTTCACAGAACAAAAATAGCTATGTATTTCTTATATTGGGCCATTATTTGTGCCATTAAGAACTATTATTGATACTAGCTCTACTGAATATCACTGATGAAATTATCAGATCTTTGGATGCTGGTCTCTCCTCGATTCTTCTTGATTATTCCAAAGCGTTTGATTCTATTGACCATGCTTTACTCTGTTCTAAATTTGCATTTTTTGGGCAGTAGCAGTAGCTTTCTACGAATCTTATTCGAGTCAGCTTACACAATCGGTTGTAGTAGATGATATTTTTCTGGTTCTGTAGTAATAACATCTGGAGTTCCTCAGGGGCCTATTTAAGACCCTTTAATATTCAACATCTATACAGCTGATATTTTCGTTGGTTGAAATTTTAGCTCTGCCAATTCTAAATTATGGTTTACCAATTGTCTACAATCTACTCGAATGCGCCTACAGAGGATGAAGAACTCGATTCGTGTTCTCGATTTGTGTTTCGATTAAGGAAATACGATAGAGTCTGGAAGAGGATTCAACACCTTCGATGGCTAAAAATTGAAAATCTATACAAGCTACGTATCTGTACGATTGTACATAGTAATTTGAGAAATAGACAACCGACTTATTTACTCGAGAAGCTGATTTTCAGAGGAAATTTGCACAATAAAAGGCATGTGGAACGTCTCAAGTCTCCCAGATTTCGTCTTGAAATATTTGAGCGTCCGTTTACATACAATGCCGTGAGAAACTATGATGAGGTGAAAAGAGAATAGCAAAATTTTCAGATATCCACTTTCCGAGAGAAGTTAAAATTAAATTGGTCGATATTCAGGGCATATAGGTGACTCAGGCTGGTTGATAATTTTGATGCAGAACATATTTGGTATCGAATAAAAAGAAAAAACATGGTTTTAATGTTTCACAGTTATACCTTTCTTGTACATGCATATTCTGTAATTTTTGTTGTTTTTTTTGTTGATTTAATTTTTCTGTTATTTTGTTTACTATTAAACTTATACATCTTCCTATGTTTTAGTAGCAGTAGCTTAAGCTAGACTTCACGCTGTTTAAAAGTCATTGCTGTACGAATTGTAAATTCAATGAAGACATATTATTATTATTATTTACCGAGATAAAAACATTCAATTTTCATTCGTTTTGTTATCAATGTATTCTCATATGTATCAGACGTATGCAACACATGGAGAAATTCATTAGGTAGCGTCTATTAATTACGTCAGTCATTTTGAAAGATTTTCTGATCCCAGCCCGCTGTTGAGAATTGACTCAAAGCCCTTCCTAATTCCTAACCTGACGTAAACAATTTTGGACTGATTTCTTCCGAAAAAGATTATACGATATTTTTCGAGACATCCTTTACTTGAAGTGCTTTTCGCTGAGATTCGCGTCGACTTTCTTTTTCCTTGAACACATTACGTAATTATGGACATCACCTTAGCGAATCGTCAAAAACTAATAGATTTCTCACCATAAGTAGACATTTTTTTCAAAACCTAACTTCAATGGAAAGATATATCTTAAAACAAGTATAACATGAATCCAGTATATTTAATTGGTTTGATTATATTCTGAACACGAGGTCTTTTCTATGGTGAATTTTGAATTTTCGCGGGCAGTGCACATTCGATTATTGAAATATTTTTTCATTATGTTGGTACACATATGTTTCTCATATGTTGAAATTATCAGCAATTTTGGATTAATACTTTGTTTCTGACAACTGAAAAGGTTACGCACGTTTTTGTGTTCCTTCGATTTCTTACTATTAAAAAAATGGATCAAAGCCTCTGTATAAAATTAGCGTTAAAAAACGGAATAAAAGGCTCCAACGCACGTGAAATGTTGACTGTGGCATTCGACCAGTAAACTTTAAAAAGTGTTTATAGGTGATACAAGCGCTTTACAAAAGCCTCGAAAATTTTGGTGACGATGAGCGTCCTGCAGTTGCAACCACGCCAAAAAGCGAAGTAAACATCGAAACGAGTAAAGCAAATGGTTTTGGAATCGACGAATCACTATTAGGGGCGTTTCAGAGGATAATGGCGTGTCAATGGGCTCGTGCAATGCAATTTTCTCGGATGTTTTGGGTATGAAACGTGTGGTAGCGAAGTTTGTTTCGGAATTGCTAAATTTCGAACAGGAGCAACGTCGCATTAGTATCGCTCAGGAGCTATTGAATGACATCGACAACGATCCAGATTTGCTCACAAAGGTCATAACTGGTGACGAAACGTGGGTATATGGTAATGTCGTGGAAACCAAAGGCCAATCATTCCAATGGGAGCGGCCAGCAGAGCCAAGATCGAAAAAGTCACGCCAAGTTCGATGAAAGGTGAAGGTTTTGTTCACTGTTTTCTTCTATTACAACGGCGCGGTGCACCATGAGTTTTTGCAAACAGGTCTTACGATTAATAAGGAACACTACAAGAAAGTTACGGAAAGTTTGCGTGGAGCAATACTGCTCAAACGATCGCTATTGTGCACCTCACTAGCTCATACATCAATGTTCGTAAGTTTTTGGTCAAACCGTAATCATGTCTTAAACCCCGTATTCAGTAGATTTGTCTCTCTTTGACTTTTTTCAAATCCCAAAACTAAAGAAACCAATGAAAAGAAAGCGTTTTGCCGTAATTGATGAGATAAATTAGAATCGAAGAAATGGGCATCGAGCTAATGGCCACACTGAAAAGCGCATTTGAGAAGTGGTTCGATGAATAATAATTTGAATTATTGGCTTAAGTGCATTATATCTGATGGGGATCACTTTGAAGGGGACAAAATGGATATTTACGAATAAATGAATAATTCTCTAAAAATATAATTGTAGGCTCAGTAGTCGAACCGTATAGTGACCAGGGTCACTAACGCTTTCGGCTCACTGGTGCGTTCACTGGTTCGACGTACTCCCTGATGAAATGTTAGTGATAACACCGCTAGCTCTGAAATTTCGGAGACGTATATAAATTCACCGGATTTATGAGCAACATAGACAGTAACACTGAATAATTTTATTCAAAATTACCATTGAGGATCTTTCGATTCCAAAATAACAATAATTTATTGGGAAAAAATCAATAATGAAGAAAAAAATCGAGGTTGACGATCTCTTTTAACTTCGAGATTCAGATTTCTTCCAGCTTGATCAGAAATTCTATTTCCAGTTATTCTGATTGGATGATGAAATCAAATTCATAGAGAGCCACTTGGGATTTGGTGGACCCTTAACTTGTAACTCCAGGAGATATGCGCTTAGGTACAAGCGCACTCAAAATTTATAAAGATATAAGATATTATATTTAACAACCAAAAAACCTGACTTATCAATTCTAATATCCACAACCAGAATCCAATCAGAAATCCAATATAGGAATGAATAAAATTTATAATCGGGCTATACTCCCTACTTACATCGGTGCATTTCGAACTACGATTATTCCCTGCTAAGCGGTCTTAACAATTATTTATATAACCAGTGTAAGGTATTTCAAAACGTTACACGTTTCCCATCGTGTTCTTGTGTCATTCGGAATCGGCTTTGAATTGTATGTCCATCTTTCAAACAAGCAGAGCTTTTGAAAATATAACTTAGTATTCATACTGCAGTATTATTAATATAATTCCATTTCATCGAGAAGAAAAAAACTGAGAAAGGTATTGTGTACCGATACAATATTGCAGACAATATATATAAATTTTTCAGAATTTTTAAAAGGTGTTATTTACACCTTTAATGTCGATCGCCTAGCGATGAACCTTTTGAGAGGGTTGAGAAAACCAAAGGTGGTTAGATCACTAACAAGTTCAATATGTACCGCTTTCATTATAAAACAGATGAATAATACACAAATATAATTTTTGACTATGTTTTTGTTCCTTAGTTTACCATCTTTGACTAGAATTGGGCCTTCATAATCACACCCAAATTACTACCACACTTTATAATATTGAAAGCCATCATCATAAGCTATGATGGCTTATAAGAAATGAATTATTTTATTCATTTTGCTTGAGTGAAATGAAAATATTTTCTAACTAAAAGTAGTATAGCAATCTGCATTTGAATTGGCAGCATAGAAAGGTTCAACATAGTAATGAAAAAAGAATTACGTATTCGATGAAAGATTCGGGAAATCCAAAAATAGAAAAGGGAACTCCCTCATTTATGGTGAAACAAATAACGACGAACTCAACACTGAATTATTATTGTTCCGAAATGATGATGAATTGATGCAACTACTATTGTAGAATTTGAAACATAAAATCTCGAGAGGCATTTTTAGAAAGTTGAGAGCAAGTTAAAAGAGGCAAATGCAAATGATATAGAGAATTTGAGTTTGATATGGCATGAAAAATGCAAGAAATAACGAGCTTTCGAAAATAAATTTAGGGATGTGTTTGAATTTGAATATTGCAAATTATGAGACAAATTTTACCAAGCTTTCAAACTCATGTAAAACTATTTTTTTTAATTTCATTTTGCCCGATATGAATATAATTCAATGAATGTGGTTATAATATTGGATTGATTATAATCAATTGAATAATTATTCTACCTAAAATACATTAATCGAAATATTGTGTTGAGATCATTTTAATTTTTATGTGAATATCAATTATTTCGTTTTTCAAACAAAGATTATATTGAGACGAAATTTTCACTACTTTCTCAAAAACTAGAAAAATTTGTGAAGTATGGCTTCTTCGGAAGATGCAGACCTCAGTTCAAATGATGATACCCTCCATATAGGTTTGGAGCTGCTCACCTTGATGGTTAGCACATTAATTTAATAGATCTATTACACTCTATAATTGTAGATCATTTTACGACTACGCAAATAGGAGATTTAGACGTACCTTATTTTTAACTGCTTCTATCCTGAGTCGAGCTTCTTCAACAGCATCCTTTCGGGTGGTCATACCTTTATCGCGGAGGGATGTCCGCCTTACAGATTGCGTTCGGGTGTTGCTCTGCGATCGCCTTACTTTACGTTTTGCCTCTGCTTGCCGTTTGATTTCTTGTTCGGTTCGAAGTTCCAGAATTCTCTCCTTCAACTCAGGATCCTCGCATATATCTGGAAATCGAAGAGAGAATTACAATCAGAGAACAATTAATTTATTCATAAGAGGAAATGTCATGAAGCATCTAAGCACTGTTTAATAAACGTCGAGAGGTGTGAAGTGTAGTATTGACTGAAGAGAAGCATATACATAATAAGTTTCTAGTGAACAAGACAATAGTTCACAACAGTTTTCAGCATAAGCGAAAGTTGCATAACATTTAGATAAAGCAAAGATATTGCTGAAAAAATTCGCCTTCAAGTGACCACAGACATTATTTTCATATAGAAGACGACGAATTATCACGAATTTTTACATAAGTCTTTGGATGCTGAGGAAACGCTAAAATTGGAAGGAATCTGGAACAGCTACCATATAATTCTCAAATGAGAGATCACTTGCTAAGAAGCCATAACCTTAAACATATAAAAAACCTCAGAAACAGTCACGTCACGACGATGCGATGGAAGTTTCGTGCTTCTCAATATAAATAAGGAGATTGAGACGGTTGAACTTGAATTCTCTTTTTCTATTTTATTCAATCAATTTACTTACCCAGAGGTGTTTCATCGTGTTTATTCTTAGCATTCAAGTCAGCTCCAGCCTGGGCAAGCAACTCTATGACTTCTAACTGAAAAGTAAAACACATAGGTAATGATCAAATCTAAGAAGAAATTCATAGGCTTCACTTACATGCCCCCAGCAAGCAGCCGCATGTGCAGGTTGCCAATCATCTTTATCCTTAACATCTGTGTGTACGTTGTGGTCAATTAAAAATTCCACTACCGACAAGTATCCATTCGCGGATGCTATGTGTAGCTGAAATAATGGAATATATTTTTAAAAGAATGAGACAAACAGATGTCCAAAAAGTTATTATTAATTTGAGAAACGAAAAAGCATTGGACTAAACCTTTCAAATATAACTACAAAAGAGGGGTTATTATTTCTTTTAAAGTGTTAAAAGTAAGAGTTAGAAATAGAATATAGGTAAGCAAGAAGTCAAATGAATAGTTGGTTTCATGAAGGAATATGAGAGTAGCTTATTCTATCATTGTTGTATAACGGTTAAACTATATTGGTTTCTGGTTCACTAGAAGTGTTCCAAAAAGTTTTGAAAAAACTCTTAGTAAAGGCGTGATCAGATGGGTGATTAGAACGATAGCATTTCATTAATGTCAATTGAGTTGTTGCAGATACCTGGCGACATATTTTTCACCAGGCTTTCTGAATTACATTGACAAAAAAAAATACTTGTGATTCGGGCATAACTACAACTAGTCGTCAAGAGTTTGTACAAGTGATTTGGGATATGTAATGTCTTCTTCGTTTACATTGTTGAACTGATGATATAAGTTTAGATCTATCTAATGAGATATAAGTAATGATCTGCAGTTTAGGTATAGTAGCTAATAAATGTTTCTGTACACACTGCAGATAGATCATATTCTTCAATAAATTTTGTGAACTTACACAGATCCAAAACTATATCTCTTATAGAAATAAGTGATTAAAATCATAATATGGATAAAATTCGTAGAAAGAGATTCAGGATTTTTTTAGACTTTCGGCGACAATAATGGGATTTATTTCAGATCTATTACTTTTGAAAAAAATACACGATTCGCCATTACATCATAAGAAACATTACTGAATTTTTTATTTATTGATAGGCCGTTACTTGGAGAACATGAATACAAATCAATTGATTTAATTCAATATATCATGTTTTATTTGAATGTCTAACAACTACTTACGAGTTTAGAATAAAGTATAAATTGGAATATCACAGAATGATAATCATTACATAGTAGGTGCAATGTCAATAATTATCTTACCGGCGTGGCACCTTGGCTGTCGTACGTTTCTAAATCACCATTTTTCATTGCTATTTGTTTGAGATCAGCTAACATTTGTCTTTCAGTAGAGGCTCTCGTCTCGTCGATGAGTTGTTGAGTGACCCCTCGCTTCGCCATTTCCCCCTCTATACAATCCAGGGCCTGTTCATCCTCGCAAATATCATAAGGCATGTTTCCATCGGCATTCACAGCTAACAAATTTGCACCGTTGTTGATTAGAACTCTGTTGATCAAACATTTTATTAGGGCAAATAAAAACATTCAAGGACATATTGATCATATGGAAGGCAATAAAGTGGTTTTTCAATTCCTCTAATAACTCTTACAACAACAATTCTGAGACTGAAATGCCTATAGATTCAGATATTTCTGCTAATTTATGAGCGAAGATTTATTATTAATTTTAGATAGTTAACTTTCTGTTACGCATCATAAGTTCATTATAATCAGAACTTTTGGGTGTTGTTTTCATATTCAGTAGTATACGGAATTGTAAGACGTAAGATATTTACTATTATTATGAAGAATTGAATATATTTGTATCTATTTGTTCTGAATTGATACTTCAATTAATATCTGATTAATTGTGATATTGACACCATTCAGGAAACTTACAGAGTAAAGGGAACTACAACCAAAGAACTGGAGCAGGCAACTTACGTTGGTTCCACTAGTTTGATGAAAATTATTGAAATGAAAAGAATTTTATGTAAATTTTGTTATCATTCAATTTGAATTCAGAAAAATTGCTTTTCTCAAGGATGTTATTCTCTGGGTGAATTGATGTATTATTAGTGTACCTTATAATGTTATTACGAGAAGCTTTATAGTTCTTGATAAGACAATAAAAACACGGAAAATTATTCATCAATGTATAAGCAATAAAAAATGTAATCGACAATTTTTGATTTGTCGAAATACAATAATTTTAAGAATTTAATCGACAGTTGTGGAGATTATACATGAGGTTCTGTCGTTCAGTTAATTTATGTTCATATTTGCAATCAAACATTTAGTTTGTTAGTTTCAGAATTATTCATTATTATTTCGCGATTGCACGAATTTATTTGGAAATAGAATTTACTGTTGAATTAACGGTATTTTTTAGTAAGAACATTAATAAAATAAATCAAGAACAAAAGTCAGTCTGACAATAAATTAAAAAGTATAATAGTATAAATTGAGCCACTTTTCAAATTCTCTAAAAATTATTGAATTTTATCGACATATGTTGCGCTATAACAATATATTAATTCTTATTTTGTTAAATATCTTCACAATAGGTTAATAACCCAAAAGAAAGGTCTGGAGAATTCAATAATGCTTGTAGAATTTTCCCGAGTGTTTCATTAAAATCCACCATTATTCTCTATAACTTTATCAAGTATCGAGGTAGAAGTTGATTGACATTATTATATAACTGATATTTATGTTTCAGCCCTCAGGGCATTAATTAATTATCAATATTTTTCAGTTTAATACGTTTAATTTCACCATTTTAATTTTCAATTAATAAAAGTTCATTTCAGAATTTGAAATTGAATCCATAGACAATGGAAATCCGACAATATAATGATGAAAATTGAACCTGACAGTTCAATTTTCACGACTGAAATGTTCGTTCGAATCGATTCTAGTCTATTCCAGACAATTTATCGAGCCACTCTGAAATCCGGTTGAGCATTGTTCAAATTATAGCGTCATTAAAATTTGGGAATTATAGAATGACACTTCCATTATACTTACTAGTATATACTGAACAATTTAGATAGTTTATAACGGAATATGATTTATAACAATTTGAAATTAAAATAAAAAATTCATGTTGATGTTGATAGCAAATCAATCACTGGATATATAAAAATGATGAAGATGATGAAGATAAAATGGTAACCATGTTAATTGAAACATATGTTTCATTATATATATATATATATATATATATATATATATATATATATATATATATATCACCATCATCAGCCTCTGTCCGTCCACTGCAGAAAGAAGGCCTCCCCTTGTCTTAGCCAAGATTCCCTATCGGCAGTCTCTCTCTTCCAGACAACGCTCAGCCAATCCACAAGATCCTTATCCCATCGATCGTGAGGGCGCTTTCTTGGTCTAACCCTGTCTCTGGGCTCCCAATCACCAACCACTGAGCTGACCAACGCTCATCTCTTGTTCGGGTTAGATGGCCTGCCCATTTCCACTTTGACCTTTTTACACACTCCACGACATCCTTCACCTTTGTTTGACCTCTTTACAGCTGCAGCGTATTCTATCTCGTATGGTTAGGCCCATCATGTATCTTTCTATACTTCGCTGGGATGTTCGAAGCTTCTGGATGTGAGCAGATTTCAGGGTCCAAGTTTCGCTGCCGTAGGTCATCGCTGGTAATACGCATTGGTCAAACACTTTGCTCTTTAAGGATGGTGGCATATCTGAAGATGTGTTTCAGTCTGCCAACTGTACCTCAAGCTGTTCTGGTTCTTTGCGTGATCTCCGGTAAAATATCCCCGTCTCCCGTGACAATCTGTCCCAGATATGTGTAAGACGCTGCTATTTCTAATGGGGATCCGTCCACCTCCATTTGTTCTTTGGTGCAGAAAGAGTTCAACAACATCTTTGTTTTTGCGGTGTTTTTTTTCCAGACCTATTTCCTCGCTCGCGATGCTCAGTTCATTGATGCGATCTTGAAGATCGATAGCATCGTGGGAGAACAGGACTATATCGTCAGCGAACCTCAAGTGGCTAAGGTAGCGGCCATTTATCTTGATTCCTTTCTCGCTCCAGTCCAGCTGTGGAACATACACCCTAAAGTAGCTGAGAACAGTTTTGGGGAAAACGGGTCCCCCTGTCTAACGCCTCTCATTATTGGCAATTTTTCCAAGTGTTTGTCTATTTTGATGGTTGCTGTGGCATGTTCGTATATATTCTGATCAGCTCGGTATAGCAAGATTCCTATCCTCAATAATGAGGTGGTTGTAGCTAGAGTTCTAAGCAGGTCAAATGCCTTCTTATAGTTAATAAATGCCATATAAAGAGGAATTGCATATTCGTTGCATCTTGATATCACTTCGAGGATGGGGAAAATGTGATACATCGTACTGTATAACTTCCTGAAGCCTGCCTGTTCTTTTGGCTGATATGAGTCCAGTTGTCTCGAGAAGCGGTTGGTAATTATCTTCATTAAGATCTTATATGCTGTGGGGAGTAAACTTATCGGTCTCTAGTTCCTCAGGTCCTACGCATCCCCTTTCTTATAGAAATTAGAGATTAAATAAGGAATTTGATATGTAATTTGAATACATCTAATTGTTTCCCCAACAATTATGGCCAATGTTAACACAAAAGTTCCTACTGTTGCTGAGGAAATTTATAAATATTACGACGCGACAGAAAGTTTTTAGACTACAAGCTAAGATGATCGATTATTGTATTAATTGGTCAACTCCTAAGAGTTTGGCATCATTCCTGTTCATTCATTTAAGAACAAAAAGAAATTGACGATTTTGTTTGGTATACTTCAGTTCACCTATTGTTGCTCAAGAAAGAACTATTTCAATGCAGAAACTAAAAACCACTCATCTAATGCAAAATTAGGAAGTGATTCCTCTGAAATTGAATTATAATACTTAATTCAATTTCAGCATAAAACGGGACAGCCTCCACAAGTAATATAATCATAATAATGAAAGATTAAATGTTAAATTTGTATTATATCTAGAAGTTAGAAGAAGAAAAATAGCTGAAATAGTGTTACATAATAAAAAATTGCCCCATAATGATAATATACTCCATATAAAATAGCTGAACAAATTTTCGATTTATATACAATGTGTAGAAAGATTTATTAGCTCTCAGACATTACTATTCTTTCGGTAAATTCATTAGTACATAAGATGAGAAAGTAAAATCATTCTCTTAAACCTGTTATTTACTTATATAACGGTTAAATGAAGAGGTATTTATTGTTTAAAATTACGCTCTTGTTTAGAACAGACGCTAATTAATTTCAATATAATGGTTCAATTTCTTGAGCAAGTGAATAATTCCTGTATAAATACATGTAATTCTGAAATGAAAAAAAGATATTTTCTGCATCACCTACTGTCTAAGAATCACCAACATCCATTATTCATAGAAAAAATAAATCAAATTCATTGGGCTGATGAGTAGGTATATGATGAAAATTCAATATCATATTATTAATAAAACTAATTCATTTACATGATACGATTATAAAGTGAAACCTACACAAATTAGTTAATAGTTATTCACACTACAAAAACTATGAACTACCAGATACAAAATCAACAATGTTTTGAAAAAATGTAACAGGAGATACTGCAACATGCTTTAAATTACACTCCGCTTGTGAAAGGAGTGTTTTCAACGATAAATTTATGACATATCGAACTTCTGATTGAATACAATGGAAATTATCATTAGAATTTGTGTTTCAGTTACTGATTGTACCAACTCAGTAACAGAAGTAACACAACAGAAGAAGATATATATTTATATATATATATATATATATATATATATATATATATATATATATATATATATATATATATATATATATATATATATATATATATATATATATATATATATATATATATATATATATATATATATATATATATATATATATATATATATATATATATATATATATATATATATATATATATATATATATATATATATATATATATATATATATATATATATATATATATATATATATATATATATATATATATATGTATATATATAAGGAAATTAATTTTTTGTGCTTATGCCACTGAACGAAATATTCAAGAAAATGAACACTAGAACATTCATTCGAAAAATTCAAATGAATCAAAGGAATAATATAGCAGAGCTACATATATATATATATATATATATATATATATATATATATATATATATATATATATATATATATATATATATATATATATATATATATATATATATATATATATATATATATATATATATATATATATATGTATATATGGAGCTACATATGTATATATAAATGTTTCGCTACTGTAGATATGTATTTTCAGTGTTTAATTGGGATTGAATTCCAGGACAGGAAAATAACCTGTCTAACTGAAGAGGTATAATTGATACATCTTTAGTATTTCCCAAGCTTTCGAAAATGTTTATTTTCGTAAAAAATATTGTATTTTTTTTTGAAAAAAATTTATTTCAACATGCCTTCTTATGGAAAATGCAATACAATACAATTGTATTGTACAAGTTTCGCCCTGAAAAAGAAAATAAAACATTTTCGAAAGCTTGGAGAATACTAAAGAGGCAACTTATTTTCCGGTCCTGAACTGCAATCCCAATTAAACACTTAAAAGAAATATATATATATATATATATATATATATATATATATATATATATATATATATATATATATATATATACAGAAATAGAAAAACAAGAAAGAAAAATACTTAGAAAGATTTACGGGCCAATCAATAGATACGGCATTTGAAAAAATCTTAGAATGAACTTTATCAAAAGACAAATGCAATAACGGAAGAAATCAGAAAACGACGTGCAAAGTTCTACGCACATGTCTACAGAATGAAACAGTCCAGAATACCGAAGAAACTACTCGATATAATTATGAAGAGTAAATGCGGAACATAGTGGCTAAAAGAGGCACAAAAAGATCTACAACAGATCAATATAAAGAATCTCGAAGATCACACTGAATGTCGCTATAAAATCGTCAGTCGCTATAAAAATGTCAAGTTTGAGCAAATTTCAAATCGTCAACCTGGAATAAAATGGACAGATGAACGGAAGACAGAGCATTCAGAGAGGATGAAGCGTTTTTGGGAGGCAAAAAAGATGAATCAAAAGTCCTAATAATTGCGAAATCAAGTTTAATCGCTCATGGGGAACAATCGTAATAATATTATATATATATATATATATATATATATATATATATATATATATATATATATATATATATATATATATATAATATATAATAAGTATTATATTATATATCTTTTGTAACCTTGAGTAAGTTGTGTAATGCTATTGAAGATATCTCGCAATTAAGACAACACTACAAATATCGCCACAAATTGTGTGAATGAGGATATACCCCAAAATAAAAATTGAAATTGCTTCTAGTCCGAGTATTTATTAAGGAAACATGTTAAAGACGACCTTAAATAAACCGTTTACTGAGGGTGTTATTAGGACTTCATGTGTTCGGTTAGTTCCTCTTTCTTCAATCAACATCATAAATTTTTTTGATGTTTTTTTGATCACATTATTTTGATGTAGATGTTTTGTTCAAATAAAAAAAAAAAATAATAACGGCACAAAAAAATTTCAACAAGATTTTGATTTAATCAATTATTACTTATAATAATTTATTGAGCGAATACCTCTACTATCTCCTTCCATTCGATCCTAAACGCATCCAATATTTTGGGGAATCAATGTGTTACGCATTCAAGCAGAGAAAAAAAGAGTTGCCGTATATATGTATATAGAAATCAACGAAATTCTGTATGAAAAATATAGATAATAAAAATTGCTTATCACCTCAAGTCACCATCTTCAACTTCATCATCATTACTCACTACCACCCTCCCACTCTTTCATCCTCTATGTTAACAAAATTGAGCAAAGTAAAGATTCCCACTCCCTTTAATGCCTACATAAAACTCAAATGATAACATGGTAATGGATATTCATCAAGTATCTGCGGATCCATTCAATTGAATGGTATTGAATATTCAGATAGGTATTTGGGTAGAATCTGAAGAAATTAGTAACTTACTTGACCAATTTCAGGTACCCGCAAGTGGCAGCAGCATGGAGAGGCGTCCATTTTTCGCTATCCTCGGCATTCACGTTGGCTCCAAACTCGAGTAACAAACTGAGCATAGCCTCATTATTATCGATGCAGCATTGATGCAATGCTGTAAGGCCGTCTTCGTTGCAGGAATCTGGACTCACTCCTTTCAGCAGCAATCTCCGCACTAGAAAGTTAAGTTGATCTTAACGTGTGCTGGGAATATTGACAGGCATACATTTTTATTTAAACATTAATTGAATTTTATTCCCAAACGTTTATGACCGGAATGGTCTATTAAATCTGAAGTTACTCGAACGGGTAAAGCCCATATACTGACTCGAAGCAAATACGTTTTTTATTGTAAAATCCCATAAGAACATTTTCTTTTAGTGTTTTCTCGTTTTTGGTGATAGAATTTTGAGCAAATTATACCAGTTCATTTTCAGGTGAGGTAATTTAATTGAATAATTCAGATAAAAAAATTTTCAAAATAGGTTGCAAAACAGAATATATGAAAGAGAAGTCTTATTGTATCGCCCAAAAGAGGAAACACTGAATGAGATATTTCTTATGGGACCTTATTGTTATAAACAGTTCTCTCGATTACGGCATTTTTCCAGATTCATGGAAATTATCAACCATAATTCCTGTTCCTAAGGTACAGAATACAAATATTTGCAATGAATTTCGCCCAGTTAATACAGTGCCTATATATGAAAAATTATTAGAATCCTGCGCGGGGGAACAGCTCCATGATTACTGCTATAAAAATCATATAATTGTTCCTAACCAATCCGGATTTCGCGAACAACACTCCTGCGAGTCTGTGGTTGTTAGTATAGCTGATGAATTTTTATCAGCTGTTGACAATAGCAGTTATGTATTAGCGGTGTTTTTGGACTTTAAAAGAGCCTTCGAAACAGTAGACATTGAAATCTTACTGAAAAAGTTGGAGAATATGAAGCTTACGGAATAAAGTACTGAACTGGTTCAGGTCATATATGTCTAACAGAGTACAGAGAGTACTATGTAAAAAGTGTCTGTCTGAGATATTAAGTGTAAATCACGGTGTACCACAGGGAACAGTTTTGGGTCGTTACTATTTTTAATATATATTAATGACATAGTACATGTAGCCACAAAATCTAAAATAACTTTGTTTGCTGATGATACGATGATGTATATAGTAGGGGAAGATTTACACCAAATGGTATCGGATATGAACATTGAAATGAACAAGTTATTCGCGTGGCTGTGTGACAATAGATTAAGTTTAAATGCAGGAAAATCAAAATTTAGTATATTCGCCAAGAAATCACGAATGATAAATGTGCAGGTTGATAATATATGTATTTCTGTAAACGGAGAAGCCATTGTTCACGATGAACATATCAAATACTTGGGTTCAATTTTGGATTCGAATTTAAACTTTCACGCACACGCAGATTATATAACGAGAAAATTTTCTAAAAAAGTAGGATTCTTATCACGAATCGGCAAATCTTTGTCTATGAGTACAAAGTTGTCGCTCTATAAAGCCATTGCACTTCCTCATTTACAATTCTGTTGTTCCTTATTGTTTAATTGTCCTCAATATCAAATAAGTAGATTAGAAAAAATACAAAATAGGGCTATGAGATCTATATTAAAATGTAATAGATATACACCTGTCAAATCCATGCTTAATGTGTTAAATATGTTATCTGTTAGCCAAAGAGTTGTGTTTAATGTACAAGTGTTCATTTTTAAACTGAAAAGAAATATGTTACCAACCTACATTAGTTATAGAGTTCGATTATTTAAAGATGTACATACTTATAATACGAGATGCAAAACAGACTTTATCCTTGGAAAATGTAACACCACACAAAAGCTCAAATCTATTTTGTATAAAGGTTTAATTGAATTTAATGGACTTCCTGCACATATAAAAAACTGTGAAAGTTTAAAAGTATTCAAAAGACTTTTGAGAACGTTCATCTCAACCAAATGCAATACAGTTTAAAGTCACTCTAATTCAATTGAGCTTTGTTTCTGCTAGTACTCTAATTGATGTTTATCATGTAATATTAGTTAGGTGCTAAGTATAACGTTTTTGTTTTTCTACTATATTATGTTATTTACATATATTGGTACTTTACTTAATTCACAGTATTTTACTTTTCATTATTTTAATTTTTAATTAACTTGTTATTACTATATTTTGTAATATGATGTAGCAATTCTGCTCAATAAATACATTATTATTATTATTATTATTATTATTATTATTATTATTAAACTTTATTGATTACAGACAGTAATGACTCCGCCCTTTCTGTGAAGTCAAGACTAAGAAGGTAGTTTATTGAAATAAGAAGTTAGAGTACAAGCAGTATGCAGAATCTGTTGAAGAGCTGTTGGACATCTTCAGCGGCAGGCTTACTGTTATTCTCAAACTTAATCAACTACGTCTCGAATGGATCGAACGGTGAAATGAAATGAATAATTATTTGATTGTGTACGTACTATCAATTTGTAAATATAAAAATTTCATTTGAACTTAACCACAAGAACTACTGAGTACAAAAAAAAAAAGTTAGGTACAAATGCTATAGTGTTACGTTTTGTTATCGCATATCCATATGAAATTTTTTAATATCAATACAGTTTCCAATATCAATTTCTGCACTATAAAGTTAGGTTGATCTTGATATATGCTGAAAATGTTGGCTGACGCTAAAAAATAGTCGGATTTCAAATGAGAAATTAGATTAAGTATTTTGAAACCTTTAAGAAATGACTTCAAAAATACTTGGCCAATCTTCTCAAACTAAATGAATAACGCTCTGAAATGTTATAATGGGGTAATAAAATGAATAATTATTTAAAAACTGATATTGAATTATCGCTTACCTCTTAGTGAAACATGATTAATTAAAAATTTAAATCAAACTATTGGCTTAATGTTTCACACATATATTTGTGAAACATTAAACCAAGAGTTTGATTAAGATTTTTTTTGAATCATTATTTGATTGTGTACGTGAACAAAATCATGCGAAAAAATTAATTTACGAATTAATTTCGTATTAACGTTCGAATTAATTAACTTTAAATATTATTAGGCCATTGAAATCACCCAAAACAATGATTGTTGGTATGTTTATCCGTTTGTCTGTGCATGCTACTCTCAGAAACGGCTTATCCGATTTGAATGAAGTTCCAAAATTTTTATTATGGTAAGCTTCACATTTACTGTTTGTTTCGTGTCAATCGTCTTATGAATGAAATAGTTATGGCAATATAAAAAATCCCATTTCAAAAAGAAGATTTGTTTAACTGCCTATATCTATACATTATTTCTATATTCAGTATCATTGACTGAAACTTTCGAAAATATTTGATTATACAGACCTAAGCCTACATATTAGACGAATTTCTGATATAGAGCGGTGACGTAACAAAAAATATGTGGTTGCTAAAGTAACAGCTCAGCGTCGTATATCAGATACTGTTTCTACTGGAGATGACAGTGGACTCATCACTGACAATTGTGACAGGGAGTTGTGAGAGGCAATCTCTTCCTTTTCGAATTATATCTAAATACATAAAACAAAGTAATTTTATTCAAACCAAGGTTATGATTATAAGTATTCATTAATTTCATTGCAGTAATTAAATTCATCAATTAAAAGGTACCACTGCATTCATTGACTCTTCATTATTGGGCGTTACGAAGTTCGCCGGGTCAGCTGGTTATTTAATATGTCTGCACTGAGTTGAGAAAGCAGATTTACCTGCTTATATCACGTCCAGGATCCCATCTGTGGTAATTAATATGTCTATACATAAGCTGGGAAAGCAGATTCGGAAGGTGAAAGTCATATATGTCTGCTTGGGATAAATCGGAACTTTAACTTGAATTATATTCTGACATTGATAAAATAAACTGTTACTTCATTCTGCATATATTTTCATTATCAATGCATTTATTGGGGATATGTATCCAACTATCAAGTATAATTTTATTAGATGAAGAATGGAAGTTCTAAATTGCACCAAGGCAAGTATAGATTTTTCTGGGTATTATTGCGCTTTATAATAATAATAATAATAATAAGTTCTTTATTCTCAACAGTTGTAATACCCAATTACAGGAAATAATATTACAGTGTTGAATACTAACTAAATAATTAAAATGAAAGAGATATAACACAAAGGTCATTCTATTATGAAATAACTAAAATAGAAACTAATAACTAACTAAATAATAGCATTTAATGAAATATTACAAATAACTCAATCTAAATCAATTCATTTAAGTCAATTTTCGTTGTTCACATAACTCCTGATAATAATTTCTATGGAGTCAAAGTGAATGTCTCAATTATTGGCAACTCTATTGAATGTAGACTCCATAAACCAAATATGGGGGATTGTATCAGCGAGTTGATCCTCGGAGTCTCTAGGTGGAATAATTCTGTATTACAAGAATTTTGACTAGAAACACGAACAAGAGAGGAGGACAATCAATACTGTTGTGAAGTAATTTGTAAAAAAATTTGTTAAGTGCTTTGATAATCATGTACGTACTATATGTAGTTATAGAATTTCACAAACTGAGTTCATCATTTCTGCACCAAAATTCATTAATGGCATCATGTTAATCTTCTATTAGTGGTGAACAATTAAGATTGAGGAATATAACCTCAATTGTCAGATTTTATCTAGTAACAAAGAAAGATTTTCAAATTGACAATGGTCATAATACACATATCAGTAAGCATATTGAATAAGTAACACTTAGCTTGGCTTAACAAAAATTTCATTAATGTACTGCTTGACGATTGTTGTCGAAGGGTTGTTACCCATTTTCATAAATAGGGTATCACCACACACCAATTGTCAAACATTTATTAAATGAAATTTTTGTGAAACCAAGCTAAGTGTTATTCGTTCACGATATTTAACAATGTTTCACCAAGAGATCAGCGAATATTCAATCAAAAATTATTATTCATATGCAATACTGAACACCAATTTCAATCAAATAACAAATTTGTGAATTAAAAATTTGCCATTGAAAATATGAAAAATGTTTGAAATATGTGCTTATTGTAACGACAGTTGTCGAGGATTTAATTGTTTTATTTCAAAAAGCCGTTTTTTATTGGTCCTTATAGAACTGTCGATTTCTGAGCAACACAGTTCTAGAAACGCTGTTCCTAAGAGTTTGGGCTGGAATAATGCATAATATATGACCACAATCACAGCTGAAGATGTCGATAAGAGTAATGACGAAATTTTACGATGCAAATCCAATAAGGAGCGCTTTAAAACATGTATATCATTTCAACATTCAATTTACACACAACAAAACAATCGTGATTTACACCCACGTTTTTTCGATAGCTACATAATTACGAATTTGTATTTATAACTTCAGTTTTTATATACTTGTACAATACTTGCTCATGACATCATTGCCGATAATTTTTATGGAGTTGAGTTATTTTTCCATATTCCATGGATGAAAAAAGAAACAGTATCAACAAACTGAAAAATTTACCTCGTTCGGTTTTTAGTATACATGCGATATTTCGACCATGAAAAATTTCAAATAATTGTGAATGATCAAAAAAATACTCAAAGTTATTTTCGATTCTTTGATCATCTTAATTTTCAATATTTATTCATTTTGCGTCAATCAGATGAACCGTTAGATTCAGCTCATATATGTCTGATATCTATGGACGATAAACAAAACTGAACGAATTGATCTCATTCGAATGAAAGGACCTAGCATTCAAGAATTATCAACGAAAAACGTTGATGAAATGTTACAATAGTTTGTCATGAGAAATGTTCGAAAAGAATTATTTAAAATACTTTTTATTTCTTTAAAATACTGAAAAACTAATGTTATAATCCTAGCTCATTATTCAGAATTGGAATAGGTAACGCATAACTTTAATTACACTAATTTCTAACAATTATTTATACAATACTAGCTGACCCGGCCAACGTTGTTTTGCCATATAAATTATTATAATTATATATATATATATATATATATATATATATATATATATATATATATATATATATAAGTACTTATTATATAAGACTTATATAATATATATAAGTCGCTTTCTCTGTAAATCTGTAATATCTTCGAAAATATTCATTTAAATCATATGCTGTTAAGGGCCATATAAATCTATATAAAATCTACAATGTATTTAAGGTATTTAATTGGATAAGGATTAATGTTGTATTGGTTAAATTCGTAATGTTAAATTCGCTTCGAAAATTAGCCATTATTTGTAAAAAGTAAATGAGAAAAAAATTTTATTGTGGTATATCCATAAGAGATAGGCATATACCATAGCGGAGTTCTCTGTAGACCTTTTCAATGTGTATAATACTTAGTACATTATTTTGATAAATTTCGTAGGGTTCAGCCTTCGTTTGCAATGTTAGCGAAAAAATGTAATTATTTACAACATCACATTAGAAACCTCAAAAATTATCCACTATTTCATGGATGCTCTTATACATATAAACCTTCCTCTTCAATCACTGTATCTACTAAAGAACACCACATAAAAATCCTTTGCGTAGTTTTAAAGATTTAAGCATACATGGGGATATAGGGACAGAGAAAGCAACTTTGTTTTATACTATGTAGCGAAGTATTGCTATTCCTCGCTGGAGAGCTGCCGCAAACGCTACGCCCCGCAATTTTTAAATCTGTAATATCTTCGAAAATATTCACTTAAATCATTCGGTGTAAAGGGCCATATATATCCATATTAAATGAACAATGTATTCAAGGTATTTTATTGGTTAAGGATTAATACTGTATGGGTTAAAATCGCTTCGAAAATTAGCCATTATTTGTCGCAAAAAGTAAATGACAAAAAAAAGTTATTGTGGGTTATTCATAAGAGATAGACATATACCATCCGGACTTTTCTGTAGACCTTTTCAATGTGTACAATACTTAGTACATTATTTTGATAAAACTCGTAGGGTTCAGCCTGCGTTTGCAATGTAAGCGGAAAAAATGTAATTATTTACGACATCACATTAGAAACCTCAAAAATAACAGTACTTCTCCACTATTTAGTGGATGTTATTATACATATAAACCTTCCTCTTGAATCACTCGATCTATTAAAAAAAACTGCATCAAAATCCGTTGCGTAGTTTCAAAGATTAAAGCGTACAAAGGGACAAAGGGATGTAGTGATGAATGTTTTGCTTTGGCAGACACGTCTGGAGGTTATTTGATTGAATACAATTTCGAATTTATTTCGTCGCATCCACACTATATCTCGCTTTTGGAAAAGGTGTACTTAAGTAAATAGTTTTATTTTAAGACCACATCTTGAAAATAGATGAAGTGAGGTATACAATTCTGGGTCAACGTCTATGTGTTTATATTTTTAAAAGCCTTTTACGTAGGCTAAAATAAAAAATATTTCGAAAACATGGAGATTTCTAAGAATTTATTTACCTTATCTTCAGTAACTTTATTTACTACGATTTTTATTCTCACAATAAAAAAATGTTACTTGAGCTTTTTCACGATAACAGTGACTCGATGCATATATATTCGAAAAAACAATCACTCGGCTTAAAAAAAAAGTGATAGCACAAGTGGGAATTTACACCCATGTCTTCACAGCGACTCGAACCCAAATCGTACAGCACCATAGGCGGATGTTCTCTATAGATTTATAAACACACCTATGGAAAAGTGTTTATGGTTATGTTTAATTTAATCATTTTAAACATTTTTTTGCATCGCCTTTATTAAGTTTATTTAGCTATCTGTCTTCTGATAAAAATTTTTATACGTTATCATATCGGTAAAGTTATCTAAATACAATTAGTGAAGGTGATGAAAAAACTTTGGACATAATTGAATTTAGAATAGCCATGAATGCTTTTCGACAGGCACGCTATCATAGGTGTGTTTATAAATCAATAACGTAGCTCTAAAAAAATGTCTCATCTGGTTATCAGATGGGTGAAGGTCGAGCCTCCACGTCTCAAAGACTGTTATGATAACTAGTGAGTGCGAAAATGAACCAACAGAAAATCAGATTTCTCGCAACAATTATAAATAAAACTCTGAAATTTGAACTTACGTAGTGAAGAAATATTTATACATTAAAAATATTCAATGAGATGTATGAATTCTAAGATTCAATTGAATCTTAGAATTCAATTTATGATATGAGGATATGAGACGAGGTGAATGATTAAAAAATTATTTTGGGGGAGACTTTTATAGAAAATAATTATACAATTTTTCCCAAGAATTTGAATCTTTTTCATAATAATAATAATGATAATTTTATTCGGACTTAGGCTACAATCCACTATCTAATCTTCCAGAGGTAAACAGTTCCTTTTCCTTTAGAAATGTTAGCTATAACCAAGTAAGAGATGCTAAAGGTTCAATTAAGTTGAGTAAATCTTCAGACTATTATGGCTTATCAACTTACCTTTTAAAAAAGAATGTTAATAATCTGATTATCCCTCTTACAAGGCTTTTCAACTTATCAATTGCAAAGAATGTTTATCCTGACTGTCTAAAAATTGCCAAGGTGATTCCATTGTTCAAGAAGGGTGATGTTAATGATATAAAGAATTATAGACCCATCTCCTTAGTACCGGTCATATCAAAAATTTTTGAGAAACTCTTATGTACTCAGCTAATAGAATCCAACAACTTATTTTCTGCCCAGCAATTTGGTTTCAGGAAGGATAAAAGCACCAAAGATGCAATTTTAAATTTTATTGAATTCACACTGGAATGTTTTGAAAATGGTGATTTCCTTTTTAAATTATTTTTGGATATTGCAAAGGCTTTTGACTGCGTCTTGCGTCTCATCCGGTTGGTAAATTGACGGGATATGGTTGCTCTGGGGGCGTTTGTGCTCTCATCGAATCTTATTTAAGTAATCGATTTCAGGCAGTTTTCATTGACAATAGATGGTCAACACTACAAAAAGTTGAACTTGGTGTACCTCAAGGATCGGTTCTAGGACCGATTTTATTTCTGATTTTTATTGATGATTTGCCTTCTTATTTGAGTAAATATAGATCTATTCTCTTCGCCGATGACACAACTGTCTCCATTGCATCTGATGGTCTGGCCGCCATTGCTGATGAGGCTGTCGTGGCGCAGTTGAGAGCTTTAGATTGGTTTGCTTCCAACAAACTCGTCGTAAATGAGCAGTTAAGCTAAACAGTTAAGCTTGTTTTCTCCTTGAGAGATATAAATAATGAAGACCTACTGGGTCACCATTCATATCACTTGATACAACCTTACGTTGGGAAGCCATGCTGATCAGCTGGCCTCAAAATTGTGTAAAAACATTTATCTGCTCAGGAATATGTCAACTAGATTATCTTCTGATATTCTAAGAGTAGCCTATTATGCCCTAGTTGAATCATTGCTACGATATGGTATCCTTGCTTGGGGAAATTGTGCTTCACACACAAGAATTTTTTCATTGCAGACAAGAGCCATAAGAATTTTGTCTGGCCTCAAATATCGTGATGATTGTAGGAATGCTTTTGTATCTGAAATCATATTAACTTTTCCATGTCTTCACATCATGGAAGCATTGCTTATGGTACATAAAAATATTGTAGATCATAGTGTTAATGGCGACTTTCATAATTATAACACACGAAATAGAATGTTGATCAGAAATAATTTTTGTCGATTAACGAAGTCTCAAAAGGAACCTTTCATTTGTCAGTTAAGCTGTCTAATAGACTACCTTCTTTTATAGTGTCCTTGCCTCTAAATAATTTAAAAATATTTATTAAGACATTTTTAGTGAAGCATACCTTTTATAGTATCGATGAGTTTCTAAATTTTGATTTTACTAAAACCATAACTTAAGTAACTTATTGTTTTTTGTTGTCAACTATGTGTGTTGTTTTTTTATTTTATAATTTAATGAGCATGTACATGTCATATGGATATAATAATAAACAATTGAATGTATAGATGTTAAATGGAACTCTTGAAGCGCCTAATTTTAATTGTTTTTTGAACTTTTTCAGAGAACTGAAGTTAGTAATAGATGCTGGTAATTTATTGTCAATAGCCACAGATACATACCTACTTGGGACTCTTCTCATATATGGCACTTTTGTGCTTAGGAAAAAGTAATTTGTGTCCATTTTTAGTGCTATATTTCATTTTCTATAAAAGATTTCCTACAGGATTCAGTCGGCTGGAGACGAAACAATAGCCTTATTATCCTCTTTTACGCAATGAAAACTCTCTTCCAGTCAGTTGAAATTCCTTATAATAGAGTATTGAAGGATAGGTGTGTATGTATGGTTGAATAATATACACCTATAAGATCATTTTCCCCAATACTAGTCCTCAACTGGGGAGGAGCGTAGTAACCTATACTGAGTTTTCTGCAATCATGGTCCACATTAGGCTCTCATCTTAACTCCGAGTCAAGAAAACATCACAAATATTGGATCTCATAGTTATTGGTATTCACCAACATATTACTAGGTAGCCTAGTATTATGAAACTGTAGCTGCACCGTTTTACTCTCATTGAGAATCAAACGATTGCGCTGATAACATGCCTCGAATACTTTCCCGATTCATGCCATTGTCACATACTTTCTCGATTTTTACCTCATCTTCTTCAGTCGAGCATCCCCAGAGCACAACCGATATATAATCCGCATACATAAAAGCAACTTCCTTCCGCATATATTCAGGCAGGTCGTTCATAAATAAAACAAACAATAGTGGCCCAAGTATCGACCCCTGCGGGACAACCAACGCAGCCACACATTCCTCAGACATACACCCATCAACGCGTTCTCTTATACTTAGTATATTTCACAATAAACACTAGGCAAGCCGATATTGTAAAAATGCTCAACAGCAATATTCGAACACATAAAATCGAATGCCTTACTCAAGTCAAAAAATAACGCTACAACTATATTTCCTTCGTCTAATTTTCCATAAATTATGTTCAATATCTCGATAGTTGCAGTTTCATTTGACCTGCCCCGATGAAAACCATGCTGCGAAGATGAAATGAGGTCATTCGTTTCAAGGAAATCCACAACCTGAGCATAGAAAACATAATCCAGCACCTTAGAAATTTCACCGAGAACTGAAATCTGTCGATAATTGTCGGGCAATATCGCATCTCCTTTTTTGAAAACAGGAACCACTACAGCCTGCTTCAAACTATTAGGGAAAATTTCTTCGCTAAACTATATGTTTATCAAATTAAGAAGATGACCGGCGATATACTCCGAAAAGAGCTTAATAACATTGGTACTTAGCCCGTCCACATCAATCGTGCTGCATGCCTTGAGATCATTTATCATCCGCAGCACGGATTACTTCAAGAACAAAGATTTACATGAAAAATCGCATGTTGTGGGTGGAAGAATCTTATTAGATCCGAAATAATCACACCACATTATGCGTCCCATAGATACAAAATATTTCACAATGATATCAGCAAATTTTTAATTCTCAGTTTCCAGGGCTCCCCTCCAGTTCAGATTTATGGAGACTGAATTTCCCTTAAACTCTACATGCTCACTCAATATCTTCCAAACACTCTAGTTCTGCTCCTAGAGTTCTCTATTCTAAATTGATGATACAATTGATTAGACCTCTCGATCTGTTATTTGTGGCCTTTTAGTCTAAATTACATACGTATAAATAGCATATGAAAAAGTACGGCATAATAATCGTTTCTATAGTTAAAGACTTTTAGTAAAACTGAAGGTTCTACTGAAAGTTATGAGCACCATCGTGAAGGGGATCCTATGTTTTGAAGACCATATAATGTACATCAAGTTAAAGGCAATTGGGAAGCTGGCTATACATTCCGTCTATAACCCCGCCTATGACCACTATACTCTAAATGATGAAATAATGAATTACAGTTCTTTATTTCGATAAATATCAAAGATAGGAATCAATATTTTGTCACGCAATCATTATTTCATTGACCAAAACTTGGGAAAATGTATGGCTGAAGGTCGAATAAAATGGCAAAAGTGCGGAATTTTGAAGTTCTGTGATAAATTTATCTTATATGAAAACTGAATGAACACTAGATTTTCTAGTGTCAATACAGATGTGTTCATAAGTGGAGCCTCTATCCTAGATAATTTCAATCAAAGAATTAAATAGTTCTACATACACATATGGTGCAATAACATGTGAATTCGAAAATCATTTTCGATCTTTGAAGAAACGTTTTGCCCTCAAAAGTAATCTCGAAACATAACATGGGTTCATATTTCACAAACACCTCAGTCAATTCACAAATAACACGAAATGAACCACCTTATAAAACTCAATCAAATTTATACTCATATATCAAATATATGACATTAAAAATATAGGTACATATAGATCTAGTACCACCAGTACTTTCCACTTGAGAATCGATTATATCCCTGTGTATTACACCAGTACGACAAAGTCATATTCGAATAAAGGGTCCTTCAATGTTTACCATTGAAGGACCATTTAATAAAAAAACCATTTAATATCTATAATCGATATTAAATGGTTTTTAATATCGATTATCGTTTTTTGTTTTATCCAAGTGGTTTCAAGCTTCAAACATTAGGTGCATTTCAAATTTTCAACTTGAATGATCAATCTATAAAAGGGGAATGAAGATTGAGTGGTTGTCAGATAATATAATGAATAATTTAGTAGCCATATTTCTTATGAAATCAGGGTGAGTTTTAATAGCAATTGAGATTTATTACATCATAGTTTTGTCAGTTTTCCACACATTATTTTTAGTCCATTTAATTAATTTTAATCAAATGATAATATATGAGAACTACAAAATGTAAGTCCTAAAATATGTTTCAATTTGAAATTATTTCATTATTTTCCTACTGTGGTGCGGTAGAAGTCGGGTTCCAGTCCCGCTGAAGACATGGGTGTTTGTGCTTGTCTATGATTTAAGTAGTTTAAATAATAATGATATATGCTGGGTAATGTACATTGATTAAAAGCCCAATGGCCGTTCGGAACCGCAGTTAAACTATAGGTCCTCTGAATTAGAAAAAAAATTATTATTTAATTCAATTAGTCATCTTTCATCTGTAAAAATTGTTATAATGTAATAATGAAAAGACTATAATAAAAAGTAAATATTATAATGTAATAATGAAAAGATTATAATGAAACGTAAATATATATTTGACCAGGCCCTAAAAAAATTTCAATGATTCTCATTAGAACAGTAGTTGAGAACTTTCAATTTGATTTCTTTCATGTTAAATTCATAGTCGATTTAAAATGTAGGATTTTTATGTAAAATATTACCTTCCTCAATGTCATTTCTAGCTGCTGCTTCAAGAAGTACCACGCTCTCACTAAAATATATGTTTCTCTTATTGGACGACTTCATTTTTTGGGACTTCTTACTAAATTCCTTATCTTTGTGAGACCATACCTTAAGCTGATGATTTCTTCTTTTCCTAGCTAATATCAGTCTTTCTTGAGTGGGCATCTGCTCAATATGTGGCATCTCTTGTATAAGGTCAGAGTGCTCCATATTGATTCCTTATTATATATGTTTTTCTAATACTGAAACAAATTTGAAGACGTTTAGAAATTTAGAACAGTGTATCAATTGTGAAGACTAAAACTTTGCACTTGTATAATATTAATTTTTTTAATCCGATAGAACCAAATATATAATTCATTAGTATCGAACAAATTAATTTCATTATCTTGAGTCAATTGTCTCATTTTCATATCATCTTTATATAATATCATATAGAATATGACTTCATAATAGTAATCAAAATAACTGACAACGGTTCAAAAAATATATATTTCAAGTTTTCTTGGTTTGGATTTACTGGAATTCAGTGAAGTCTCAGATGTTTTGGGTACGAACTCCAGGCTGGTTATGGGCATTTGTTTATAGCAATAGATGTAGTGGTTCTTAATTAATAATGGTCAAAGTAAAATAAAACAGTTCAAATTCAAACCGGTCGGTTTCGCTCACATAATCAGCTATGTGATCGGTACAGCTACAATTTGTTTCGCAAAAGGAAACTATCTTCAAATATGTCAAAACACTAATTTGTGTGAAAAAATGGTCAATAAGAATACAAGGGAGAATAAAAAAATCAATATCTAATAAATAAATATACTCGATATTATATATGCACTATATATATATATATATATATATATATATATATATATATATATATATATATATATATATATATATATATATATATATATATATATATATATATATATATATATATATATATATATATATATATATATATATATAGATATTCATTTATATATATATATATATATATATATATATATATATATATATATATATATATATATTATATATATGTCCTACATATATATATATATATATATATATATATATATATATATATATATATATATATATATATATATATATATATATATATATATATATATATATATATATATATATATATATATTGTTGTTTTGTTCTGTGTTTTTTCCTTTTCAATCAACTTTCAAGTGTGTAACATCTAATAACTTGAACTACGCCGTTCTGATGAGAGCCAATTAGCTTGAAACATATGTAAACGGCTGTTACAAATAAACAAACAACGTAAATCTCAGGTAAATACCGTAAACTCTTAACTTCATTTTCAGCCTGACAAACCTTGTTTTTAATTTATAATATTGTCGGTACAAAATTCTAGGAGGTATAAATATCTCATCGCAGGTAGACATCGATTCAGTCTGAAAATATAGCTTTAACAAGCTTGGTCAAGATATTCGATTTAACCAAAAATGATGTAGATTCCTCACGTGGAATTTTGTGTTGTTTTGTTCTGTGTTTTTTCCTTTTTAATCAACTTTCAAGTGTGTAACATCTAATAACTTGAACTACGCCGTTCTGATGAGAGCCAATTAGCTTGAAACATATGTAAACGGCTGTTACAAATAAACAAACAACGTAAATCTCAGGTAAATACTGTAAACTCTTAACTTCATTTTCAGCCTGACAAACCTTGATTTTAATATATATATATATATATATATATATATATATATATATATATATATATATATATATATATATATATATATATATATATATATATATATATATATATATATATATATATATATATATATATATATATATATATATATATCCGTGGACACGTTTTTGAAAACGTATATTTGGTGTCGGATACGGATCTGAATATTTGATTTTGAAATGAATAACCTGAATTGAATTCAATAGATTACCCTTGCTTGCTAATCACATTTCATGCATTGAAAATTAATATGGTGATAAAACCGACAAATAAGTACGGATGTTTCTCTCTCGGATATTGGCGCATAGAGATACGAATTAATGGCACATAATTACTTGTATCTAACTATATGATTTGTTTGTTGATGTTGCTCGCGCTGGACCATGTGCTAGTTGCTGTGAGGTCAATTATTTGAGTTTGAATGTGTCGAAGTGTAATGTTGTTTCTTTCACCAGGAAAAGAGACCGAATTGACTGTGATTATAGCGTCGGTGGTCAGGTTCTCTCTCGTTCTGATAAGGCGAGAGATCTTGGTGTAGTCTTCGACCAGAAGCTTTTCATTGTCCCACACATCAACCAATTTATTTCATCTGCTGCGAAGATATATGGATTCGTAATACGTAATGGCAAATATTTTAATAATTCCTCAAAATTCATAGGACTATTCAATAAAAATCTCATTGCAGAGCAGGAGAGAAATTTTATCACTCAAATTTTTGTACAAATTACTGCACAATAGTATTGATTGTCCTCCTCTCTTGTCCGCTTTAAAATTTCGTGTTCCTAGGCAAAATTCTCGTAATACAGAATTATTCCACCTAGAGACTCCGAGGACCAACCCCCTAATACAATCCGCCATTTGGTTTATGGAGTCTACATTCAATGGAGTTGCCAATAATAGTGACATTTACTTCAACTCCATAGAATTTATTATCAGGAGTTATTTGAACAACGAAAATTGACTAAAATGAATTGATTTAGATTGAGTTACTTGTAATATTTCATTGCTATAATGTAGTTATAAATTATTATTTCTTTTTAGATTAGGTTGAGCTTTTTGTTAAATCTTTTTTTAATATTTCAGTTATGTATTCAACATTGTTATTATTTTCTGTAATTGGGTGTTATACCTGTTGAGAATAAAGAATTTATTATTTGATGTGCTTTTCGGGCACATCTTTGGTATAATATGTAAAGTATAATATGTCGATGAAACATTGAATCGGACTTTTCACAATGAAAACAATTGTATTGTCAACATTATTCATCTATAAAATTGATTATTTCGAATATTCAAGTCAGATTTTCAATAAAAGATATAAATAAAATATGGTGAAAAGTTGTTAAGCGCCCTTCCTTTATTTAATCGCATTCAGTTGTTGCAAGTTTCCAAACAGTCAAATATTTCTATGGAACAAACAAGAGAGAGATAAACATATTCAATCTTGCCAAAGCAAGTAGTATAAATGGCAACTGCGTTATTTATTTCTTCAATAATAAGAGCACATAAGAAAATTTATAAGAATTTTATTCTATTGCTATGACTTACATATACTAAATTCATCACACTTAGTTTCTCGTTTTGTTTTTTCAGGACTACCAATATCCGAGCCAAATTTTATACAAATTTGATTCATTTTCCCAGACATAATTTCCGCTTCAAAACGAGGTAATCGACTCATCGCAACTTAATCATGAAATAACCCGAACCAAATGAAAATTCGAGTTTGTGCAGAAATTATATATTACCGAAACAAAGTTGAGGTGTTCTAATATGAGGTAATTCAAAAAACTAATAATTTGTAGTTAATTATAACTCAAAAATATGCCATAAGATAGATAAAATGAAGTACAAACACAAAATGAATGGAAGCAGATACTCATAACTTTTTGTATATCTACACAAATAAAAAGCAGAGATTTTCTTCTAATGTGAGAGAAAAATGAATACATTTCCTTGAAGTTTGCAGTTCCTGATATTTAAATGATAAATTTCAATAATTCCATATATGTAACTACATGTACACATATTTAATTAACTACGGTTATTACACATAAGCGATAACACTTTTTGTGTTGTTGATGAATATAATTACATAAGTACTAATTGGACAGACAAATGATAATATACATTCTCGTATTGTTTTTTTAACAGAAAAGATACAATAATTTGTGATATGAACTGATTTTTCGTAGATGTTCAGTTTATGCTTTCTCTTATAATTGGAAATTTTCAGAGTACATTAAAGTAAGTGGAAGCAAAATCTGATGAATGTCTCGATACAGTACCAATTGAAAATACTTCAAAATTCTCTGTTCAATTTTCACAAAATTCTGAAGATACTTTGTGATACGATAAATTGACGTCATTAATCAACCTGAATCAGCCAAATTAAATTATTCAAATGCTCAAGATATCTGTAGTTTTTAAACGATTATTTTCCTCCTTTCCTTGCAATGAATCAAATAAATCCCTTCAATATACAGAAAAGTGTGATAAATTACCTTATTGGAAGATAAGATTGACTTCGTTTGTTAATTATGGTTCATCGATTGATTTGATTTCTGTTTCATATAAATTATAAATTGATTTTGGTTGTGAAATAAAATCGATTGAAATATCCAAAAGCCTTCTCATTTATTCTTCGTTGAAGCGTAGACACTCACAGATGACCAATGTCGGAGCTTTTGTAATGTGTACCGAGGACTGTTGAGAATGTCCGAAGAGACAAAATAAGAAAAGCAGTGTCACTACATTAAGTAAGTACGCAAGATAACAAAAGAATTGCAACAAATCAAGACAAGAAAATTGGAGTATATCATGGAGAAATACAAACAGGCAAAGCACATTAACATTATTCACGGAATTAAAATAATATAACATATCCTTAAAAAAACATAAGAGTAGAAGTTTAAACTTATGATAATTAAAAAGAAATAACAAATATCAACAAATATTGAAAGAAACAGTTCAAATTTGATAGTAATTCAACATTCAAAGGTACATTAATTTGGATTTGAGGCAACGTTTCAGCGCAGGGAGTGAGCAGTTAAATAAGTCCACTCCGCTACACGAAGAATTATGTGCAGCAAGCACTCTGCAGAGGGGACAGTTTTGGGCAGCAAATTATTCTTCTGAATGAATTATTTCTTCTTTCAGTGGGCCAAAAATCTAAGGAACTTGCTTTGAACACGCTCCAGTCTTCCAGTGTAGCACACATACTAAGGAACCTAGACCACGAAGGCAAAATTGAACCTTCTGAATATAAGTGTATTATACAGTAGGTAATAGAAACTCTCAATTGCTCTCAAATGATCTACAATGGCGAAATATAAATCCCAGCGTTCTATTACAACTATTAACTACTTATTTAATATGTTTGTCAAATAGAAGTTTACTGCCAAAATAAACACCTAAATCCTTGATCCAGTCAACCTCAGTTAACAGGTGCACATCAACACAATAGATGCCCCTAAAAAACTGTCGATCAACTGTCGACCAAAAGTTACCTTACGGCATTTTGCAAGACTTAAAAAAAACTAACTATGTAAAGAATATGAATATGTGGCGAGCATCCTAATTTTCTGATTTTTCATTACTCTGTCGTGTAAACTGATCTGAATTTAACTGATGACATGGTTATGGTGGCTTTGAGATCGCTGTGGTTTATGACTTATTGGTATCAACCTGCGACTTAACAAAAGAAAAAATCTAACTGAGTCAAATCGCAAGATCTCGATGGCCATTTCACATCACTAGAAATTGATGAATTGACTGACCGCGCAGAATGCCAAATATTGCTTCAGTACCTCAACAAGGTATTTTATAGAAGAACATGAGACCATTTATCTTCAATACATTTGAGTTTGAATGTGTCAAAGTGTAATGTTGTTAATAGATAGTGTTAAGATTGTATAGGATATAAGGACTTCAAATTTATTTTTCTTTTAGGTAATTTGAACTTGATAATGAATATTGTAAATAAAAGTTATATTTCTTTTAGAATAAATCATCGTTTGAGATATACCTGAGTACAATCTTATGAATCAACAATAACAATAAAAAGAAAAAGCTCGAAGATAGCACTGAATGTCGCTATAAAATCGCACATGTGAAATTTGTGCTAAAATTAACCAACCTGAGATAAAATGGACAAATTGAACGGAAGAAAGAGCATTCCGAGAGGTGGAAGCGTTTTAGGAAAGCAAAAAAGATGAAGCAAAAGCCCTAAAAATTGCGAATTCGAGTTCAATCGTTCTCCTCATGAGAAACAATCGTTTTAATGATAATATATATATATATATATATATATATATATATATATATATATATATATATATATATATTTTGAAAGTTTTTAGCATTAACAGGCTTTTTTAATATGAAAAAGTTTATTTCTGTTGACGTTTCGTTGTTATATTACAACTTTGTCAAAACTTTTTATTTAAGAAAAATAAAATAAAATATTACTTGAAGAGTATATCGGTAAGTCCAGTGAAAAACTCAAATCTCTTCTTTTTAAGTATAACATCAACATTGCTTACCGTACTGGAAATAACTTAGGAAAACATATCAAAAATAACAAATCTAAGGTCAACAAAAATAAAAAATCAGGAGTATATAAAATTAACTGTGGTAGCTGTGATAAGTTTTATATTGGTAGAACGTTTAGAAGTTTTCAAATAAGAATTTCTGAACATAAACGTAGCTTTGATAATCAGAAGACAGATTCACGTTATGCAAATCATTTGATTAATGAAAATCATATATTCAATTCCGATTTTGAAATTTTGAATACCGCTAACAAGGGAATTAAGCTTAATTTGTTAGAATCACTTCAAATTAATAAATACAAATATTCTGACAACCTTTTGAACAGCCAAATCGATCATACCTCAAGCCCCCTTCTCAATCTTTTCAAAATTACTTAGTTTACCAGGTATAAGTATAGTAGTTCAGTATGAATTGATCCCTTCTACCTGTTATCTACCTGTTTTCTCTGTATTCATAATTAAAGTTTACCTATTGTATGTATTCGAGAAATGCCATTAGTCTGCACGTAGCATTTGAAAAAGGTGAATCTCATCGAAACGTACGTCATGCAGTATTCTTTTTAATATATGTGTAAATCTTTGTTTAACAATATATATATATATATATATATATATATATATATATATATATATATATATATAAATATATATATACACCTGCGCTAGTAGTTAGTTATTTTAATGTTCGAGATACTGGGAGCAATATATATCTGAAATCATCCTGTGAGTGTTTCAAAGATGAAATATTAAATATGCGACATAAGTACACTTTCTACTTACGGGATAATCCACATTCTCTTTTTTTATAGATGCTATTTGCTTCGTTGATTTCACAAAATGAAAGTAATTCGAATCATTCGTGATATTTATTTTGATCCGTCAGGAAATTCGTGTTGCATTGGTACTATATTGAATTCCAATTAATAGAAATCACGTCAATAGAAGAGTCTCAGTGAATGAGTGTGTGATATCAGCGAAATTCGAAAATGTTTCTCGAAAAATAATTTTTTATCTCAACACGCCGATGTTATTTCGTTTTCCGCAAAATTAATTCGATACATGAGCCACATTACAGATTGAAATTTCACCTTGGCCCACACCGTACGGTCGAATGAAACATTTTTTCAATAATAAACAACTGAAATGTAGTGATCAATCAAATATGTTTATTTTCCTTTTCCTTATTGTTTACGTGAATAATGTCTTAAATACTGTTTTCAAAACGGAAAAATCACTGGCAACTTAATTTCGAGAGATTGGATTGCAGAAATCTCAGTCAATTCAAACACCTACGTCCCGATGAAAACTAATAGCAAGACGAGTTCATAAACCATTCATATTGAATAACTCAAAATAAATAAAAACATTGAAAATTGTAGATAAATCCAGATGACAACGGTCCGAAGAACTTGCAAAAATTCCTTTTCACTTCAAATGTAAACAACTGAAAAGTTGGATTATTATTAAATATGCCACCATCAAAGCGGTTTTTTTAGACTATACTAATAATAATTTCTGCTTTGATCATTCAAAAAAAACACCTTGTTCCAGTATACATCAGCGAACAATCTACTTTACGTTAAATACACAGTATTATAATTTATTTGTATAAAAAAAGCTTTCACCTAAATGAACTCGATTGATATTCGATTCGATATTTTACTACAACCTAAGGGAGAAGTAATTGATATATTTGTGTATTGCAATTTCAAATGATATTTCAATTCGATATTTCAATGTGTATTGCAAGTGCAACTTAGAGATGCACAGGGTTGCAGAATATTTGGGCAGAAATATGTTAATAGAGACCTTAGAAATTTTCAAATTTTCAGATGGTTTTCAACTATCTGAAAAAAAAAATACCAATACAAAAACGAGGCCAAATATTTTTAATTTGCTGTTCATCCTTCAACTATACCCCTAACTAATTTTGTCTCATTTTCTAATTGTTGATTTTAATTCTTAAATTTGCGATTTTTTGAATTGATATTCAACTAATTTTTGAAATGGAACCCAGTCAGAAAGCAAATTTTCATCGTTAGATATAATTTTCACGTTTTGACGAATTTTGGGAGTATAGTAGTAATGTAGATTGTCGAGGATGAAACGAGTTTACAAAATAAAAGATAGGAAATCTCTGCATAGACTAAAATAGAGAACTCCAAGCAAACGAATGAAAGAACACATATATCTCATAAGTAAAATAAACATATAACTACCAAAACTTATTCAGTGGATCATGCTAAAATGTAAATTCACTGCTTTAGTTTTGAACAAATAGAAAATTCGAAAAAGAAAAATTTTCACATTCAACCTTCGAATCGAAATAAATACAAATTCAGACTACAGAAAATCACCGGTATAATTGTCATAAATCCAATTCCAAAAATTAATTAATTACCTTTCCATAATTATTAATGATTATTGTTTCAATCTGGCTCATTGTTGTAAGGTGCAACAGAGATTTCCAAACTATTTAAAATCTGTGCATACAATTTAAATAACTAAATATTCATTTTAACAGTATTTCTGAATAATTTTCGAGAAAAAGAAAAGGTTTCTCTTCTTGCTCAGACTGCAATTCCCTAATTTCAAATTAACTCTGGAAAAAATTCAATATTTAGTTTTGAAAATGAGTGTCTTCATTTCAAAGAATTCCAATTGTTTTGTGTGCATTATACGTAAGAATAACCTAACCTAAGTTTTCTACATAGGTAGTTCAGGTTGGTAGCATTTATATCAATTGTAACGTTGTTTTCCAGCAGTTTAATTCTTTTCGAATTAGAATAAGCTTTCAAAAAGCGATAGTAGAGTTTTATGCAAAGTATCCTTGAAATGCTGTACGACATAATACCTCAAGCTTCTTGAGGTATTCATTCCTGAAAGTATATTTCCTACAAACCTTTTCTTTTTAAATAAACGGTGAGAATATTTGAAAATCGAGTGACAATATAAAAGTTAGAAGCAACCTTCATTAAATGAGCCTTTTGTCTCTAAACACATGACTTGTCATTTATTTTTGTTCAAACAATTTAGGGCCAACCATGCTTTTCAATTTTCATAGTAACAAACGTATAAAAATATATTCTTAAGATATACGAGGCACTATGTAGACTGACAAGTATAAGGCTTCAATTAAACAATAGCACTAACATATATTTAGACCATTCGTCGAGTTGTATATTTTTCATCGAGTCTAGTATCCTGATCCATTGCAGCCTCCAAAATAAAATCGATTCATTCAACCATTTATATCTATCATAAACTTATCAACAAGAACGTTTTCAAAGCAGTGTTTGCATTTCTGGCAAGAATAATACATTTGCAAACAATTTTCAAGCAACAATATAACTCTGTGAAATTTTGCCAAGTGTTTTTCATTCATTTTATCAAATCATGTTTCACCAAGAAATCAACGAGTATTCAATAACCGATATGGTTAATTATGACGAATATCATTTCCATAATGAAAAAAATATCAAAATATTGGAATGAACTCTTATTTAATAATTTTGGATAAACCATTCAGTATTTTTTAAGTTCTCAACAAGAACGTTTTCCAGGCAGTGTTTATATTGACATAATTTTCCAATCTAGATCCTAAATATCTATAAATTTAGATAGGATTGAATTATATAAATTATTAATAATTATTGAATCATATAAATTATGACTTCACGCAAATCTAGATGATCACAAAATGAAAGCTTAACTTTGACAAGTACTATTATCTTCGAATCCTTGAGTAAACTTGAAATAAGACACGAACATTTTGAAGTGAAAATGATGATTATTGTGGAATTCATCATTTTTGTTCTATTACTCATACAGAACAATAGGTCATAAATGAGTTCGACATTATTTATCGTTTGATCGGACGCGTTTGCAAGACGAGCGAAATCTCTTCACGTGATGATATTTGACCATTGATATTTGCATTTTTCGAGTTTACTTTGAATGGGCATAACTCACGCTCAACACTTCAGAACGATTCAGAACATTGAAAGCGATTGATAGGATAACGTTGGGCAAACAATCGGAAAAACCTCTGAGACATTGCAATTCGCAAACCCAGAAAAGTGCATATTTGTCCATTCGTGAACACAGGAGTCGTAGTTAACTTGTGTGTTCACTAGTTCACACATAAAAAGCGAAACTGGTGTTACACCTCAATTGTTATGAAAAAAGTCTGAATTTGTTTTAAGGCAGGTATTTAAGTGGCATGTTATTTTGTACTACTTCTGAAAACCTCTAGAATCACTAAGACCAAAATATTGGTAGAACAAAATTTCAATTCAGGTAGAGCGTGTTCATTACAATGTAATTACAATGAATTACTCTTGGAATATATGTAGACAGAAATTTGAGATCGATATCACACATTGAGGTGTTATGTGAAAAATTGAGTAACTCGTTTTTTGCAATCTCTAGAATTAAGAACATCGTACCTAGAAACTGTGTTATGAATGTGTATTACAGTCTTCTATATAGTCATCTAAATCATAATATTCTGCTGTGGGGCTGCTCTACAGAAATAAATAGGGTGTGTATTGCACAGAAGCGAATACTTCGATTAATATTCAATATTCATCAACGAACATCTTGTGAACCTATTATCTTCATTAATAATTACATACTCACCTTACCGTGTTTATATATTTATAGATGTTTGTTATATGTTAAAGAAACTGAAGATAGGTTTATTAAATTGAATAGTAATCACGAGTATTCAACAAGGAACAGGAATGATGTACTAATTATTCCTATGCATAAAACAGCTAAATTTGAGCACTCTCTCTATTATCAGAGTATTGAAATTTTCAACCATTTACCATCGAATTTGAAAGTACTGAAAGCTCATTTGTTTAAGAGGAGAGTCAAAATTCTGCTCTTAACGAAAGGGCATACTATAGTATGGCAGAGTATTTCAATGATTCGAATCTAGGCAATAATGTATGAATCAATTTTTTGTATCATATGTTTTTATATTTTTTTAACACAAATGTTCTTCACCATGTGAAATTGTCTCAAATGTTTAATATTTCTGAGGTAATTTTTTTCTTTTCCTTTCAAATAAAGTTGTATATTATTGTAAATATAAATTTAACCAATATTTTTGTTTGAACCAATATTTTTGCTCGAGGGCTGAACGGAAGATCAGACTCAAAACTGAATTCAGTCCTTTTGAGAGCATTCTTCCTACTTGTAATTATTGTATCAATTGAAATGAATGTAATTCTACAATGTAAAGAATGTTTCCCAATAAATTTATTCTATTTATTTTATTTATTTATTACAAACAAGTTAACATCCTGTATTTCACTAACGACCAGAGTTTTGACACATGTTCTTAAGAACTTTTCGTCTAACCATTTACTATTGATATGAAGACGAAAATGCACATCTGAAATCTTTTTTGATAAGATTTAGATATTATAAAATTCATTTGTTGGATATATTTGTGGTTTCAACCCGTGACAAAAAATTTTCATTGCTTGGTGACTGGACAAACCTGGCTTTGATAGATTTCATGAAAACTTCGAGATAATACCAGAGATTATATTTACTAATAAATAACATTAGAGAATCCTCGTGTCATATCAAAAACATCGAAACTAAAATAGAAACTGATACTGATACAAAACTCCATTGTTAATAAGTGTTTTAGAGTCTTTTGCCTGTTGTAGAGGCAGAAAATGCAAGAACCATCTCATTCTGCAACAGTAGATATTTCAATTCGATTCAATCAGTTGCTGAATGAAAATCGCATTTCATTTAAATTCATCAGCTTCATTCATTACTTCAAATATGCATATCGTGATTGAATAATACGTTGTGTAATTTATGAACTTAGAACATTAGAGCATTAACAACAGTTCCGAATTTTTCTCGCCTATAAGAAATTCAATATAACTCATTATGGGTATTTCCTTTCATAGAATTATCTGCGTTACATTTATCGTTTGCGTAGTTATCTGTTTCTTCCTGAATGATACATTGGAAGCAGTACAAGGTTATAATAGAGATTTACATGGTGTAAATCTCTAGAGCTCTGTACTTTCAATAAAATATAACATGATATCCAAAATTGTACATTCCATTCATATATTTGATAAGTACGTGACTTTTAAAAACAAACATTTAATTATATAAACATTAAAGAAAAACATTATATAAACATTAAGAAAAATAAACATTTTATTTTTTTACATAATCACCTTTCAGCTCGATACATTTAGTCCAGCGTTTTTCTAATTTTTTTATACCCTTCAAATAATAGGTTTTCTCAAGGCTCTCAAAATACGCGTTTGTTTCGGTAATGACTTCTTCATTAGACACAAATCTCTTACCACCCAGCCATTTCTTTAGCTTTGGAAACATAATAGTCGCAGGGGGCTAAATCTGGAGAATATGGTGGATGGGGTAGCAGTTCGTATCTCAATTCGCCGATTTTGGCCATCGTGACTAAACAAGTGTGCACATGTGCATCGTTTTGATGAAACAGCACTTTCTTCTTCACCAAATACAGCCGTTTTTGCTTAAAGTCAACGTCGAATCTGTCCAAAAGCTTTGAATAATATTTGCCGGTGATTGTTTTACCTTTCTCGAGGTAATAAATGTGAATGACTTCGCGTGCATCCCAAAAAACTGTGGCCATGACCTTGTTGGCTGACAAACCCTGTTTGGCCTTTTTTGGTCCACGTTCACCCCGAGCAACCCACTGTTTCGATTGGTCCTTGGTCTCTGGCGTGTTGTGATGGATCTATGTTTGGTCCACAGTAACAAAACGGCGCAAAAATTCGTCAAAACACTCCTTTGAAGTTGTCACACGATTGCGCTTATGGTAGAGTGTGAGCAATCGCGGCACCCATCTCGCGGAGAGTTTTTTCATGTCCAAATATTCGTGTAAAATATGATGCACCTTTTCAGTTGAGATACCTACAGCATGAGCCAACTCACGTACTTTCATTCTCCGATCATCCAATGTCATTTCATGGATTTTATCGACGATTTACGGCGTGATCACTTTGGGCGAGCTGAACCTTCGGCGTCACTAGTGCTGGTACGACCAAAACGGAACTCTGTAAACCAATTCTTTACCATTGGAATTGATGGTGCCGAGTCCCTGTAGTGTTTATCAAGCTTCTCCTTAGTATCAGTGATGGTTTTTTTACGTAGAAAGTAATGCTTAATCAGCACACGAAATTCACTTTTTTCCATTTTCGTAAAAATTCACAAGGTTGTCTGCTTTGAATGGCTATCAAACACCAACTGCATGACATAGCTTGCTCAAAATTTGACAGTTGCCCACTAATAGATTACAGTTGACGGCAGCACTGTTGCATTTGGAATAACTGCGGGGGAAATTCAAAAAGTCACTGACTTATCAAACTCCTCCTGCATCATGAACATGATGTACTGAAAAACCGTAAATCTGAAGGATGATTTCAAATAATTATCTATGCACTCACAAGGAATGTGTAGATATATCATCTGAATCGTGTTTTGTATAATAGAGACTAGAACATTGTCTCCGCAAATTCGTTTTCGTCAGCAGTGATAATACGAGTACTTCAAAAACTTTTGAAATATTATCTGTGCTGATTCGAAAAATGACATTTTCAAGATTAAGCCAAAAGAAAAATTGTCTAACGTGCCTTTTATCATTTCAAGCAAAGCGAATCAATGAATTTTCTCTTTCGTTATTTCTCGCAAAAATTTTCATGAGATAAGTAATCGAAATTACACAAATTCGACAATTTTCATTCACACATCAGCATTTATATCAACGGGCATTCATTATAATATATTCAATATATATAACAATTAATAACAATATATAACAATTAATATTATATGTTATATTAATATATAATTAATATTAAATATTTTTTTAAATTAATTTATTGCCTCTTTAAGATAGTTTATTTTTAATGTTTTTAGCAATAGCAGACTATTTCCAATGTTAAAAACTTCATTCTCGTTGACGTTTCGTTGTATATCACAACTTTGACAAAACTAATGAATAATTGAATTTTATGAATTACTGTAGATATCAAATCGTCTTATTTTTTTGAGAAAAATCAAATTGGTTTTTTGTTTTTTCAGAGTAATTTTTCTGACTTAGCATTTGCTACGGAAGTTTTAGTATTCTTCAACATGAGGAAACCTCTGAAAAAGTCATGGTAAGCCAAGTGATTCTAATGAAAGTGATTTATATATAGATATATGCATACATATAATTTCACATAGTTGAGTTTTATATACTTAATCAGAATATTTTGATATTTTGAATATAATTGATTGGTTTATGTGTGTGAAATTGATGGTAGATCAGGAAAGAATCAGTTTTGAGATATGATGTTTGGTGATTGTTGTGTATTCATTTGATGGGTGTTATTTGTAAGGTTTATCAAATTATTTTTCATTTACTGTTTTCCAAATTTTTACGAATGTGTAACATTTCTAAAATTTCTCTACATTTTTGTCTTTCTCAGTTGCTAAAATCTTTGTATTTTTGTAATCAAAAACGTCTTTTTCAGTTATTTTATGTTTATGTAAGGCTGTTATTTGAGTGTTTGCATAATTATGTGCTTTCTTCAAGATTTTGCGACGTTTGCCCTATATAGCATTTACTGCATAATTGCAGTAAATCTGATGTTATATAAAATTTGATGACATTATACTAACTTTGTGCTTTATGAGCTATTATTAAATCATAAGGTTCTAATATTTTTGCAATATTTGTATTTAATCTTAGAATATATGGTGAAAAAAATAAGTTTGACGTTTTGCCATCTACAGCAATTCATAAAATTCAGTTGACTAATGTGTTACATAGATCGAATAAATATGCAATTGCCAAACAGAAAAAAAATTATTTTTAAATTCACCACCATATAGACATATTAAACATAAATAGCAATCACGTTATTAGTCACATTGAAAATGATCTTAAATTCTACAATGTATTCAATTTGTTATCAACCGTTCATAGTTAGAAAAAACCATAAGGAATAGTTGTTTGTGATTTAGTCTGGAGTCAATAACATCTATTTATGAAAATTTGGTTATTATTTTTTTCAATATATCAGTGGAAAAATAAAGAAACTATATAACCAAATTGTAATGACTGATTTCTTTCCGTCATGAGTACTATCATTTTTTGAAAGATATTCATTTCATGTTTTGACAAAAAGTAAATGAAATTTACTGTTATTTGCTGAAAGTATCAATATATGTTTTGGATATAGAGATTGAAAACGAATATAAATATATGAATATATATATATATATATATATATATATATATATATATATATATATATATATATATATATATATATATATATTCATATCCATAGGGGGTATAAATAGTAAATGGCCGCTCTCTTAGCCACTCGAGGTTCACTACGATATAGTCCTGTTTTCCCATGATGCTAACGATCTTCAAGAGCGCTGATCAATGAACTGATCATCGTGAGCAAGGAAATAGGTCTGAAAATAAACTCCGCAAAAGCAGAAATGATGCTGAACCCTTTCTGAACCAGAGACCAAATGGAGGTGGACGGTTCCCCATTAGAAATAGCAGCGTCTTATACATATCTGGGACAGATTGTCAAGGGAGACGGGGATATTACACCGGAGATCATGCAGAGAACCAGAACACCTTGGGTACAGTTGGCCGACTGAAACACATCTTCAAATCAAATATGCCACTATCCTCAAAGAACAAAGTGTTTGACCAATGCGTATTACCAGCGATGACTTAAGCCAGCGAAACTTGGAGCCTGAAAAATGCTCACATCCAGAAACATTGAACAACCCAGTGGAGTATAGAAATATACATCATGGTCCTAACCATACCAGATAGAATGCGCTGCAGCTGGATAAGAGATCAAACAAAGGTGAAGGATGTCGTGGAGTGTGTAAAAAGGTCCACGTGGAAATGGGCAGGTCATCTAGCCCGAACAAGAGATGAGCGTTGGTCAGAGAGAGACTGCCGATACGGAATCTTGGCAAAGTCAGGGTGAGGCCTTCGTTCTGCAGTGGACGGGTAGAGGTTGAAGATGATGATGATGATGATATATTCATATATTTTCAGTGTTTAACTGATATTGCAGTCCAGAACAGGAAAGTGAATTACCTCTTCAGTTCTTTCCAAGTTTTCGAAAATTACGTAATTTAAGAAACGCGCTGGGCCACGGTCGGCTTTTAAAAAAGATGAATTGAGAATTTCAGTCAGAGCCGTCGCCTCCTCCACCCACTATACACGTAAAATTCAATAATATTCAAACCCAATGCATTTCAGAATACTTAGCTTTAAAATTCAAAAAATTCCGTACGCATTCCGTAGCAAAATTCATTTTATCGTGATTTATACACACACCTAGAACCCGTGCAATATTTAATATAGTCGCCTTCGTTTCAGATTATCATAAAATCTGCCTTAAAGCTCTGAATAATATTCGTTGGTGATTATTTTGCACTTTCCAAGGTAACCAATACAAATGAATGACAAAACATGTATCCCAAAAAACTGTGGCATGGCTTTGTTGCCGACAATTCAGCCTTCTCTACTACACATCCTACGCGAGAAATTCACTATATTGATTGTAACTTGGTCAGTGGCGTATTGTAATGTAACTCATGTTTCGTAAATGGTTACGAAAAAGCTAAAAACTAGTTCAAATTCGGTTGAACTTTGCCAAACAATCCTTTTATGTGTTACACGGTTGCACGTTTGGTCGAGTGTCAGCAATGTCAACTCAACACCCATCTCGTAAATAACTCTTTCATATCCAAATATTCATGTAAAATATGTTGTTTCATCCCAGTTGATATGCCTACAGTCTCAGCCACCTCCGCACTTCTATTCTTCGATCGTCAAATAGCATTAAGTGCATTTTATCGACGATGGCTGGATGGTTGGTCGACTTCTTTTGGGCGACTTGTACGTTTGGCATCATTACTGCGGATACAACTCAGTAAACCACTTTCAACCATCAATGCACTCAATGCCTGCAGCATTATTTTCGATGTTTCTTATTTAACGCAATAAATTTATCGCTCCACGAAATTTCATTTTCCCTAGTTAGTTAAAATTTAAGATTCTGCCGTCAAATACAAATTAAATGACACAATTTGCTCAAAATTTGAGAGTAGTCCATTCAATGGAAGGCAGTTGATAACTGCCTTGCATGCAACGTAAAGGCGCAGGAAATTCAAAATCTTAAATCTTTCTGACTAATTAAACTTTCCTGAAATAGTCATCGAGTGGACGAGTTTCAAAAAACGTGAAAGAGTTAGAATTGAGGGAGGCACTGTGTTCCACAAAACGCGTCTAATCGATATATTTTTTAAGGCAGTGAAGATGGTTCAATTTCTCAGTTTTCAGTTTTTGTCATCAAGATCTTTTTCACGATAAGAACAAAATTGAGGACTACATTTAGATAATAAGGAAAGAGTTTTAGTTTAACTTTATATGCTTTTCTGAGCACGAAGCGTATATCCTCAATGAAATATTATTGGTAATTTTGTAATTGATTGAGTTACCGTTCGATAAGCACTTGAGTCTACCGTGGAATGTTGGTTTTTCATTAAAACACTGTCAACATTCGTACTAGGGTAAAAGGTGAAAGAAAAATATCATCTTACCTTATAAACCTTCATTTCATTTTATTTCTACGAAGATCCTAACACTACACTTATGATAACGTAACAAATGGAATAAATTCAAGCCTGATATGGAAAGAAACATTTCAATGTTTCAATTCAAATTAATTTGACATTAATGAATCTGTTCTTTTTCGACATCATTTGTCATTAGAAACAATCATAAAATCTATGTCAATTATTGGAAAAATTGGGAGCATTCGAAAGATAATGATATTAAGTTTAGGGTCAAATTTGCACTTTAAATTTCAAGTATTTATCTACTGTTTCGTTAAATCAGAGTAGAGCGATAAATCGAGATAACGAGTGACATTGTGGGTCCTGTCTAAAGAATAATGTGATAACAAAGAAATAACCATTTTCGGTCACTTCCCAATAATTTGTTTCAATTCAAAACAAAGATCATAGAAATTGAAATTTACTTCATGGACGATGTATTTTATGACCTCTGTATATTCCAATGGACACTTAGATTCACTGATCACAACACTATACACAATTCGCGATGCAATAATCGCGAAGAAAAATAGTTTTAGGCAAAAATAATCTATTATGCCATTTCGAGTTCATGCGATTCGTACGAATTCCATTAAGAAACAGAACCTGAATACCGTTACTCGAAACTAACACCGGAAATAGATGAAACTACTGTTTAATATATTAAATTTGCTAGTGTGATATGTATTACCTTTTATAACGAAAAGTGTTGAAGTTTGAAACTGAATTAAATGATTATCGTGATGATAAAATCAAAGAATGATATATTAAAGTGCTCAGATAATCACATGCTATCTTCGATATTGTTCTATTTACTGAATGCGAATGCTTGAGTAGGTACATGTACAAACTTTCTGTATTAAAAATCGTACCTATTTGAAGTGAGTTGATGGAATTTCATTATCATTTATCTTAATTTTCAATCAATGCATCATTGAAAATAGAAAAATGTTTATAATTCCAATTTTTCATCCATAAGTATTGAGAGAAAACATCAAATATAATATTTGGAATAACTTTCAACTAAAACTAACAACTAAACTAACTTCTCTAAGAATTCATAACTAACAAAATTTATTAAGAATTGTTCTGAGACATTCGGCTAAATCTCACAAAAAAATGTTAAATTCTCTCAGCACGGGTACGTTTCGGGTTATCAACCCATTAGCAAGAGTTCCATATAATTAATTAGTAGATTTGGTTGGGTTAATAGCCCGGAATAAATTTCGAGTGCATGGTTAAACAATTTCCGACCAATTTTCAGCCAAGTTTTTTCAATTATACAATACATTAATAATAGTACAGAAAATGTAGTGCGAGAATATAGTAGATGTTGTATGTCAAATATCATTGAAAGGCATTTAATTTTGAAACTCAATACCGTTTCTACAATAAGATTTTTTTTATTTTCTGAAATGTGTATTTTAATCACTATAAATTAATGGAAATGAAGTTCATTTCTATTTCTCTACATGAACTGTAATGTAAATAGATTTAATTGCTATACAAGAGCTGTATGTATATAGATTGAAATATTAAATTAAATTAAACTGTTGGCTTAATGTTTCACGATTATATTTAACAATATGAATTTGTCAACATGTTTTGAACGTGAGCTCATTTTCAAGACTGAAAACAAGGTCTTGAAACCTGTAAACTTGAAAGAGCTGTATGTATATAGATTGAAATATTAAATTAAATTAAACTCTGGGCTTAATGTTTCACCATTATATTTAACAAAATGAATTTGTCAACATGTTTCGAGCGTGAGCTCATTTTCAAGACTGAAGACAAAGTCTTGAAAATGAGCTCACTCTCGAACATGTTGACAGCTTCATATTGTTTAATATAATCGTGAAACATTAAGTCAAGAGTTTAATTTAATTCAATACTTAATTATGTTTCATCAAGAGTTCAAGAGAATTCCATCTCAGTCATAGATTGAAATGCTTAGTCTTACACCAAGTTGAAATACATATTTCAGATAAATTTATCGCAAAAGAAGAACCATTTACAATTTTGCTCTTTCACAAACGAAAGAGAAAAATCTAGCATAATAATTTTTTTTACGAAAAAGTATAATGCTAGGACTCGATTTACATAATGTGCAGCATGTGCAGAAAGTGAGAAAAGGAAGAGCTCTAGCAATTCGGGAATCAGTAACTTATTGTCACATAAGTAAAGCTAAGATGCTTGTGCCAATTGCTTAATTTTTCTGACTGTGCAAAGTCTTAGAACTGAAGGTGAATTGTCAATCTGAAAAACCTCTCCTTATAATAAATAAATACCATATAAATACAGAATGATGGGCAGAAAGTTCTCAACTCCAACTTTTTTTTGGTGAATTATTTATTTGAAATCGTATGGACTTTATTTATACAGTTACAACTAGTTTTAAACTTTTTATTCATTACGCATTAAATTTTTCGAAGCAAAATATAGGTAGGTAGGTAAATATATTTTTTCACCAAAATTTTCGCGAGACTCGCACACCTTTCTTCACGGCTTTGAAAATTGAATATTCAAACATTACTGAACATTAATTAATTACAGCTTCAAAGATAATATGTCTGTATTTAAAAAATATAAAGACCTACTTAAATAAAATGTTTGTATTATTCCGCAAAGAAAATTTTGGTATCTACTAGAAAATCAACAGAGTTCTGATTATTATATCTAGATGAATAATCAAATTCACATAACAATAATTAGGCTGTATATATTTTAATTATGAATTGTATCTATTCATGAGGAAAAATTTGTATACTTATTTTGTAACTATTATATTCACAAATTTCGTAATTCATCGTCCAGATATTGTCTCTAATACTGTTTAATATATTGAACTTCAGGAATCTATATATATAAAAATGAATTGCTGTGCGTTAGTCTCGCTAAAACTCGAAAACGGCTGAACGGATTTATCTTATCTTAGTCTTGAAATGTTCGTGGAGTTCCAGGGAAGGTTTAAAAGGCGAGAAAAAATCGAATAATTGCCGGGAAAACTCTAAAAACTGCACTTTTCTATTTCCCATACAAACGTTTCTAAATAAAATGTGGAGTCAATTTGAACTTTACTACTATCCGATAAAGTTCATATTAAATTATTCGCGTGCGCTTTGGAGGATTTGATGTCGCGTTCCGAAACTAAACAAAAGTAAATAGCGAACGTGACAGAATCGGATAGTCACAAAATGTAATAAATCATCAGTAGTACTGATTTTCAATCAATTTTCAAATTTGCGTAACTTTATTTTAGCTAACTTCAGTTGTTACCGTATCAGACAATTTTTTTAAGTTTGATAAATCTTTAAGTTTGGTCACAACTTGAGTTTCAGAACGCAACCATAATATTTGACAACCACGGAGCTAACCTCAAAACACGGAAAAAAGTTTTCCTATTAACAAAATTGTGTTACTATCATGGTTGCGATATTTTATGAGTACATCTATGTTTGTAAGTGACGATTACCGCTACGTGCGCGAGAATTTTTTTGCTTTTGTGATGCTTTGTGGTAGACATTCCAAGTAGTGTGCTCTTTTTTTGTTGATATTTTGATGATAGTGACACTTTACTGTTAAGTGAGCGCGAATTTTCTTCACTTTAATTTATTATATTACGTTACGATGCCGAGGAGAAGACGACCTGACTTAGGTCGTCGCAGTCAGTCAAATGTACGAAGAGCTACCTCACGTGTTAACCGCACTGATGACCAGAGAGAGACAGATCAAGAAAATAGTCGTATTGCTATGTCAGAATTGCGTTCTTTAGTGAGTGGCAATGAAGTAAATAGGCTCAGAATGCAACAAGTTCGTGCACATCAATCACAACAACAGCAAGCACGACATAATGAAATTGAGCAAATCCGCAGACGCAGTGCTTCTGTGATTCTTGAACGAGCTGCATTCCACTATGATCCGGCAATTGATTATTGTGCCGACAAATCGGTAACAATTCACCTCGGAATTAAATATGTGTCCGCCGTCGTTCAGAAATCAAATTGAGAGAATAGTTTAAAATGAATAACCAGTTAGAATTTTTATATCTTTGTTACTACATATTTATTCTTAGGGGTAAAAAATGAACTAAATTTTAGCTAACTACAGTTGTTTAATATCTATCAGATTATTTTCATATAGATTGATAAATCCTAAGGTTGTTCACAAATTTAAATTCTGAAAGCTACCATAATATTTGACATTTGACAACCAACTAATGTATCGATCTATCCTCTATGACATAGAGTCTATGTCGATCGATACCTCATACAAAGAGTGCATCCTTCTATATTCGTGAGTGGCGATTACCGCTACGTGCGCGAGAACTTTCTTTACTTTGGTGATCTTTTGTGATAGTGACATTTCAAATTATGTGCTCTTTTTTCTTGACCTTTTATGATAGTGACAATTTACCTCTAAGTGCGCGAGATCTTTTCTCACTTATATTGAATACAATTTACAATGCCGAGGAGAACACGACCTGACAGGTCGTGGCAGTCAATCAAATGTGCAAAGAGCTACCTAACGATATAATATATTATATAACATTCAGATTAAGTTTCACTGAGTGAAACTTAACATATTAACTAAACGAGTATGTTCTGGGCGGTTATCCCATTATTAAGAGTGATAACTTAATTTCTAAATCAATTTTGAAATGGACGAAATATCAAAATGCATCATTTCTATTTGGAAATTTCTGACTTCAAGTAGAAATTATGCCTTCTGACATTTCAAAATTTCAGAAATTGAGGAAGTTCTGATTTAATTTTGAAATAAATTGAAATCAGGAATTTACAATTAGAAATAATTCATATTGATTTTACGTTAATTCAAAAATTAAATCAGAAATTTAGGTATTATTCATCATAAGGGACTAGCCACCTGAAACTTACGTAGAACTAATAGTATTTCAATTTCAATTTATTATTAATATACTGCAACTCAACGGCTGGATCGACTTGAGTGAATTTTTGTATATGCATTAATTCGTTTATCCTGATAGCTTGGAATGTCATGGCAGGACAACGTCTGTCGGGTCCGCTAGTATTTTATAGATATACTTGTAACTAAAAGTTCATTTCCTGTTACTTCAGTAGTAAATTATGGAAACTGTTTAACTGTCCACGCCGTTGTTTCTGCAAATTTCACTGAACCGTTGAAAAGTGTTAAGGTACGAGCATATAACATAGATAGGTATGTATTCTCACCTTGATTAACAGGTTATATATCACATTTTTAACCTCTTACTTCGTAAGGGATCACTTGCTATTTGATATATGTTATAGGAACTTAGGTTATGCATTCGATGCATTATTTTCAAACACTATCATTCAGAATTCACGAAACATTAAGGTTTTAACGCAAAACACTGCAGAGCAAATTCAGAGGGGCTTCCGGGTACAGAACCGATAAGCACTGCTGCATTTTAGTACACTGTTGCCGGTTAGTTTCTCTATTTGTCTGTTGAAGGGAGAAACGCGAAGTAGGATACCTGGTCGCGTTCACTACCTAGCAATAACTCGAATTCATTTCGTGACAGTTGTAAGCTGATTCCGTTAGAAGTAGGTAATATAATGCAACTGAAACACGAAACGTAGGTTACTATATCAACAGAGAAATATAACAGGTTTATGTCGATTATTGCCATAAAATGTCCTTTCTTTAAGCTTTGCGTCAGCCGTTTGAAATAAAAACATAATCATCTTATTTATTTTATACAATTGATGTTATTAAGTTGTTTTTGAGGTTTATTCAATTTTCGTAAGATGTAATATAGTGCAGGCAAGGTGAAACATGAGTAAAAAATTTGAAGTCTTCGTAATTTTTCAGAAGTAGTTTCTGGTAGTTTCTAGTAGTTCTCTCAGTAGAAGTAGAAGTAGAAAAATTAAAGGTTTAGAAAACATTCGTCGAATATATTATTTTCTGTAATAATACCTAAGAAGGTTCAAGGGATTTGTGTTGTCTGGACGGTTTTATTTGGGCTTTTTTCATTGAATTTATTGAGATTTAAGAATTGTACTCACACTGAATTCATTATACATATTATAGACTAATCAAAAATATTAAATTTTTTCATTATCCTATGCCGGTGAACGGTTTCAACCAAGTAACAACCCTCTTCTCATCCCTGGGTTCTCAGTACAAGAGTAATCGATGTGCTATTCCACACTCCCGTTTAGCTATTTAGAATTGTCAAACTAAGTCAAGTGTTTTTCATTCAGGATATTTCACTATGTTTTTCAAAGAGATCTTTTTTGCCTTTCAGAATTTATCCTCTCAGAATGAATACTCTTCCTACCATTCATTTGTCCAATTTTCCCAGGTTATAGGGATGATTTTTGCTCGAACTTCACATGTCCAAATTCATATCGACAACGCGTGCGATCTTTGAGATTTTTATGTTGATCTGTTGTAGATCTTTTTGGGCCTCTTTTAGCCACTCTGTTCTGCATTTACTCTATATTATTATATCGAGTTGTTTCTTCGGTATTGTGGACTGTTTCATTCTGTAAACAAGTGCATAAAAGTTTCCTCGTCGTTTTCTGATTATGCCTACAAGCTAACATGGGCGTACTATAATAAAAAGTGCATTTCGAGTGTTGCTGACTTATGGCATTATAATACAAAGAATCATCCAGAGGCAATCTACGCAACTGAAACAATGGTTATTGACGGACATTCAAAAATTAGAGAAATAGAAAAACAAGAACGAAAAATTCTCAGAAAGGTTTACGTGACAATCAATAGAAACGACATTTAGATGAAAAGATCTCAGAATGAACATTATCAAGAGACAAATACGATAACGGAAGAAATCAGAAAACGACGAGCCAAGTTCTATGCAAATGTCTACATAAAGAAACTACTCGGTATAATTATAAAAATTAAATGCGGAACAGAATGGCCAAAGGAAGTCCAAAAAGATTTACAACAAATCGATACAAAACATCTCGACGATCACACTGAGTGTCGCTATAAAATCGCACATGTGAAGTTGGGGCAAAATTAACGCGTCAACCTGGAATAAAATGAACAAATGAACGGAAAAAGAGAAAACGCATTCCGAGAAGATGAAGCGTTTTCGGGAGGACCTACAGGTTAACGCCGGCGCCGGTTCCGAACGGATATTGGACTTGTAATCAATGTGTTTACCCAGAATGCATATCATTATTCAAACTACTTAAATCATAGACAAACACAAGCACCCATGCCTTCACCGGAGCTCGAACCTGCGTTCTACCGCACCATAGTCGGGTGTTCTTCCGATTAAGCTACGGAGACCAAAAAAAAGGAAAATTCCTATGAACTGCGAATTCAAGTTCAACCGTTCTTCTCATGGGAAACAATCGACAAGAAAAAGAAATCTGTAGTTCGCGTGCTATATCATCGCACTTGTAGATAATACTACTTATAGATATTCGCTATCAAACTACACTATAATTTTCGATAATTCACTCTCTTTCAAAAATTTTTGACGATTTATTTTAAAGAATATTATAACAGAACTGGCTATGTGAAACATGAACAATGCGATGTCTCCATTGTCCGTCTAGGGATCAATGTTAGACAATAAGAGTTCCTCCATTATCCTTCACGGGAAAAATGTTGAAGAATCTTGAAATCCATGCCTGCAGTTATTGGAAACGTGAGACAGTATACTGTTTCGTACTACAAGGTACTCATCAGTCACGCCACGTTCAACGAATAAAAGGCAAATATTTAAATTCTCACATACCCCTGTAGTCGATTTTGAGACAGAAATGTTGAGTAAGTTGTATGACTATATAATGCATAGATTAATCTACATTGAAATTTTCACACGTCCTTATCAATCAAGCTACTAGATTTTACAAATCTAGATTTTTGGGACAATTTCATCTAATTTGATGAAGTAATATGCCATTGTAGAATCGCTCGTTGTCAGCCTATATATATATATATATATATATATATATATATATATATATATATATATATATATATATATATATATATATATATATATATATATATATCTGTGTGTGTGTGTCTTCATCATGTTCATTTTGTTTCTCTCGGTCAACTACGTCTGATTCTCACTTTCCTTTCTACTTCGTTATTTTCGTATTCATAAGATAAGTTATTTTCCAAAATCAATTGACATTTATCATCTTAAGACTTTATTTTCATATGAATAATTAGACGTACCTTCTGGGCATATATCTATTCATCAGATATTAATTCCAAACTATTGATATGAATATTGAATATTAGAACTTTTGATATTAGTTCTCGTCGGCGAATTATGTAGGTGCTAATAGTTATGTATGATTTTTCGTGTGATTTCGATAAATAATGAACTTCTCTATATATCTGAAAACATATTATGAATTCTTACACTCATATTGGTTTGCTGCACTCGTAGTAGTCAATATAGTTCTCCAAGTAAGCACATATCATTGACCAACCAGTACAATATATATATATGATAAAATTATTAAATATAATTATTATAATAATAATAATAATAAAATAAAATATAACTTTATTAATTTATTTCGAAGAATAATAATGCAAAACGTTTAAGCAGAATAAAAATGGAAATTGAAGCTTAATCAAACTGTTTCTTAATTAGATTCATAATTAGTTTAAGGCCATAATTTGGTTGCTAACTAATCAACAGTGAACCTGAAAACTTCATGATAAAATTAAACTTTTATGAATGAATGTTTCAAATTGGTCTACGCCGTATTAGTAGCAGACACCTGAAGTTTAGTCAACTCACTTGGTATGTACATAATTATTTCGATATAATAACAAAAAGTACAACTGTTTGCTCATAAATCCAAAACGTCATCAACATTTTTGCCCATTATTAATTTCTTTGAATAACATGGAATATATTAAAACTGTCAACGTTGCACTTTGTATTCACTTGTTACCTGTTTTATCCTTACCTACATATTACTTATATTTTCAGTTTATGTACGAGTACGAGCATAGGTTTTGTTTACCGGTAGGTAGACTAATGTAAAGATCATGGCTAATTATTTATACTACATATTATTCTCGAGTTTGAATTGTTGTGATATTCTACAAAATATTGGATTTTCTATTTCTTTCATCCTGACTATAGTCTAAAAACGAATGCATGTGAAGAATCCAACTGCCAGGCCGATATCACTCGGATTGAATTGACATGTGTTTTAAAACGAATGTGTGAATGCACGATGTATATTGATCAACAGTACAATATTTATATTTATACAGATCCAAATATATAGATCCATATATTTCCATTGAATCTGATTTTAAAATATTTGCTACAGATACAATCATATCATTGAAATGTATTTACCTTGTATCAATGTGTACTACTGTGTAGTGTAAAGGAACTAAAACCTTGAAAATATTTGAGGTTAAGTTGACGAAATTTCAACGGTGTTGATGCGTTAAAGTAAGCGCTTATATAATAATAAGTGTTCTAAAAACTGTGTACTCGAATTAAGGAAAATCACACAACGTAGAAAATTTAATTTCGCTACTAAATTTCAAATTACATATCAATTTACACCGAAGGAGTGATCAAACTTTGTTTACACTGTGAACTAGCTATGTTCGTTAGACTCCACTTCGCCGTATTTGCGGGAATATGTGCAGCTGCAGCCAGTGTTTTCGGAAAGCTGTCCGGGTTGCCTGCATTTGAGGTGAATATTGGAATATGTATTATATTTTATGTTTACATACGAGATTTTATATTGTATCCTCATTTCTCTAATCATTTTCTTACGAAATGAGGGATTAAAATGAGGATATCCAGAAAGCATAAAGTAAATTCAATAATAATATATAATATAATAATAATCCATTTATTTAGCAATAAAGTGCTATACAAGATTGTACATGTTTCATTAATCCCTCAATCTAAGTTATAAACGAATATTTATAATAAAAAAACAATTGTTAAACAATGATTTACACATATATTAAAAAGAATACTGCATGACGTACGTTTCGATGAGATTCACCTTTTTCAAATGCTACGTGCAGACAGATTTGAAAAAGGTGAATCTCATCGAAACGTACGTCATGCAGTATTCTTTTTAATATATGTGTAAATCTTTGTTTAACAATTGTTTTATTATGTTTATCGATTTACATCAAGTATCGGTCTCATCAATTATGAATATTTATGAATCTTATACATACTATAACCTATATTACAATTACCATATTTAGATCTTACAAATTAATTTTCATTTCGCAATGACTATAAAAGATAAATTAACTCCCTCATAAAATACTGAAAATAACATGAACTAAATCTTTATTTTACCTAAGTTAGATCTAGCTCTAGAATTGAATCTGATTGGATTTACATATAGCTAGATCTAACTAGAACCAATAGCTATAGAGCTAATATAGGGGACAACTGATAAAGGTGACCACTTTTGGGAATATTACAAAAACATTATAAAAAATCGTATAGTGACAGTTCAACTGTCATTTTGAAAGCGGTAGAAGTAATGACAACACTTACTTCTCTATTACTTATTGTTATAGGAATGTGCCAAGAAGTTTTTCACCCATTATTTGTATTTTATGGTGTAAATTTATGTTGTTTGCGTTTTAGTCTCTTTCCTTCAGTTACAGGTATAAGTAGACAAACCTCAAACTTAAAAAGAATACACCTTCGGCATTTCGTCTTTATTATTTTCAATTTTTCTCTTCTGATTGCTGAGTAACAAATTTTCCTTATCAACCAAATCTACTTTATAATTTACAAAGCTGTACAATTATAAGTGAATAAGGTGAAAATACAAATCCTTTTTATTCATCACAGTAAAAAGAAGTTTTAATTATCAGATTCTTATGTCATATTATTGAATATCAGCATTTGTTGTAAAAATGAAAGTACCTTCTAATAGAAGGCATTTTATAATTGAATTTATGCCCTATTTTCTCTAATCTGAAGCCAATATTCCAAGAATAGAATGCTTGAAATAAAACTAATAAGTAGATATTGGTGTAACCAGTTTCTGTTATTCAATATAATAGAAACTGGTTGAAAAGGAATATATAGTCCAACTATTCATAATTATTTATAAACATAATAATTTTCATTTAACTAGTGTAACAAAAAAATGTCTTTAGATGTTAATGATACACTGAATATTCTCAATATTCAAACATTTCTTATTGAATATTCGCAACAATAATGTGACAAAATTTTAAATCTTGATATAGTCAAAAAGCTATTAGAATTTTAATTGAAAAAGTTTTTGAATCATATCACTTTTATCAGATCAAATAATAGATGTTTCTTCTGTTTCAGAATTCTATAATTCTAAAAATATTATGTTTTTTCCTAATGGTGTGCTGCAACACTTGTGTATGGACCCTTTTCGTGAAAGCGCTTCATCAAAGTGGATCTTCTCTACATGCTACGGTTATTTCGAATGCCTCCAACTTCTTGTGTTCTGTAAGTACGAAACATAAATTTGCGCCTTTAGATAATTTTTTCAGGAAATTGGTAGTGTGTACTTACCAAGTAATATTTGCGAAATTTTAAAGGTAGGTACTCATATATGGTCAAGAACATAAATCACGAGTACCTTTATGAAATAAGTATGAAATGTAAGAAATGAGAAATGAAATATTATTGAAGTTTTATTTGTTATAAATAAAGAAAGCTTATTTCAACTTTTTTTGATATATCAATGATTTTTTCAGGCTTTAATGGGTTATCTAATTTTCAATGAAAAGGCAAACTTTGTTTGGTGGATTGGACTTTCTTTCATTCTTGGAGGATTACTTCTTGTCATTTGCAGTAAGGATGACGAAAAAAAAAGTATCGATGGCACATCTTCGGAACATGAACATATTCATTGAAACAGCAGATTCATAAAGAAATAAATTATTATGTTTTCATTAACACAAAATTATATATCACAGTAACGAATCCAACGCTCTCATTTAATCATATGTTCTGTGAATTATATATATTAAGGTGACCAACTGTATTCATTTACTGAGTTTTGTACTCTTTTTTCGCAAACCGTACTCTTTTCAAATCCTGTACTCTGAAAGTACTCATTTGTATAATTTTGTACTCATTGTATTTCTAAAACATTTTTTCAGACTATTTCGTTTCAATTTTATTAATTATTGAATAATTGAAATTATTATGACAGTTATTTGAATTTCACGCGAGCATATTGCTTGGCGTATCCTGCACGTCAGAGGACATGACAAACACCAGTCACGAGTTTAACAGTGATTTGAATTTCGCGCGCATATATGGGTGTCGTTTCCGGCACAATTGAGAGGCTCTATTATGTACCTGGAGAAATAGATGGATACTATAGACTTCTTTTTTTAACAACGTCATTTATGAAAAGAGATGGATAATATATCTATCCCTCCAATATTTGAATAAAAAAATTTTGGCGCTCTCGGCTGATAACAAAAATACTAATTTTGGAGGACGCACCCGTAAAGGTGTCAATAATGTGTACAGAAGATCTTCTAAAACGAAATATTTTGGGAATTGGTTGTTATACTCACATTATATCAAATGCCATCAATACAGCATCAAGTTCAATGGCAATAGATGTGGAAGTAATTATTACAAATATAGGTATTTATATTTCAATCGGTTTACAGTACGGGTAGCAAGTTTGAAAGAATTTTGTGAAGAGAAGAGTGTTCAATACAAAAAACTGCTTGGTTAGAACGCGTTTTGCAGTTAAATGATCCACAGCGTTCATATTTTTTAAGCCTTGACAGATGTCCTACAATTTTGAAGAAATTCTTCCAAAACGATATGTCAGAACCTATGCTTCATTTTATTAACTATCAAGCGTCGTTGTTGTTTCATAAAATTACTCTACAAATTGAAGGAGATAAAATTTCAGCAGCAGAAGTTTGTATTATATTAACCGATTTCATACTGCAATGTAAATCACAATTGAATGATGGATTTTTACCTCTAATTGTAAAGGATAAACTGACTGTTTCGGAAGAATTTAATACCGGTTTAAAAAATGAATATTCAAAAGAAGTTGAAAATTTTTATAAAATTTGCTTTGAATATATCGAAGAATGGATAATGAACTTTAGATCATTATATTGTTTCAAATGGATCCTTCCAAATAGCAAAATCTTTCGGCATTTTAGAGAAGAACATATCCCACATGATTCCCCTGATAATTTTCACTAATGCTTGGAAAAACATTTTCAATAAGAGATAATGGATAGTCTACAAATCGGCAAAAGTCGTTGGTAAGAGTAATTAATCCATATGTCGCATCAACTGGAACTTTTCCATTTCCAACAGCTAACAGTTGTTTGGAAAATTGTACAGCACTTTGATCCTTTTGAAGTTGAACTCTCATATTAGTGATTAGTGATAATGTTTTTACGTTATTCCATAAAGGTGATGCCTTCAGGCAAGCATTCAATTCATTTGCAGTCGTTCCACAGGGAATTACTGGCAACGTCTGCCTGAAATCGCCTGCCAACAATATCATCAAGCCGCCAAAGAAATAAACGGCTATAAAAAATAAGGGTTGATCGTAGAAGGGTGAAAATTTAGGATTGTATATATTTTTGTATGTTGTATCATAAAAAAATAAAAACTGAAAATTTTGTCTAAAAAATAAAAAAAAAATTTAGGGGTGGACTACCCCTAACATTTAGGGGGATGAAAAATTGATGTTGGCCGATTCTTAATGAGAATCGGTCAAGCCATTTCGGATAAATATGAAAAAAAATTAATTTTTCCACCTATGCTGCCTGTTGTACTACTATCATCATCTTGTGAATATTATTAACTGAAGAAAATAATGCAGCGTTTGTTCTACAGAATAATTTCAATATTTCATTGTGTATAAAGGTTGTGAAAACGAAATATATTATATTTTTCGAAAGATGACAGTAGTGCTCGATATCTCGTTGAGTATCTATTAAACAATTTCAATTTTATGCTCGCTGTCAAGGTGAAATTTCTCACGAGAAAATATTTTTACTGCTTTTTGTTTGGTGCATTCAGTTGTGAAATACAGGGTGATAAAAATGGAAGTTAACAAAGATAAAATTCGGAGCATTCGGAGCATGGTTATGTTGCAACACATGGTTAAGTTGTAGATGCACCTCGCAGAGGCAGGCACGTCATCCGAAATGTAGATAAAATCACAGAAATAATAATCCTAGTTGACCGACATGTTAGTAGTCGCTGCATCGCCCAGGATCTGAAGATCGACCATAAAACAGTTTTATACCATTTCCACAAAGTTGAATTCAGAAAGAAGCATGATGTTTGGTTGTCACACCAAAAAACAATAAAAAACCAGGATTAACGGCCAGGAAGGCTCTACTACGTCCACCTACAATACTGGCCATGAAATAAACATCTGTTAAAAGAAGATAGTGGTCCAACACCCCGCCATTAGTTGACCTGGTATACTAATGCAAATAGGACGCTTCCCAAAACTTTCGCAGTTTGAATTTAAATAATTTGAGCTTTTGGTATAAATTCTATATTTTTCAATTGTGTACAGTGTAATACAAGTGTTGATGTTGATAATTTGTTGAAATCTCAACATCAAACTATAAAAAGCAAAGTGATTAGTTTGTTTACAAATTTCAGTGAAACGAAATCAATTTTGTGTTGTTTAATACTTTCGTAGTTTGAAGTTGAATATTTTAGGATTTCAGTTCTAAAAATCTCTCGTTTTGAAATGACGAAAACTTGTTGCATTCCTGGTTGTAAATCAAATTATAACAGCACTCTGCGAGCGGTTGGGCAACTAGTATCGACTTTCAGTTTCCCTAAAAATGAGTTTTTAAAGAGTAAATGGATGAAATCTGTACCACGAGATAATTGGGATCCAACAAAATATTCAGTTGTTTGTGCCTTGCATTTTCATGAAACTGATATCATCAGGGAAAAGAAATTCGTTTCAGCTAGTGGGATTGTAAGCATACCGACAAAAACAAATTTAGTCTCTCATGCGGTTCCTTCAATTTTTCCAAATTTACCGCATTGTTTGTCAAAAATTATGCCCCTACCTAGGAAGAACCCAGAGGAAATGCGGTCAAATTATTTAGCTCGCAATGAGTACTCAATAAATATTCCTGATTGTTGGAATGTTAAAATGGGTTCAGTTAACGAGAAAATTCATTTTTATTTTCTCAATTTATGTGAATAAATTATTACCATGAGTAACCAAATTACAGTGAATGAAGACTTGTCAGTAACAATATTTTTGAAAGGAAAAAAGTTGTTGTACACTGATTTAAGTAACATTTTGCCTATTGACTTCAAATTGGATAAGTGATCTCAAATAGAAAATTTGTTGATAAGATACAAAGATATTCCAGACAGTGTGGATCAATCTTTCACTTATTTAATCGAGAAAAGTTTATGTTATGCAAATGAGATATCGATTAAAATTAGTTGAGATTCAGTTGAAGATTTTTCAGAAATACTTGTTTAAATAACCTTCGAGTTTTAATTGATCAAATTGAATTATTACTTCCAAGGAGGAAACGATACTCGTCTGATACAATATTTATGTCATTCATGTTATACACTTTTTCTCCTTGTGCTTATGATTTAATGCGGAATTACTTCAATTTTCCGACAAAAAGATATCTTCAGTATTTGTCTGCAAATCTAAATGTTGCCCCAAGTGCTTCAGCTCGCGACAAAAATAAACTATTTTATAATAAAATAACTATTTACATTATGTGTCTGAGTCTTTGAAACCTCATGAAAAAGTTGTTGTTTTATTAATAGATGAAATATACATTAATAAAAGGCTAGATTATAGAGGAAATAGTTTGATTGGTGTCGCTTGTAATGGCAATTCGTTAGCCACAACAATTTTGGGGTTCATGATTTCTTCAGCTTTTGGTAATTTTTCAGAAGCGGTGAAATTATTACCAGTTCATAATATAAAATGTTCAGAAATGACACCAATCACAAAAAATATTATTACTTCTGTACAAAATGCTGCTTTCATTGTTTGGATATTATAAGCGATAACCATCGAATAAACAGATCGCTATTCACAAATCTAACTAACAATAACACATTCTTTCAAACCCCAAACTTTCCTCAAAACAGGATATTTGTAAGTTATGATTTTGTAAATTTATTCAAAAATATTATTAATAACTGGAGAAATTTAAAGAATTTAGATAATTTTTTTCAAATATAATATTTATTTATACTTAGGTAAATAATTCAATTTGAGTAATTCCTACACCGTTTCCTTCAAGGTTCCTATTCTCTCAAATAATTCAATAAATTTGGTTAGGCAACTTTTCATGTAAATAAATCCCACTGACTAATAGAAGTAATTTTTAAGCAGTGGGGCTTTATCGAGAACATCGTTGTTTTCTTGAAATAATAAATGTTTCACATTTATCTGTTACAGAAATATGTGCTCACAATACCAAATATAATATTCTATATGTTATAAACACGAATAATATTTCTTATTCGTTCGCAATATACAAAAGGAGTTGAAAGAATGCTTGAAAGTTTGGGAACAACCGACTAGGAGAGTAAACCACTAACTCAACTTTGGAACACCGAGGGTCTACGCTCTTCATGGCCTGTATTAAAGGTGGCCGTGGCTCTACCATGTATTTGCTGGGACTGGAGGGGAATAGTTTATTATGAGTTCAGCGTTTGGCCAAATACTTATTCAGATCTCGATTGTCAACAACTGGACTGTTTGAAGCTATGGATTGACTAGAAGACGCCAAAATTGGCCAGTCCTCACACGCCAGAAATTCAGGTATCCCGGTTGGGAAGTTTCAATGCATCCACCATATAGTCCGGATCAAAAATAATGAATTGCTTTTTCCCTAACCTAATATATATTCACATTCTCAACTGTAGGTACCTATTATAAAATAGGAAGTTGCAATTAATCAAGAATTCTCATTTTCATTTTACTTTATTGAAATATAAATAGTATTTTAAACTTATTTGTCTCTTTTACCACCGAAAAGTCCCTCCAACATGAAAAGTGGGTTGAGCTCTGGATGGCCCCGAAAATACTTTCGAAGCTCCGCCATGTATTTCATGGTCTCCAAAGTTTTTCTGGACTCTCACGGAACCAGCGGTATTGCCATCGGCATCTCGTGATACGCTTGGTTCCACTTGCCAGTCTCCAGCATCTCGGATATTTCTTACAATAGGGCCATCTAAATTAAACTCTTCAATTTGAAATTTCTTAGGCTCTATCACATGTAAAGATGCATTAGTTCCAATGCAGAATAGCACTACAGCAAACATGGAAATGATTGTGGAGTTCATCTGAAACACAAATGATAATACCTTTATTTAGCAAGGAGCAATAGAAAAAATATTGATAAAAGAAACAATATTCATATTTACATAACAAATAACATTTCAAGAAAATTTGTCTGAAATATAATGTATCAAAGATTCTCTAAAAATTTATAATTCGCACAGTACTTTGGTAAATTATATAATAAATTAAATAATATTGGCAAATTATCGAATACATCGTTAAATCGTTACGATGTAGATTGTTAAATCTAGATTTCTTCGGAATGTAGATTGAATAATAGTAGTAAATATATTTAATTGAAACTTAAATAAATTTTCAATGTCCTGAACATAATTCTATAATTAACACTCATCAACTGTAAAATTTCCAACATGATTTGAATTAGTGTGCGTTTAAAACACTTCAGAATCACTCTTATACCTCGGTTAAGGATTTGAATACAAAAATAAATTCACATACTGAAAACTTATTTTGAAAATGAAAATATGTTGTGACCAGAACAATTCGACAGAAATGTTCGGTCATTTGTATGTTCATTGAATGGAAACACTAGTAATTCCTTTTTTTCAATTTTGATAATCAATATTCATAATTCTAATAATACTTATTTAACCTATATTCCTCGACCCCCAACAAGCAACTGATAACGTACATTTTGATTCCATAATACATAGATATATAATTATGTAAACAGAAGAGACGACATAGTCTATTACATTGTATTTCACTTTTTTTTTCAATCGAATTGGCTACCTACTATTGATATTCACTTTTATTTTACAACTTTTCTATTTAGCTAAAAACCTAAATTGGGTCCACCCATTCTTACCATGCCCATTCTTATTAAAAAAATCGAAATTTTTCGAACGATCTATTTGTAAAAAATCAATTGGTGAACATTCTATCTTGATTTACAAAACTAATTGATTTCATTGTACCAACTATAATAACAGTCACTAAAATTTGAACTTCAAAATTAGTATTTAATAGTGTTGGCGTTTACTTGATGTAAATCTATTATAATTGAATATAAACTTAAATTCAAACAATTGAACTTATGATTTGCATTTTATTCACTACATAGAAAGACGCGTTTCGTCGTTACGAACGACTTCTTCAGATGCTGCAGAATAATCATTATTCTGTAAGCCTTTTTAAAATTTTAACATTTCAAAACCTGTCTCAAAAATTATATGAAAAATTTTATTGGAAGTTCTAGTGTATTGTTTTCAAAGAACCAATGTTTTTTCACTAGTTTATTATTATATTGTATTTTGAATTGCATAAATCTTGTCATTTATTGCATCTGTCATTTAAAATGAAGCAAATAGCTTAAGGTTTCTAGATCCCTTTCAATAAAAATGGTTTTTGGAATGAAACTTGAAACAAAGTAATGGAGAAACTTAATTAAATTTTGATCCTACCCAGATGAAAATCATGTTTGTGCACATTGAATACAAAACGTTTATATATCGAAATGAAATTTAGAGATTAAAATCAAAAGAAAATCTTACCTTGTATTCGAATCGAAATTTGAAATACTGTTACTGAAAGAAATATCAGTTTGCTTTTCCCAATAGAATATTGTACTTATGCTTGGTGAGTTAGGTCCGTGACAATATATACGATTATGTGTGGGGAATTTCAACGAGAAGATATGGTATTTCACCGAGATATTTTTATTTCTGTATGGTAACATAAACATCTTATTAATCTGTTTGGAGAATAACAGTGATAACATTAAAAAACTTCAAGTAACTCCCAATTCAGAGGCTATTTATAGGATTTTGTATATATGTCATGTTTTCAACTATTATGAAAAAAATTATTGATCCATAAACAGAGATAAATGAAATTTCAGGATAATATTATCATATTTTCATTCTATGATTTTTTAATCATATTAGGTATATCATATATGACCCATTAACTTCCACATATTTTAAAATAATTTTTTTTACTGAAATTATGTATTTTAATTCAAATTGAAATATATTGTTTCTATAGATTGAATATTTTTACAGATTTGACAAAATTTTTTCTTATAACAAAAATCCACAATTTAAGCAGTTTCGACACTTTATTTCGAACCAATAACCGGGAGAAAAATCTGACGAAAGAAAAAAACGAAAAACAATTTACGATAGTTTGAATAAATCTTCGACGACTTACTGGTGGAACATCCTTGAATATATTGGATGAAAAACACTTGGCTTGGTTTCACAAGAAATATGTCAAATTATTGCTGGTGTTTACTGCAGGTCTAGCTTTTGTGAAACCAAGCCAGTTGTTTTATATTATTCCAATATTTTTATAACTGAGTTTTATTTGCAATTATACTGCTTTAATTTCAGCAGAAAAGACATTGAAGAATGAGAAAATATTTTCAGGTATTTATAATAAAAAGGTGATTATAAATGTCCACCTACCCCTACGTTAATTTCTCAAAAATTTAAAGAAGAGCCAATGTGATATGACAACCTACAAAGACCATCCAATGTGGAGGAAAACATTAATTTAAAATGCATGGTCAATTAATATTGACATCAATCTTTTCGAGATTGGTATTTTTTAAAGCTGTAGATTTCGAAAACTTTATCCCCTTAATGGGACAAGAAGAAGAGATCTGTGAAATCTTGCCAATAGATTCCTCGCATAACGTTTCGTGGTTCATTTTGAAGTATATCGTACAATTGAAAGCACTTGACTTAATTCTAAAAATCATCATGAAACATTTAATAAGACAATATAATAAATTGTATTAAAATATTATTAGTGAGTTGGAAGCCTTGAACATATGTCGAAAGTATCGATGGATTTTGTGACATTTGTCCAATTGATATAAAATAAGTCTTACAAATATAAGACATTGATTGAATAAGTGTCAATTGTGTCAAGTTGAATCTAGTTTTATGAATTTATTTCAAGCTTTATTCAAGACACGAAAACATCAGTTCAAAAAACTGAAGGCAGTTTTTGGATTTCTTTATGGACTTTTATTAGGACTTGGGTTTTATGCATTGATATTAACTGATCTGAATTTTCTTCCTTCCAGTGCAATCATTGTAGGGATTCTACTCAGTTTAATGCTGGCGTTTGGTATTGCTTTCTCCTCCCAAATAAGGTGCATTTCCGTCTTATCACTTCCAGTTTTCGCAGGGAAAAGTGGTCGAGGAGTACAGTACTCTTTGATATTATTCATAGTTATTGCTGGGCCCCTGGAAAATATATCCAATAATGGCCGAGAAGTAGTACGAGTATTTGCTTGCTCAGCATCTTTCACTTACAATATAACAAAAACAAGATTTGAGTTGATGTTCAAACCCTTTACTCAAGCGCTGTTTGGTATGAAAACGGAGGTGAATGAGGTGAAAGATACTCTAAGATCTGTAAAAGATTTATCTGCCCCCATCACAGGAGAAGTTGAAAACGATAAAGAAATGAGGAAATTAAAGGAAGAAAACGACTATGTTGATGGTTTACAAGGAGATACAAAGAGATCCTTGGATATCGAAAATAAGCATTTGACGAAAGGAGAACAAATTGAAGCCGCTCGATACGAAGAACATTATTTGGAGAAGGTTGAGCTACGTTGTAATCAACAATTTTCGTCGGCAGCAATGAGATGCAGACAAATGTTCCAGTCAACTTACGATAGATGTTATGATGCTGTCTCTTGGGCTGCAGCATGGCTCTTGTGTTGGCCCATGAAATTAGACTTTGTTTGTAATATTGCTCAAGCGTTAGGCGGATCCAGTCGTTGTGACCCATCAGGAGAAATAGATCCAGGCTTTGGAAAGGGATACGATTATTTGAAAAAATCACGGGAATCTTTAACTAAAAATTTCAAAAATGTCAAATTGCAATATAAATTATCTAAAATTAAACATTTAGTGAATTTGCAAGATTCTGCAGATACAGCAAAGGCAATTGAACATGAAGTAGATGAAAAGAAGAGTATGCTTGAGAAAATATTCATAGCATTGAAACGAATTTTAGCATTTCTTCTTCTTTGGATTATAGTGAAGAGTCAGAGTTATCACGATAAATTTTTACGTAATATTGAATTTGATAACGTTTATATAACGAAGTATTTTCGCAAAATTGACGCAAGAAGGAAGGCCGCCGGAAAGTCTGTTCTCTTCCCCTTAAAAAAATTTGAAAGAACTAAGCTAGTGGAGTTGTGGAGCAGAAGATACTTAAAAAACGAGAAAAAATATCTTTTAGTACAAAGTTTAAAATTATTGATTGAAGTTCTCTTCATTTCAACGTTTGTACTGATAGACCGATTGTTTTATGAAGCTTTAGATTTAGTGAGAAGGCATGCAAAAATCGAATATACTCAAGTTGGTCACCATGATTTATATCTTGAAATCAAAGGAACAGGCATGATTGCATCATTGTTACGTTCCGTTGTGAAGGGATTCAATATCAAAAAAAGAATAAAACTGGTTCGTAGTAATGAACATTGTCTTCCGCGGCCTATTTTAATGCCATATATCTACTTTTTAGAAATATATGGCACGTTTTGCTTTATTGGTCTCATGATGATTATCGAAGTGTACATTCAGAGATTAAGAGCAGTTATATGTGGATATTTTTATAGGAAACGTCAGAAAAGAAGGATACTATATCTTTATAATGAAACAACTCGTCGAAGAATAGGGTTTTTACGATACATGAAAGCTGGAATTATCAAACAGGTCCGAGAACGTAGACTGAATGAATCTGTAAATATCTGTGCAGTTGCCAGAGTTCGCTATCCAAGATGTTGCGGATTTTTGAAGATTTTTGGCATGGCAAGAAGGAATTGTATTATATGCGAGGAACCTGAAGGAATATTTGACTCACCAGATAGATTTATTATATGTAAGAATGAAGATTGCCATTTACTTTATTGTAAGGAATGTTGGTTAGACATTGGAGGAGACTGTTTAGCATGCAGTGAGATTGAAGCACAAAGCAGTGGTTTTGAAGAGGAATCAGGTTATGAAGATTAAAGAATACTGTCATCTTGCTTTTTGTTTTCCGCTGTTGTGGCCAATTATACCAGCGGAATATTAAATGAAATATTACATTTAATGGTTATTTGTAACAATTTGAGTTGATATGAGTCTTGTATATCGAATAAAAAAAGCTACCCTGAGTTTCTCAGTAAAGCTTTTAATGATGCAATTATTAAGGAAATAATATAATTTTTGTGAAACCAATCCGAGTGTTTTTCATGCAATACATCAAGCAATGTAGTATCTTGGATATTAGTGAATAGACTCGTTGATGCTTTCAAATCCAGTTCCAAAGATCTCAAAGTGGCACAGAAGAACTTCGATTTTGATTCTCAGCAAATAATGTACTTTCTAATTGCTGTCCAAATTTTTGTTGTTCTTTGTCCCTTAGATTGGTACTTCCTCAATGAATACTGATACAAAACACAGCTAAGTTGAAATTAAATCAAATCTTATCAGGACCAAAGGCAGTGACACTAGATATATAACTGAATAACATTTATTTCAATAATGAACAATGTTATCAGTAAATCAACTTCAACAGCGGGAGTACGAAGGACAACCTCCTCCACCTTTTGTTATAGTCCCAGTAATTGTTATAGTGCTGGGCGGATGGTACATTGGAGGATGTTGCATTCTTGGGGGTCTTGGTGGTGGATGAACCGGTTGGACTGGAGCTGGATGAACAGCAACTGGTTGTACAACTGCTACCGGAACAAGAACGTATTCTGATTGAGCTGGGTGTTGTGGTGGTGGAGGTGGTGGTGGTGGTGGTGCTCTATATCTTGGAGGTGGAGCCGGCTGCGTCTTTATCTGTTAAATCAAAAGATTCTATCGTAAAATGTGTTGAAAATTAATACTGAGAAACTGTGCGAAATTTATCGAATGCCAACAAGTATACCAATATCTAGATATCTCCACTTGTTACAGCAGTAAATATTTAAAATAAATGGGTAACTGCATTTTTGCGAAACTGAAAAATTCTTGAATATCAATTGATAGCTACATGGAAAAATTTAAAAACGGGCAGAACTGAAATTTCAAAAAATGTGAAAGTTAAAAATGATGACAAAATATGTATGAAAAAAAAATTAATATTAAATTCATTACTTTTGTTGAAATCAGGAGAGCTTTTGTCACAGCTTAGTATGAGTTATCGACGGTGAAAGAGTATGATTCAAACATTCAGCTTGATTCTTTTGAAAAATCAAGTTGCGTAATCTCTTTGCAATGGGTTACGATTACATCTCGAAACATATGTCGAACAAAAGAATATTTTTCAGTAGAATCTAGCAGATGTTTAATCATAATAATCTTGCTCCAATTGTTTTCCTAAGCCAACTGGTACTAATCAATATTCAACCTAAATAGGATCAATCAGTTCATTTTATGTTAAAATGATCAATTTTGGTTTATCTTATTATTATCTATATCTTAGCAAATCAAATTTTTCTCATTCTTAGGTTCATTCTGACAAAACAGCTTCATATAGATTACATGAATATTTTGTTGAAAATTAATTTTTAACTCGAATTCGTCCAAATAAATTGAAATAATGCTTGTAACGGAAAAATAAATATTACATTTTCATAAAAAACCCTCAAGTAAGCGATTGCATTCGGTATATTCAATAAGCCAGTTCTTGTATAATCCAATCCATTTCTGTGCGGTGTGAAGAAAACAGTTCAGCTGATAGAAGAACAAACAATATTCAACATTTCAGCAGAATATGGGAGCAAGTTACAAAATTGTAAGATTTTCCTATTAAAGGGTGTTTTTTTTTGGGGTATAGAACTTTAAATGGCAATAAAACAACGATGGATCATTCGACTGACAAGACTTTTTTTTTATTCGAAAGATAAGCTTGTGGCATTACATTTCGAATATGATTTCTGGCATATGACTGCCACGGCTGGCTCGGATGTAGTCCAATCTAGACGTCCAATTTTCGATGACTTTTTCCAACATTTGTGGCCGTATATCGGCAATAACAAGGCAAATATTGTCTTCCAAATGGCCAAGCGTTTGTGGCTTAACCGCACAGACGAATGACTTTACATAGCCCCACAGAAAGTAGTCTAGCGGTGTTAAATCACAAGATCTTGGAGGCCAATTCACAGGTCCAAAACGTGAAATTAGGCGGTCACCAAACGTGTCTTTCAATAAATCCCGATTGCGGGACGAGCTGTGTGACATGTTGCGCCGTTTTGTTGAAACCACAGCTCCTGGACATCGCGGTTGTTCAATTCAGGAATGAAAAAGTTAGTAATCATGGCGCTGTACCGATCACCATTGACTGTAACGTTCTGGCCATCATCGTTTTTGAAGAAGTACGGACCAATGATTCCACCAGCCCATAAAGCGCACCAAATAGTTAGTTTTTCTGGATGTAACGGTATTTTGACATACACATGAGGATTCTCTTTACTCCAAATGCGGCAGTTTTGTTTGTTGACGTAGCCATTCAACCAGAAGTGCGCTTCATCGCTAAACAAAATTCGCTTATGAAAATCGGGAACAACGGCAATCTCGTTTTGGGGGCCCATTGCTTAATGATCGTTTGGCTTCAATTCTTGCACGAGTTGGATTTTCTAAGCACGCAAACCAAGATCCTTCCGCAAAATCTTCCATAAAGTGGATAGACGCAGATCCAATTCTGTGCTCGATGGCGGATGGACTCATTCGGCTTTTCCTCAATGCTGCGTTCTACAGAAGCAATAGATTCTTCTATACACACTGTACTGCGTCTCTGGGGATGCGAGTTATCAATAAGAGTAAACGTGGTGCGAAAACGTACCATGATTAATCGAATTAACTGCTCTGATGAACGATTTTATCGACGATAAAATGGACGTAGTGCGCGATACGTATTCCGCATAGAACCATTATTTTCGAAACAAAATTGCACTATTTAGGCATGAGTCTTTTCATGATGAATTGCCAAAACAAACTGAGAATAAATCACTTCTCAGTTGTTGAATCGGTCGCCATCTTCAACAGTAATGCCAACTTAAAATTCTATACCTCTAAAAAAACACCCTTTAGAACAAATTATTGTAACAGATTGTGGTTTGTTAAATTAGCAAGAAGTTTTGCAGTCACCGAAAGATCAAAACTTTCTGTTGACTGTTCTTCCTAATTGTAATTTTCTGGTGTTTATTTTTTCAGTGGTTTTTATCAGTACCTAAAATCAGTACCAGCCATGAAGAAGTGCATTAAAAATTTTTTTGAGGAATTGTGATATTTCTGGTTGAAAGAACAACAAACAGTACAATAGCAGAAAGTAATTCCGCATCTTATGATACAATCGTTCAATTGAAAATATCTGAATAATCATATAATATACCTCTAAAATGTAAGTTCTAGAAGGTGGATCAGGTGGTGGCATAGAACAGCATCCTCCTCGCTTTCTTCGTATTTTACTCAACATTTTACTATTCTCAGGAGCTGGTAGCGGAGAATATTTTATTGAATTATCTTTATGTTCTTCTTGAGATCGTAGTAATGCACGAGCAGACTCAAGTTTCATTGGAAGAGGAACAATTTCATTTTCTTCAATGTTCATGCAAGTTGCGTATGTTATGAAGACTGATAGTAGAATAAAATTCATCTGAAAAAATAGATGAATCTCAATTCATTTGTTGTTGACGGTTCACTACCAATTAAATATTTGTCAAAACTTTGAGATTTTTTCGGAGTACGAATAGAGCTGCCAATTGAAAAACGAATATTCAACTTTTGAGAGCTAAATATTTCAATAGAATACTAGTGCATGGAAATCATTGGAGTGTGAATTAACACATGGAGTGTTATTTGACTTTCAATTTATATTTTCAACTAAGATTACGTGTTTATCCTAATTTCGGCAAGCTTCATTAATATAAAAAGTTGTTAAGAATTGGATAATCAAGTCACAAACATACATAATAATATAATGAAAATAATAATGACAAATCTAATTCAATGTGTATTGTTATGAGTTATATATATATATATATATATATATATATATATATATATATATATATATATAAGGAAATGAAATTTTTTGTGCTTATGGCACTGAATGAAATATTTGAGAAAATGAACACTAGAACATTCATTCGAAAAATTCAAATTAATCAAGAGAATGTTATAGTAGAGCTAGATATGTGAACGTGTACGATATCATGTCTCCATTATGCTTCAAGGGATAAATGTTAGACAAATATTGAAATCGATGCCACACCTGATGGCAGTGCGAGACATATATGTTTCGTTCTGCAAGGAGCTCGTTAAAATGTTATAACATTCTCTTGATTAATTTGAATTTTTCGAAAGAATGTTGTAGTGTTCATTTTCTTTAATATTTCATTCAGTGCCATAAGCACAAAAAATTTCATTTCCTTGAAAATATCGCCGAATAGGTCCCTGAAATACAGAAATAAACGCGGGCGTGCTACTAACGCAACCTATTGACATTTAAAAACATCGTTCGATGATATTTGTCAATTAGACATTGCAATTTAGTAGATACCTACGGGTATAGAAGATATGTGAAATTTCGATGCTTGGTGTGTCTATAATCTGAGAGGTGTCCCTACTGATTCCCATAGATGGAATTGTAGAGTATTCATAACTCTAAGGTCTCCCACTTGGAATCACAAGAAGATGCTTGGGGGTTGAAATCGTTGCCCCACTTCGATGGACGTGGTGCGACTGACGAGTTCCTTGCAGAACGAAACATATATGTCTCTCACTTCCATCAGGTGTGGCATCGATTTCAATATTTCTCGACCATTATCTCTTGAAGGATAATGGAGACATCACATCGTACACGTTCACATATCTAGCTCTACTATAACATTCTCTTGATTAATTTGAAATTTTCGAATGAATGTTCTAGTGTTCATTTTCTTTTATATATATATATATATATATATATATATATATATATATATATATATATATATATATATATATATATATATATATATATATATATATATATATATATATATATATATATATATATATATATATATATATATATATATATATATATATATATATATATATATATATATATATATATATATATATATATATATATATATATATATATATATATATATATATATATATATATATATATATATATATATATATATATATATATATATATATATATATATATATATATATATCTTGTCCAAACAAATTATAATATATTTTTTTTATGATAATAATTTTAAATGTAAAACTCACCTTGTTTTTCTTTGGATCTTGAACTGACAGACAATTTTGAATACAACACCACTCGTTGCAACGATAAACTGGAGCTAATAACGGCAGAATGTTTTGTTTTATTCCTTTAAAAATTGTTTCAAATTGTAGTTTTCAATACTGTGATTAAAGAATCTGCTCATTATTATAAATTAATTGCTTCTATGGATTTACATATAGTATCCGGTAAATTTTCTGACATTGAAAAAATGATTACTGATGAACACATATTAAATACAAGATATTTAACACACTATTTATCAATATAATGAAAAATATTTCTGAAGATTTTCTGTGTAATATTCTTCAACATCAAAGAATGAGGATCAAGATATTATTCGTGACTATAATTCATTAATAATATAATTAAAATTATTGAATACAAATAAAGACTTTGTCCGAGGACCCATATACCCGTTAGCACTCAATAAATAACCAATAATAAATATTTTTGAAAATAATACCGAAAAAGTGGTAAAAAACCGAAGAAAACGAATATAAGTTGCCTAATAACTTATATTTTATATTTAAAATTTATTACATTTGAAAAGATAAATATATATTTAAGCGCCTTATTCAAGCCCTCCATCGAAATTTTTCCAATTTGATTAAACAATATATATATATAATATAATATATTTCTGCACAATTAATAATTTGATAATGAATTTTTTCATCTTTTCCAAATTCAATTTAAGAGAATAAATTAACTCAATTAGTCTATTTCAGCGCTTACATAATCAAACTAACGTTACTCTGGCTAAATGAAAATTTCTCAAGGTTTTAGGATAAAAAGTACATACAACTAAAATATATATATATATATATATATATATATATATATATAGAAATATGTATATATTTATATATATATATATATATATATATTATATATATATATATATATATATATATATATATATATATATATATATATATATATATTATATATATATATATATATATATATATATATATATATATATATATATATATATATATGACAAAAAATGTGTTCATACAATATATGACAAACCAATATGGATCATGCATGTTATCACCGTTGACATATTGGTGAGATTACAGGAGAGAAGGCGGTACCTAGCACTTTTTTCATGCATTAAAAAATATTTGATTTAATTTTTTGGAATTTGCGATCATCACAATTGTTTGGCCTAACGAATGAAAGAATCCAAGAAGAGCCCATTTCGAAAAAATGAGATTCGAGACGAAGAAGTTGGTACAGACTGCCATTCACAAATCAACAATTCAAAAATTACCAATAATATAAACAAATAATGCTCAACAATGAGAATATTTCTTTCTCAAAATGTCTCAGCGATCTCTACCCTATATCCTCTCGTTCACTGAATGCAAAAAAGGAATATTGAAACAACAGATCAGCTTTAGTTTTAGAGATATAAGCTACTCTTTATATTATATAAATTCATTTTTTCTTTGCGAAAAATTTGTGTTTCGAAATTGGTAAAATTGTTAATTGTCAAAATACACATAAATTCTATTGGTCTAATGTGAATTTGACTGCCAGAAGATTACTGTGATACTATTGCGGTAACGGTGAGAATTATAGTATGTCGTGCTTATCATCTTGTTTTGGAGCGTTTTAAAGAGATAAACTAACATGACACGGAAATGTGTAGGTATATTTAAATTTGTGGCGAAATAACGTTTGACCTAAAAAAACACAATTTGATTCCTCTTGTGAAGACTGCATATCAAAATTATTTTGAAAAATGTTGCTCTTCCACCCTCACATATCAAGCTGGGCTTGATGAAGAATTTTGCCAAAGCTATGAAATGATGCCAAGATCAAGGAAGGCATATTTTTTAGGCCAAGAATACGTCAACTTGGTGAGGGTATTGCATTCCTGTATGCAGTGTCAACCATGTATGCAGTTAAACATAGATTTTTAGGGCACAAAAGAGATGATAACTATCCTCAATTGGTCACCGCACTTCTACAAATCTACCACCAACTCGGCTGTAATATGTCCCTAAAAATCCAATTTCTCCACTCCCATCTTGGTTTTTTCCCACCTAATTGAAGAGATGTCAGTGATGAGCATGGAGAACCGTTCCATCAAGATATCTCTATGATGGAAGGAAGATATCAGGCCCGCTCGACTGAAGCAATGCTTGCAGATTACTGCTGGTTTGAATGCAGAGATGCTCCTGAGTTTACTTACAAGAGGAAAGCTAAAAGATCACGATCAAAGGCATCAGTTGATTCTCCGTAGATCTAAACACCTGACGAGTGTTTTTTGAGGAATTTTGAAATTAAATATCATTAATGATGGTGCAACCATATGTTGTTAGCATATGTAATTAATATTTACCAATTTCTTAGAAACAGTAATTTTCATCATTTATATACTAAAAATTTAGAGCTTATAAATTTTTTCTCGTCATATTCGTTTTTCTTCACCCAACATCAGTAATAATTGACTCTTGAAGTAAATAAAATGTTCAACTTTTTTTTGTTGCGCAGTGTAATCAGCGAAATCAGAAACATATTGCAAAAATATAACATTTCCTCTACATTTGTTTCTTTTGAAAACCAACTGAAGCATCATGAGCAATCATGAACGTAATTTCCAGTAGAAAACTACCGTAAAACTCCCCAACTTTGTGACAGGCTTCCAACTTTGTGACATTCAAGATTTTGGGCATACAGAGAACACTCTAGCGGCTCTGGGAATTAATCTTAAGATCCGAAATGAATCCGGGAGGTTGCGGCACCTGTTTGTAAGGAGGGGAAAGGATTATAGTGTTATTTTCCATTATCAACAGTTGTTTATGTGTTTATCAAATCCAGTACAAGTTTTCCATGTTTTTATCCGACTGATATAGACTCCTCTGGCTTTACTATCTCCCATGGTTTGAGAAACACGGTGAGTTTATATTTTTATCAGCTACTAAATGTAAAATTCGGAGATTTGAAATGTTAATTAATTCACATTTTGTGGTTTTTCTTGTTTAAAGTTAGAAGTTAGGTACCTAATAATATGATACTAATTTTTTTCCAATTTTACAATCTCTAGATGACTGGTTTATGTTACATATAAGGCTGAAAATGTTTACCCTGAGTGGATGGAGGGAGGACCACCAAGAGTACCTTAGAATCACACGCTCAAAAAGTGGGTGGTTTGATACATTCGAAGACTGGTTCGAGTTTTGCTTGTTGCCTAGTTTTAGGAGACTGGTTGGAAAGAAAGCGGATATAGGGGACAACCTCAGTTCCCATATCAGCCGAAGAGTCATTACATTGTGTGAGCAGAATGACATCAGGTTCCTTGCTCTCCCTCCTCACTCCACCCATCTGCTCCAACCACTGAATGTTGGTCTTTTTGGGCCTCTTAAGAAAGTGTGGCGAACGGTGTTAAACGAATGGAAATTATAGGTCCTTTTGGCCATTTCATATTCTTTAATAAATATAAAAGCTAATAAAAATAAGTAACTACTATTCATTCATTACACCCTTCTTTCAAAAATGTAAAAAAAGGCAAAAAAGCTGACGTTTGTTTTAATTTCCATTATTCATCAAATTGAATGTGTAAAATCGAAAAAAGGCACCACAACAATGTGACAGATCCAGTTTGGTTGAGTTTTCTACGTAAAAAAGGGTGTCACATTGTTGGGCAACTCCGGTCCTAACAATATGACATATAAAAAACTTCTCCCTCCTTTCCTATAAGGGGTAGAGGTAGTTGGAATATGGCGTTCGAAAGTTGCGAAGTGTAGCTGAGCTATGTTGAGTAAAATCCCCAAATTTCTATGTGAAACATTAAGGGAGTTAGATTGAAAAAAATAAAAAAATGTCACAAAGTTAGGGAGTTTTACGGTAAGGCTTAAACTGAACCTCATGAATATTGCGGAGACATTACTATTAGGTATATAGGACAGACGAATAGAAATGATCGGCAATATGAGGAAGTAAAGTAAAGGAACATACAAATGAAACATTGAAGTAGATGAAACACATTATGGAGATCAAATGCATTTCTCTCGAATCCATCGAAAATAACTTAAAAAGAGTTGATGGAACTCCCATAGTTTCATTGAAGAGGTAATTTAGAAACTATTAGATATTATACAGGAAATGATTTAAGTATGTACAGATATAAATATTATGGCGAACAAATGAACCTTAAATATGTAGCCATGAAATCAAATTGGTTATGATTTCGATCGAGAGCACTTTTACTGCTTTAATCAATATATATATACAACAACTTCTGCAGTGCCTTTTGTGCGATCAGAGAAAACTAGTTTTTTTTAAATCTTCCTCGAATTTTCTTCTGCTAACTTTAATTTGCATGCTTAATGAAAATTAGACATTAAAACATTTGAGAGAGCAATTATGATAAGCGGTTTGTTAGCGATTAGTCATATTTTTGGTGTAGGTATCCTTTATAAATGTATGAATGCCAGAAAAATTTCGATACGAAATTATTCCAGATTCTCCATTTCAAGTATTCTTCCTTGAGTTCTGGCACTTGGATATATAAAGAAGATAGCTTTTGGAAACTGATGTCGACCATCAGATCGAATTCAAAATGTTGCAACAATTCGAAATGTTACCCAATGATTAATAATTTTGTAACATTTTGAATTGTTTAAAACCTTTTGTCTGATTTTTTCAAAAACCAAAATTCATTAAGATTCAATATACTATTGTATTCACGTAATTATGGCTGTTTCAAATCATAATCATTTCAAAAATTGTCTTGTTGCTATAACAGAATATACATTATTTGTATGTCTTGCTCATTTTGTGATAAACGCAGTTCATTTCACTTATTTCGGTATCTGAAATGGCGAACAATACGGACATGTGTTCTCGTGAGCTCCTAATGAGTGAACTAAATAAATTGAATAAAAAACTTTTAATCGAAATAATAGTGATGGAGCAGGTGCCTAAAGACGTTACAAGCGAAACAATAAAATCATTTTTAACGAAAAAGTGGGATAGAACCATTAGTGATTCGAATATCATAAGTGAAGTGAATGATATGAAAAATGGAAGAAATTCTACGTTTGATTATCAGAATGAGAACAAAACTCTCAGGACATTAGTCCATCATTTGGAATGTCGAATAAGTGACCAAGGTGAAATAATTTCATTGTTAAAGAAAAATAATTCAATATCGTATAAAGGTATAAATGAGACAAACAAAGAAATCGATAAAAAATCGATATCTAAATGTGAAGGTCAAACTGACGTTGATCTCGATTCAAATAAACATAAAACTTCAATTAAAACAGCTGGTGTGCGGATGAGTGATATAGATTTCTCCGGAATTAATATACTACAAAAAAGCAAGAATGGAAATGAGAAAATGACTAATATGAACCACACATTAACGGATACCGATAGTTCAATGAACTCTTATTCGAAACCCAAACAAACCCAAAAGAAAACGATAATAGTAGGAAACAAGAATGTTTCTGTTGAAACTAAACTGAAAGTAGTACCCAGGTTGGGATATATACATGTGTATAGGTTGCATCCATCGTCAACATCGCAGGATATTGTAAATGAATTGACTCCGAAAATAGACGTGATAAACTGCGAAAGACTTGAATCAAGGAACTCTGCATATTATGCTTCATTTAAGTTGACAGTGCCGTGGAGTCAGATGTCAGATGTATTGTCTCCAGGAGCGTGGCCAGATGGGGTACATGTGAAACGGTTTTTTCAGTTGGGGAAAGGAATTCAGAAAGTCAAATGAGAAACAAAATCAGAGGAAATGAATCAAAAATCGGTGATGACCACTGCGTCAATGTTGGGGTTCTTCATCTTAATGTACAGGGTGTTCATGGAAAGGAGGGTGCCCTTGAGATGTTTTTGTCGGACCACAAAAATAGTGAGGTTGCTTGTTTTTCGGAACATTGGTTGAAAGAGGAGGAGGTGGCGTTCTTCTCATTGCACGGGTGGAAAATCGCCCATTCTTTTAGTCGTAGTGTGATGGGTAGAGGGGGTGTAATGACTTTGTGCCGCTCTGCTGTTAACTTTGTTTGTCATTCGGACGTAAATAGACAGACACTCTATTGAGTTTCACTGTGAGTTATCTTCCATAAAATTGGTGAATGTTGATTTGCTTATCATAGCCGTTTATAGATCTCCCAGTGGAAATATGCAAATTTTTCTGGACACATTTGAAAAACTTTTTAATAGTATTGGTAAATATGACAGTAGAGTAATAATTTTAGGTGATTTCAACGTACACTTTAATCAAATGGATTACTCTAGCCGTATTTTTTGTGATCTCATGTTATCAAACGGTTTCATTCCAACAGTGTTTCAGCCCACGAGGGGACAAAATTGTATAGATAATGTTTTTGTAAATTTCTCTGATAGCAATTTCTGTACAACTGTAATTGACTTTGAATTGTCCGATCATAAAGCTCAGAATATTACTGTTGACATACCTGTGGTTTTGAATATGACCAAAATTCTAGTTAAGAAAGTGCGTCCGTTAACTCAGAGGGGACTTAATAGTTTCCATACGATTCTTACGGACGTTTCTTGGTAGTTTTGCAATGATTGTTCCATTGGTGTAAGTGAACGTTTTAAAATGTTCAATGATATAATTGTTGATGCGTATCTCTCGTCTTTCCCTGTGAGGGAGATAAAGGGAGCACCTAGGGATGGTGGCGTGTGTTGGTTTTCGCAGGAATTGCGAGACACACGTAGTTATTTGAACTTAGTACGGAATATGTATCTCTTTTATGGGACGGATGCTCTTAAGGGTGCATTTTTGAATCTTAAACAACTTTATAGGCGAAAAATCAAAATCAGCAGGATTCGAGCCAATGATAAAATAATAAGCCAGTCAGTAAATATCCCAAAAACGATGTGGAATTTAATAAAAAACAAAAGTTCAGCTCCGAGGAGTTGCCCCACGAGCTTATCTCCGGATCGGTTTAATGATCATTTCACTTCGATAGCTGAGAAGACACTTTGTTCTTTGGGAAATCAAGTTTTTGATCCAGTCAGCATGATCTCGTGTGATGGAAAGATATCTTTTTCCTTCTCTGAGATATCCATAAATAACGTGAGAGATGCAATATTGTCTCTGAAAACCTCAAGAAGTGCAGATATATATGGGATGTCTTCTTTCTTGCTGAAAAAAAACATAAATAGTGTTGTTTATCCGTTGACTAAGCTGTTCAATTTGTGTATTCAAGCTAACGCTTTTCCTGACTGCCTGAAGGTTTCGAAAGTGATACCCTTGCTGAAAAAGGGGAAAACTGATGAGGTGACTAACTATCGGCCGATTTCGCTGGTACCTACTTTCTCGAAGGTATTTGAGAAGATTTTATCTCTGCAACTGACGAGCTACTTTGAGAGTATGTAATAATTTATTTAGTAGAGGGCAATTTGGTTTCCGTAGGGGGAAGAATACGTCGATGGCAATCCTTGAATTTATGGACAGGGTCCTGCGGTGTTTTGAGAGGGGAGAATTCTGCTACTCCCTTTTCTTAGATTTGACGAAGGCTTTCGATTGCATAACACACTCTATTCTTCTGCGCAAGCTTGCTGGATATGGCTGTTCGAATGACTGTTGCGCTCTTATCGAATCATACTTGTCAGGCAGATCACAGGCTGTATATTTCAACAATAAGTGGTCTGACCACCAGAATGTTTCATTGGGTGTACCTCAGGGATCTGTCCTTGGGCCTTTATTATTTCTTGTTTTTATAAACGATCTTCCTCTTTACCTAGAGAGGTTTTCCACAATTTTGTTTGCGGACGATACAACTGTATCAGTTACATCTGCTGAGTGGAGAACTTTGCTAGAGGAAGGTGATTTGGCACAGTCAATGGCTTTTGACTGGTTCGTGTCAAATAGACTAGTGGCAAACGAACAGAAAACCTCCAAAGTGGTATTCACGCTTAAGCGTGTGAAGGAACGGAATTTCATGGGGAATGCTGGATTTTTAGGAATGACGTTGGATTCAGTTTTGAGCTGGGAGGCACATACTGAATGTCTAGCACGAAAATTGTGCAATAGTATATACTTGCTTAGAAGCTTATCAGGTAGATTGTCCCAGTATCCTAAGAGTGGCTTACTACGCCTTAATAGAAGCAAGAATGAGATATGGCATTCTGGCATGGGGCACATGTGCATCAAAAGACAGAATATTTGCTCTCCAGAGGAGAGCAGTAAGAGTTGTCTCCTCTCTTCAGTACCGTGACGATTGTAGAAGTGCTTTCAGCGAATATAAGATTCTTACTTTTGTGTGTTTGTATATTTTTGAGGCGCTCATGTTCGCTCATGGTCTCGTTGGAGAATGTCGCTCGGGTGCTGATTGCCATCGGTATTCCACCCGAGATAGATACAGCCTGAGGCCAAGTTTTTGTAGGCTCACAAAGTCTCAGAAGGGGCCTTTTTACTTTTCAATAATATTGTTCAACAAGTTACCAAATTGTGTTCGGATCTTGCCGTCTCCTCAATTTGGAAGGACCATAAGAGCTTTTTTAATTGATCATCCCTTCTACGATTTTCAGGAGTATCTTTCTTTTCATTTTGACTCGATGGGGTCGCCTTGAGACCTTTTTTTGTTGTGTTTCCGAACGCAGTTGTTTGTTTGCTATAGTTTGTTTGCTTATATTGTGTGTATCTTGTATTTATATAAGACCATTTTATTTATATTGAATGTTGATATTCACATATGTATTGAATGATTATATGGTGGTATATGTGTATTGTATTTATAATTTTATAATTTTATATTGTTGTTTTCAACTTTATAAATATTTTTTTTCTCTTTCATGACAATTGTAAGCACTATGTTGTAACACATGCAATAAACTATCTATCTATCTATCTATCTATCTATCTATTACATGACTATATACTACACGAAATTTATCATTTTTCACCACGAGTTGGAACGAAAATAACTTCAGTTCCATTGATCTGTTGCCTTAATAATTGTGGAATTAGATCGAATTGGAATATTGTCCACTCCATATTGGGTATCGTCTTCTGGATTACTTCGGAGTCCGGTACTGTACTGAATACGAACTCCAATTTAATGATTGCACTAATGAATTATATTTGTTTCTGGATAATTCATGGAAATGTACAATGAACATTTTATAGTCTTGTATATTGAGAAATTTTTGCGCATTAGGGGATTCCGTGGAATTTACCTCTAACAAATCATCGAATTTCCCCACAGCCAATTTTTATGAACTGCTAAAAATTATGCGAAAAATTGTAAAGATAGTTGAATCTAATTATGGAAAGGTCACGTTTCCCTGATAACGTAAGCAGTGCATAAAGCAGATTAGAAAATTCCCACTGGGAAACACCATCAGTTTAATTTTATATATAATGTTTGTTAATAACTACAGATCACAATTTCCGGTTTAATAAGGATCAATTTTGTTTGATAAACCGCTCAAGTGTTGGAAAAAGGTGAGTTATTTTCCTCAATTTACCAACGATCAGATTTAAACGTACACAGTTATTGGAATATACATGAAAATATCAGATTCACTAACATATCTCAATACACTTGTAAAATTCACAAAGATTATTTGCTAAAAAATCTTATTTTCTAGGATGAATTCAACAGTTATCATTTTCCTTGGAATGGCGATTCTTTTTACTTCAGTGTCGGCAATATATATACATCCAACCTACAGAGTGCCAAAAACAAATCCACCTATCATTCGAGTACGAAGAGGCGTTAGTCAAAGTGAAGTGTTCACCCCAAACGGCCATAGAATTAAAACTTTCAATATAAATGAACACAGAGATAATTTTGACTTCCAAGGCACCTTCTCACAAGGTCATGACAGAAATGGACGTCCACTTCCTCAAACGTATAATATCAAGACATCATTCAGATTTTAATTCCTCATTCAACTAACAATCTTCCAACTACTTGAAGTATCAAGTTGTTTTCGATAAATACTGAAATTGCAATTTTTATATTCTTCTCACGATATTATCTTTATTTCCATATTTTCTCTGGTATTATTTGTTTGGTCTTACAATTATTGTTTAGATTGTATCTTTTTATGAATAATTATAACTTTAGAAATTCGAATTGTTATATGTATATGATTGTTCAGAAAATGTAACTCAATCGTTCTTCTCCTGGAGTGATTATTTATGTGAAAACGTCCTAAAAATGAGATCTTCGTCTCAGATAACTGTATATTTCCTATTCTTTTCGGAGCAGCATTCCTGTACATATATATATATATATATATATATATATATATATATATATATATATATATATATATATATATATATATATATATTAACTTAAAATTCTTTCTATATATTGTAACATCTTTGGAGTTAATACTGAATGTTCCGTCAGTATCAAAGAAGATAATATTAAATACTTAGTTGTATTTTCTGATAATAATTTATAACTGAGTGTAGATTGTGCATAATGAATATATATACAATATACAATAGAATGGAATACATTTATTAGTTTCACGAATTATTTACACAAATTTGCACAAATAAAAATGAAGTAAGTAAAATACAAATAGAAAAAAAAATTTTGTTGAGACAATAAACCCTAAACTCCTCAACAGTTCGCATTGCATTAGTAGTTCATGAACCTCTCTTCTGAAGCCTTTATGACTGGAGATAGCTTGTAGACGTTCGGGCAAAGCATTGAAGAGCCTAATAGCCACGAATTCCGCACCCTTCTCACGAAGTGAGAATACTGGAACAAAATATAGGAACACTTGTCTGGTACTATTATTATTCTATGTTTTTCAAAGTAATGCTTGTTCTTGTGGAAAATATCAGAAATTTGCAAATATAAAGTCCATAGACAGTGAGTATACCATGATTTCTGAAATGACCATGGCAAGACTGTATGTAATCGAGTTTTCATTAAGTTCTTAAAATCCATTTTTGGCATCTGAATATACTACCAAAGTGAAAGAACCTTCCCATAATTGTATTCCATATGACAATATCAACTGATAATTAGCAAAATAAATTATATTTAGGATATGTAACTCAACCTAGTCCATTAGCATATACAGAGTGTAACAGATTGAGTTGCGCCTCTTTCGAAGATTCATGATATGTTTATCACATTTCAGTTGTTTATTTATAGTAATACCGAGTAAATTCACATGATCCTTCACAGTTATTTGGTTTTCAGAACTACCAACTTATTTCGGATAGTTACTCGTGGATCTAATATGTACAAAAAAAGATACTCTCTGTCCTCGAAAAATTCACTATCGATTTGTTACACCAGTTGTGGAGACACCAGTTGGTAATTATTTCAGTTATAAAATTGCAGAATTAATGGTTTTGGAATTGTTTGGAAAATTTGTATCATCTGCGTACATAATTGCTTTGGAGACACTGACGCAACAATTTACAGGCAGCGAATTAATGAATACCACAAACAAAAGAGACCCAATGATACTACCCTGTGGTACTCCCCTTGTAGTAACCCTATCACGTGAGACAAAAGTTCTACCCTCCCTTGACAGAACCACTCTTTCTTTCCGGTTTGTGAAGATGGCGAGGAAGAGAGTTTCAACTGATTATCTCTTATTCCAGATGTTTCCAGAGACTGCAGAAGCAGGTCATGATCAATGAGATCAAAGGCCTTTGAGAGGTCAAAAAAGAGGCCCACAGAATGCTCACCTTTCTTGAGAGCAGAGAGAACAGCATTGATCAGTTTAAAGACTGCAGTCTCAGTACCCCTGTTCCGCATGAATCCATGCTGGCAGCTGGCAATTACTTCGAATTTCCTCAAGAAACCAAGTATTCTGTTAGAAATTAGTATTTCAAAGATTTTCGCAAAAGATGCCAGGAGACTTATAGGCCTATAGTTAACTAAATCTTCAACATTACCCTTCTTATGAAGTGGCTTGACTACAGCTATTTTCAGCAAATCTAGAAATATGCCTTCCGTGGAAGAGCGATACATTAAGTGTGCAATTGGGTCAGCAATGAAATCGACTGATTCTCAGATCGATATTTAAGGGTATTTCATTATAATCATATGATTTTTTATTTTTGAGTGATCTCGCAATAGATACTACTGCATCTCTAGTGATATCGAAGACAAAAATGACTGTTTTACTCCAGGTTCCTCTGTTATAGTATTTTTTGAAGATATATTACTAGTTAACTGCGTACTCGTAGGAGCAATGCAGAAAAAGTAGTCATTGAAAGTGTTTATCAATTCACTAGGTTCACCTGGCATTATAGGAGTGCAGTTCGATTTAGCAGAGATCCTGGTTATGAAGTTTGTGACAAACTATAATCACCGAAATGATTCTTTCGCTCTTTTGAAATTTTTATGTCATAAATTTTTTTGACAGATTTGTATATTTCCCTAAGGTTGGGCTGAACAGAACAAGCTACAAAAAAGAATATCGAACCTCTCCTTCAAAGCCAACAGGTGTGGAGATAACTCAAAATTAAATTTCTGATTTTTAGTCTTCAAGAGTACTTTCGGAGAACACCCATCAAAAACACATGTATATCTAGTGAAGAACATGTTCCACAGTTGATTTACGTCTACCGTCGAGTAGACGTCTATTGTTCAGTCTATTGTTGCCATCCTACATAAGAAACCGTTTACTGTTTTTTTGTGACTGTCCCACGCTTTCAATAAATATTGGCATCGATTACAAGATTCTTCAACATTGATCCCTAGATGGAGAATCCAATATTCTCTAAAATTGATTCCTAGAAGGACAATGGAGATATCGCATTGTACATGTTTCACATAGCCAGTTCTGCTATGATGTTCTTTTGAACATTTTGTCAAAAATTATCGAAAGAAAGTTATAGTGTGCTTTGATAGCGAATATATACAAGTGCGATAATATAGCAGTAGCGAATTTGATTATATATATATATATATATATATATATATATATATATATATATATATATATATATATATATATACGAAAATTAACACTAGAACATTGATATGATTCGAATTAAATTCAAATTAAAAAAGAGAATTTAAGAATTCAAATTAATCAAGAGAATGTTATAGAAGAGCTAGATATGTGAACGTGTACGATGTGATGTCTCCATTATCCTTCAAGGGATAAATGTTAGAGAAATATTAAAATCGATGCCACACGTAATGGAAGTGCGAGACATATATGTTTCGTTCTGCAAGGAACTCCTCAGTCGCACCACGTCCATCGAAGTGAGGCAACGATTTCAACTCCCAAGCATCTTCTTGTGACTCCAAGTGGAAGACCGTAGAGTTATGAATACTCATATACAATATACAATTCCATCTATAGGAATCAGTAGAAAACACCTTTCAGATAATAGACACACCAAGCTTTGAAATTTCACATATCTTCTATACCCGTAGGTATCTACTAAATTGCAATGTCTATTTGACAAATATCATCGAACGATGTTTTTAAATGTCAATAGGTTGCGTTAGTAGTACGCTCGCGTTTATTCCCGTATTTCAGGGGCCTATTCGGCGATATTTTTAAGGAAATGAAATTTTTCATAATAAAAGGGAATAAACGCGAGCGTACTACTAACGCAACCTATTGACATTTAAAAACATCGTTGATATTTGATATTTATCATGATATTTGTCAAATAGACATTGCAATTTAGTAGATACCTACGGGTATAGAAGATATGTGAAATTTCGATGCTTGGTGTGTCTATTATCTGAAAGGTGTTTTCTACTGATTCCTATAGATGGAATTGTAGAGTATTCATAACTCTACGGTCTTCCACTTGGAGTCACAAGAAGATGCTTGGGGGTTGAAATCGTTGTCTCACTTCGATGGACGTGGTGCGACTGACGAGTTCCTTGCAGAACGAAACATATATGTCTCGCACTTCCATCAGGTGTGGCATCGATTTCAATATTTCTCTAAAATTTATCCCTTGAAGGATAATGGAGACATCACATCGTACACGTTCACATATCTAGCTCTACTATAACATTCTCTTGATTAATTTGAATTTTTCATATGAATGTTCTAGTGTTCATTTTCTTAAATATTTCATTCAGTGTCATAAGCACAAAAAATTTCATTTACTTATATATATATATATATATATATATATATATATATATATATCTAGGTAATTTTTATTACCTAGTTTTTCAAACATGTTCTTCCTTTTTTGTGATAAACACAGTAAAATCTCGAAGAACAAAGAAATGGACACATTTTTTCTCAACCAAAATGTATTTACGAAAATCAGAATATAACTTAAACTGAAATTAGCATTGTTTTATCTTGAAATGAATTATTGAAATACAATTCATATTGATAAGTATAAAATATGATTATATGTGTGAAACATTATATATATATATATATATATATATATATATATATATATATATATATATATATATATATTTATCTATACGAGTTAATGTTATGATACTGTGGAATATTATTGAAAAAGTTTCAATAGTTTACTTCAAGATATGTGAAATATAGTAATGTCACAAAATAAAAGAAATAATGAATACAGTTGTGATTAAAATGATATCACTTACATATGCATTGACAAAAAAATTTATTCTTGATGAACTGTTGAATAATATGAAGCTTATAATGTTCAATATCATTCTTCGTTAGAAACCTCATCTATGAGAGGTGAAGTGAAAACTGAGATATGGAACATTCAATTCAACAACTTGAGTTAATTCCAATGAAGTATTTTAAGTAATGATTCTTGAAATGGCATAAATAAGTACTGTTTTTCTAGGAAAACTCATCGAACTGTTTAAGTAGAAAACATATAAACTTAATGTGCGATTAATGAATTTGTAGTTATAATTGCTCATTCTCTAATACAAATCAAAGAAATTGTAAGATATTATCTTCGTCCTGCACTTTACATATTAATATATGAATCTGATATTCAAATGTAAAAATTCGTTATACATAGATATATGTAGCTAGTTAAAAACTTTCTGTGGCTTTTATATAGAAAATTAATTACATGAGACATTATCTATGACCAACAGACACACACCAAAATTGATACAAGTGCTGTCTAGAGAAAAATTGTTACGTGATAATTATACAATTTTTTATAAAACACATCTTAACACGAGTTTTTCTGAAAGAAGTATTATATTATATTACAATTTGAGTGTGATATTCATTTAAATAAATTCGTTGCTCCTATTTTGGAGTAATAAAACAGTAGGTTTTGAATGATACTGCTTTTGCAGAAAAAGCATTGAAATGAGAATTGATATTATCATAATATATCATCCAAACATCGATGAGAACATGAATTTATTTTCATGACATTACAATAGTACTACCTCTTTTTCACTCAATTCATATAGTGAAAGATTGTTCAAAATGAAATAGGTAAAAGAGTCGAAGGTTTCATCCAAAACTTATTTAACTGAAATATTTCAATGATTTTTTTCACTGGGTATAGTCCAGAGTCAGACAAAGTTTTGGACAATTATTTTCTCTAGAATGATCATCAGTAATAGCATCAGGAAATAGCATCATGAAGCCTTGTTATTGTCAGCTGAGGTTACTCAGGAGGAATATGTGTTAGTAGTCTCCATTGAAATGAATTAATTATACAATTTTTACATTTTATACTTTCAAGGCCATTCATCTCAGCTGACAACATACCTTTTAAAGCTCATATAAAACTGTAAATAAATAAATAAGTAAGTTGGGTATTTTCATTGAGTGTGTGTATGTGAGAAAGTTGTTCTTACATAGAGCATATTGAGAGACTTTTGTAAAAGGGAATTAAAGTGCTACTAGAATAGAAGGAAATCTATTTTGTTTGTGTCATCTATCGATTTTTCTTTTTATCATTATTTATCTAGGAATATATTTCATTAATTTCACCGATGCAACCTCAATGCTCACGAGGCGTTATGAAACAATCTGATTCATTTTATTCATGCCGTTTTAGAGGAACTTGTTCATATGAACCTGTCTCTGACTCCTGGATCATATACAAACTCGAATAACTTCTAAGAGCAAAGCATCATCTAATATTTCGTTATTGCATTTTCACTGATTATAAACCATAAATATGATAATCGGAGATTAAGTTTTTCAAAATTCTCCCGAAGTTAACTCAAAACATTTTAACTTCTATTGTGGCGTTATTTTCAAATGCCAAATGAGTTCTTATCGCTTAGATTGAAATCGATTCTAATTTAATTTAGGTAACCACATGTTTTTTTGTTTAAATAGGGAAGAACAATAAAATTGGCAATTTCTCAATATCGTCCTCTAGCTTGAGTAATATCTTCCCGGGAACGATATCTAGATCACTGTCGTGCTTTTTTAAAAAAATAAGCAAGAAATAATTGATACAGAAAACAAAAAAAAAGAAGAGAAGAAGGAAAGGCAGGAAAAGAAAGAGCTAGAAATTTCAAAAAAATACTACAGGAAACAACAAATAGAAGACCAAAAAGTAACGTAAGAATCTATCTTCTGATGAGGAGACGCCTGATGATGAAGACCCAATTTTAGTTTAACGAAAAAGATAGTTATAATGATGACGCTGAGTTTGTTATAATAGTTAGTGATAATGATGACGCTTAGTTTGTCATGAAAGTTTTTCTGAAGATAAAAAGGTAAAGAAATGGAAAGGTGCACAAAACGTTTCCAATGTATGCATGAGGATTGTGTTGATAATCCAAGAGCTAATTTTATTAGTATGATTTGTTATGAGAATTAAAATTACTTAAACTGAACTAATGGCTAATAAAAGCCTGATTAGGTATTATAATAATTATTACTAAAAGTTATTGTTAGAAATACAATTTAGGTTTACGTACTGATTATTGTGATCTCAATATCGTCCCAGGAACGTAATTAGGAGCCAAAAAAAAGTTATATTTTCAATTTTTGTAAAAGCTGTTTTTGTAGAAAACGAACGTAAGTTGATTCAGTTTTTGATTCTTTAAAATAATAAAGAAATGCTTACCTAAAGTTTGATGTTTTATTTGTTACTCTACTCGTAATATTTTTTTCAATTTTACAAAAATGGGATGTTATTTGGCGACTAACCTCATGCATTCTGTAAATAGAGGACGAAAATTGGACTTGATTGAGTCTATTGAAAATGAGAATGCAAAAGGGAATTCATTCATATTTCCAATGCATTTACTGATTTTGGTACTTCACATACACTAAATGCAATGGTATAATGAAAAAATCACTGTCACCGATTACGTATTCAAAGAATAACCGCGAAGATTTCGCTTTCCACCATAAAAGATTGATATAAAGCATCAATATTATGAATAGTTAGATTGTTCATTTGTTTCACTATTGAATATGAAATATATTACTCTTGATAATGGGTTAGTAGCCATTATCAAGAGTAGAAACATATGTTAAGTGTATTAAATAATTGTGTGTAATTTAGTCCAGCGTTTTCAATTGATACAATCGACTGATTTGAATTGTAATAGTTATAATACCTCTTTCAAACATTTTATTGTCCTGTTGAATCACAATTTATCATATTAGTATTCGAATTCATTTATATTCAATAGCTTACACTAAGTTGAAAATGAGATGGAAATATCTCATCATTTCAAAAATTGGAAAATTGGTACACCATATATAATATTCGTTTATATTTGTAAATATACGCAAAAAATCCCAGCATTACATGATATGTATAGTTCAAATTTAGAAGGAACAAATGGATATAATATTTTCTTATACTAATTCCATGAAATATTTTAAATTTTACAATTGCGAATATTATGTGGAATTTTATTTCAAATATCTGACAGTGTAACGAAAGAGACTTGTTTTTTAGCTACGCTAATATTACAGAATGACGGCTTTCAGCTTTGAAATTATTTGTTTATTTTATATGGTGTTTAAGCCGTTTTTAGCTCATAACAACAATAAACATGGAAAGGTATATCGCAAATTATTCATTATAATACATGCTGTCATAATACAATGATGTTTTTACCGACAAATCTATGGAATCGTTTATAGGCTTAAGTAACTTATTATCAATCACGATATATCAATCTGAACCACCAGATTTTGTTTAAAATTTGTGTAGTCCTTCAAGAATCTCACAATTACTGACTACAACCGTGACTGTTGAGTTTTAATCTAGAATATAGTAATGTGTACTTCTCTCATTTGAATAAGTCGACTGAATCAACTCTCATATCTTCATACTGATATGAAAAAATACTTTATATTCTAGTACTCTTGTCGCTTGATCCAACATAGTATATTCACCCAGGCGAAACTGCAACATCCAACGTAAGTAACCCTAAAAGCTGGAGGAACCAAGAGAAAATTTATCGATTGCACAGGTAGCCAAAACATACAGCTGTTTTTGAAAGTTGGTAAAAACTTTTGTCTGCATTCTTCAAAAAGGTTACTCTTTTTTTCCATCACACTCATAGCTGAAAATAATAGAATTCTCTCATTTTTATATCTGAATGAAATCAAAATAAAATGTAAAATATATGAAAAATATATATATATATATATATATATATATATATATATATATATATATATATATATATATATATATATATATATATATATATATATATATATATATATATATATATTGAAAGTTTTTAGCAATAACAGGCTTTTTTGATATGAAAAAGTTTATTTTTGTTGACGTTTCGTTGTTATATTACAACTTTGTCAAAACTAATGAATAATTGAATTTATGAGTTACTATAGATATCAAATGTCAAACTTAATTTTTAGAAAAGCAAATTAGTTTTGTTGTATCTTCACTCATTGATTTTCATTACAAGATGTATATATATATATATATATATATATATATATATATATATATATATATATATATATATATATATATATATATATATATAAATTGATTTATTCCCTGTTTAAGATAGTTCGATAGATTTTCGATGTTTTTAGCAAAAATAGGCTTATTTCAATGTAAAAACTTTATTCTCGTTGACGTTTCGTTGTATATCACAACTTTCTCAAAGATTTTTTTTTGAAAAGACAAATTTGTGTTATACAACGAAAATAAAGCTTTTAACATTAAAATAAGCCTGTTATTGCTAAAAACATCGAAATATATATATATATATATATATATATATATATATATATATATATATATATATATATATTTTGAAAGTTTTTAGCATTAACAGGCTTTTTAATATGAAAAAGTTTATTTCTGTTGACGTTTCGTTGTTATATTACAACTTTGTTAAAACTAATTAGTTTTGACAAAGTTGTAATATAACAACGAAACGTCAACAGAAATAAACTTTTTCATATTAAAAAAGCCTGTTAATGCTAAAAACTTTCAAAATAAATACCTCAAACAGGCAATAAATCAATTTCAAGATATATATATATATATATATATATATATATATCAACCTGTGCTAACTTGCATTGATACATGTCGGTACTTGTATACTTCGGAGGGTTCCAAATGTCGTATCGAAGTTTTGTCATTACTTCCTTATTTCACCAGTAAACGCATTATTTTTGTTGGGTCAATGTGTTAGTCCGATAACCTAGTTCTAACAAAGGCATATTATTTTTGTATGGAATGTAAAGCATCAAAGCCGTTCCGAAACCCTCTTTACAAAGTACAGGCAGTTCTGTTTTGAAATATTCGTGAAGTGATTTTAAAGGTTGATGAAAGACCAAATCAAACAATTTTTGATTGAGAGTGTATTATTCATTCGGAAACGGAAGACCTAGTCACTAAGATAGAATGGATGACAAGTTCTAAAAGAAATAATGTGGAAAAACAACGTGAGGCTAATTACTTTGCATCCCTTACTATTTCGAATTCATCGAAGTTCCTAAAAGGAAAATTCATCTTCTGATTTGGGAATAATGGATTTGCAGAAGATTTTTCCACCCCAAGTGAGGGGCGGGAAAGACGAGCAACTAGAAGAAATTTAATGACTCCAAATAAGTGACAACTTCAGACAGGTGTCAGTTAATTATAGGAAATTCTGTGTACAACATCAAGGGTACTATCGCGGCACTAGGAATCAATACTGACGGTTACTTCATAAGCAAGTCCTCGGTTCGAAGAATCCTTACAGAAAAACGAAAAAAGCTGGAAGAGGCTATCAAAGTCGCCTTCCAAAACAACGCACTGGATTCTGTAACTGTTCATTGCCATGAAAAACGTTTGAAAGCCTTGATGTGAAGAAGAAAGCTTCCAGATACTAATTTCATATGGTGACAAAGAACAAGTGATCGCGGTGCTGAAATTGGACTACTCTTTGGAAGTGAACAAGCACGTATAATTCGAAATGCGGTTACAGAATGTGATTTTGAAAATGAAGTCCAAATCATTTGTTATAACAACTCTGCTTTAGATACTTGTCGAACTAATGCTTCCAAAAATGTGATAGAGATGTGATTATTTTTGCTTGCCGCTACGACATCTACGAATTAGCATAGGAAGCCGTTTTTGAAGCTGAAATTAACCAACCCTGATACTACATTATTCGTAAATTCCGAGAAAACTGAAAGAAGCTCGATTCCTGAAAAATACAAAATCTTGCAGAAATGTCACCTTTACTACGTAGTGTACAGGAACACACACTGATACCCTATTATATAATATCTTTAAATGATAAATATTGGATAAATATATTAAACAGGTAAAATAAAGTTTCACTTAAAAATGAAAATTAAGTTATAAATGTCCTCTACAGCCTGTATACGAAATTTATCTAAAAACTTCAAGTCAGCACTGGTAATCGTTACCAGTGCTGACTTCATCTAAACCTATGATCTATCTAAAACCTAAAAAACAAATCCAAACTGGTAATCGTTACTCGATATCAATGAAATTTTTCATTTTAGTTATTGTGGGCGATTAAAAGAAATATGAAGGGTATGTGTATCAAACATTCCAATACTCTGCTGCATGGGCATGATCAGAAACGTGATGAATAAAGTGAATGATTCATGAAATTGGATCCCTACTTCATTTGAAGTTATTCGTAATTCTTTGATGGTTTTTACCTATTACTTCTACTATTTTTAGTCAGAAAATATTCCATGTATATTCTAATGGCTTCATATCAAGGACTCCTAAACCGGAATTCTGACAATATTGAAAAACCAAGTCAGTCGGCACAATATGAGATCATACGTAATATGCATAAATATGAAATTTCCTGGCAAAACGGAACATAACGGCAGAAGAGAACATGGTTCTCCATAAATACCTGTTTAATGTTAGAGTTCCATGTTGGATGAAAATTAATGAGATGAGCCTTCTGAAAGAGGCAAAGCAATCCACTCTAAATAAGATAACATTAAGATTCTCATAGAAAGCGACATTCTGGGTTAAATACAGCAAGAAGTAAATAATAGTCCTCGAATTTTTTCCGTATATGTATGAATCCTTCTGGAAATCGTGGACAGAAAATAATTGCATAGAGTAAATTGTATTAATTAAAACTATTTCTTACAACTGAATTGAGTTAAGTGTTTTTTTAACAAGTTTATATATTATAATATTTTACTTCATACAATTGTTGGTGATTTTGAGCTTTTTCATGATATCATCGACATATTTGCATGCTTCTCATCTGAATGTTTTCTGAATAAAAGTTTCTTATATTTCATTGTAGTTTTATGAGTTAACATTTTCATTTCAGTTGGCCCACATAGTAACATCGTTCATTTGTATTGAAGGAAGTTTTTACTTCTGTTTCCAGTTTAATTTGACATAAGTGGAGTATTTTATTGCAAAATGAATATAGAATAGAATAACATATGATATTTGTTATAATATCGATTATTAGTACATTATATATATTCGCATAAAACCAATTATACATAATTATCGACTATCAACTTACCTACATAAAATATTACCAACAGCTGCGGTGTCATGAAAAATTGATCGATTAGTAGCTTCCTGCTGATTATTTTGATTGAAGTGCCTACGAACTTGTTGTCTAGCCATCTATACCTATAAAAATTATTAATGAAAAAATAGATTAGTAATTATTGAATTTTCACTAAAATTAATATTAATGAATTCATTTATTTGGTATAACGTTTTATTTTCAATCAATGGAGAATAATCTAAGAATGCAATTAGAATTTTTGAACAATATTATGTTCTAGTTTTTTATGTGTTTTTAAAGGTATATTTAACTCAGTTACATTATTGGTTCGCTATCGTATTACGACTAGCTACATAGCTTTATTGTGCGTCCCCCAATTAAAAAATAATCTGCAGAAATATTTTTAAGAGGCTGAACCAGAAAAATTGTCCCAATCAAATATATATTGAACAAATTTATTTGTTTTAATTTTCAATATATCCTCGACATACTGTTTTCCAGTTGAAAAGTTGAATGAATCACAGTAATATTTAATCTAAACTACCATCAATATACTCTACCAATCAGTTTACTTATTACTTTAAGTGATGTGATAATCTTAATATTCCATTTTAATTAGTGTATGTTGTGGTTTCTTCAATATATTAAAAGAACTAATAGACAAGCACCGATAGCTAAGAAAAAATGAAGCCGAGAAAATATAGTTCCAACAGTAAAAATAGGCTCCCAGAAATGAGGGGTTTCTAATGCGAAGTAAAATAGAAAAAAATAAGAATAAAAATAAAAATAAAAAATGAAAAAATAATAATACCAAACTGCCAACAAGGGTCCGCCTATAGTGGTCCCATAAATTGCATATCGAGCTACCATATCTGTGTCGATTGGTTGTGGTGGAGTACTCTAGTGAATACCAAAAAAATATTAAACTATAAGTTAGGAAAAACTCAAGAAATAATTGATTTTAGATTGATTATTGAGTCCACTATTGAATCAATATTGATTGAGGCCGATATTGGAGAAAATTAATATCCATAATGAAACAATATTTAGAATTTTCTCTTAATTAATGATTAATTACGCGAAACGCGTCATGCGTATTTTTATTAAATTATGAGAAAATTCTAAATATTGTTTCATTATAAATTGATTATAACTTATGAATTTTACCGAAAAAAATTATTTCAATCTGTAATTCGATTATAATTTGAAATTATTTCTGCTAAATAAATAAAGCACATGTGTAAAAACTGTCATAAAATTGTCCTCAAAGCAGGACTCACAAAATACTCAAAATAATAATTGAATGAAATCCTCTGTTGTATTCGATTTATTATGTTAATATCCTGTTCATTCTCATATAGCAATGCGGATTCTTATCAAATCCATCAGTTTCTTCTTTTTGCTTAGGTAAAATGAAAAAGTTTGTTGTGATACATTTTTCACAATGTATATATAAAACTCCTAGTGTACATTTGCAGAATTCACAAAATTTTCAAGCAGATGTTCTAAACTTCAGCACTTGTCAATTTGTTTGCTTTGATGTGACTTAGTTAACATCCAATAAAACCAGTAACTATAACTTGATTTTTCGTGATAGCGAGAGGCTGCTCCGAGGCCTCTCTGACAATGGACTAATGTAAACTCTCGTGACGTCACAAAAGGAGGCGGCTCCAATAATTGGCTCTACACAAAAAGCTTAAAACCGTAAAGTCTCATAAAAAAATTTTACAGTGTTTTTTCATTTCTGGCGATACTATGAAACTTTTCCTTTGTATACATAATTTGTCTAGGAAACTGTGTTTTGAAGAAAAGGTTTTCAAGCCGAATAATCTATTTAAATTAATTCAGATTTGGTGAAAATGGATATTATTTGCTTGAAAGGCAGGCTCTTCAAATATAATACACAAATTGAGTTTTTATTCGATCACCAAAAATGAGAAAACACTACATCAACATATTTTTATTAAATTTTACATTAATTTGTTTATTTGTTCGGAGTCAGTGTGATGTCAGATTAGGGCGGTTCATAAAGAGAAGGAATAATACAACAAAATAGAAAAATTATAGGCGAATATATTATCTATGAATGTAACTTCGATATTGAAATACAGAGTGGTCAGAAATCATATAAATTCCCATTTTTCACCTTCGAAGTTGTTTCATTCAACTTGTTTCAAAATTGTTTCATTTCATTCATCGAATCGGGAATTTATACAATAAATTAAAATTAGAAAATAAATCATCACCCTGCTAAGCACAGGAATAAATTCCACAATATTAAAGGTTCTTGATTGATGGACCTTTAATTAAGCGATTTAATTAGCGACCTCAGATGATGAAATCGCCTCGTCACTCAGCAACGTCTTAAGTTTTCTGAACGTATAGTCACCTAATCCAATTTACAATATGTGCAACAAAATCTTTTATCAAATTTTTGGCATCAAACTAGAGATTGATTTATATTCAAATCTCTAGTGTTCAGTGTTCATTCAAATGTTTATAAATAAATCACACATGATTTATTTATAAACATTTGAATGATCCAAATATTTTGCACAATATATGGTTCCTATATGAAAATATAAAAATATTTAACAAACTCACATATTTTTAAAAACTATAAAATAACAAATTAACACACTTGACGTAAGTTTCACTGAATATATTAAAAACTATACATATGTTTCGGGTGGTTAACCTATTATCAAGAGTATACAATATTACTTAATTTCAAAATGTACAACTTTCACTTATATATCCTAAACCACAGAACACAAAACTGGTTTCACGGAAAAGTCATTTCACCTGGTCATTACAAATAGATAAATTCTTCTTTTTCGCTATCGAAATTTCCAAGACTTCAAGGGTACCTAATCTTTTGCCCCTACTACCTGAGTGTACTATTTCGGTCTTCCTGGGATCCAAGAAATGATTCAGGTATATAATTAATTTGAGCTTATATAATATTGAGATATATAATAACTTGAGCAATAACATTTGTAGATTACATAAAAATAATGTGAATACAATATGCAACAACAAAAAGAATTTGGGTTCATTGTTGGTAAATAACAAGGACAAACTTGACTTACTTTCGAGAAGTGGCGTTTATGAAATATTTTGCAGTGAATGTGATAGCTTTTACATAGGTCAAACTGGACGTTCTATACAAAAAAGAATCGATGAACATAAAAGATCAATACTAATAAGGGTTTTTCTGAACACTGAATTAAATATAATCATTTCTTGGATCCCAGAAAGACCGAAATAGTACCCTCTGGTAGTAAGGGTAAAAGATTAGATACCCTTGAAGTCTTGGAAATTTCGATAGCGAAAGAGAAGAATTTACCTATTTATAATGACCAGGTAGACTTTTTTGTGAAATCAGTTTTGTGATCTGTGGTTTAGGATATATAAGTGAAAGTAGTACATTTTGAAATTCAGTAATATTGTATACTCTTGATAATAGGTTAACCACCCGAAACATATGTAGGGTTTTTAATATATTCAGTGAAACTTAAGTCAAGTGTGTTAATTTTTAATTTTATAGTTTTTGACATAATGTTTCACTAAGAGATAAGCGAAACCTATGTGTCATTTATTACATATTTTTTCGAATGAAAATTGGAATTTCATTCAAATGAAGAGACAACATTATAAACTAAAGTGAGACGAAATATTCAATATTGAGCATTAAACTTAGTATTAAATAACAAACCCTTACCATCAACTTCTTCGTTATACATTGTTGGGAAAATTCCGCTCCTACACAGAGTGATCCATAAATAATTGAATTAGATACAACAGGATAATTCTTGAACATGCACTTCACAACACGAAAATATTTTCTCATTCTGAAATAGGAGAGAGAATATAAATAATGTTTGGAATAAAGATATGGCTCAAAGTATTGAAAATTAAAAGCAATAATATTTGAAACTTATATTTGACAAAACCGTACTAAAATAATGATCATTAGATATGTTTAGCTGTGTGTAAGTGTTTAGATTAAAATGATATTGCAAATCCGTTTATAAACTCACCAGTAACTTACTACATTGATATTTCAAATCGAAATATCAATTTCGACACTCAAAAAGATTGTTAGCCTAGAATTGACAGAAAAATTCAAGTCTTAATTCATAGTTACTTCAATTGAATTTAAATATTTCACTACATTGTAACGGTATGTGCAGATTGAAATGGAGGTAGATGTTAGTTTGAGGAAGTTCATGAACCAATTCATCAATTCACTTTGCGCAGGCACATGGTTTATTGATTGAATCTTTCTAAGCCCCACACCAAAACATTCCCCAATGAATTTTCATTCATTTTTCGAAAGTATAGAGCGGAATTATTTATATATATATATATATATATATATATATATATATATATATATATATATATATATATATATATATATATATATATATATATATATATATATATATATATATATATATATATATATATATATATATATATATATATATATATATATATATATATATATATATATATATATATAGTTAATAGTTTTCGGTATTTACCTGAGATTTACGTTGCTTGTTTATTTGTAACAGCCGTTTACATATTGTTAAGCTAATTGGCTCTCATCAGAACGGCGTAGTTCAAGTTATTAGGTGTTGACACTTGAAAGTTGATTAAAAAGAAAAAACACAGAACAAAACAACACAAAATTCTACGTGAGGAATCTACATCATTTTTGGTTTAAAATTGAGTATCTTGACCAAGCTGTTAAAGCTATATTTTCAAACTAAATCAATGTCTACCTGCGATGAGATATTTATACCTTCTAGGTTCTGTGTTTTTTCTTTTTAATCAACTTTCAAGTGTCAACACCTAATAACTTGAACTACGCCGTTCTGATGAGAGCCAATTAGCTTGAAACATATGTAAACGGCTGTTACAAATAAACAAGCAACGTAAATCTCAGGTAAATACCGAAAACTATTAACTCCTTTTTCATCCTGACAAACCTTGTTCTTAATTTATCATATTGTCGGTACAAAATTTCTAGAAGGTATAAATATCTCATCGCAGGTAGACATTGATTTAGTCTGAAAATATAGCTTTAACAGCTTGGTCAAGATACTCAATTTTAAACCAAAAATGATGTAGATTCCTCACGTGGAATTTTGTGTTGTTTTGTTCTGTGTTTTTTCTTTTTAATCAACTTTCAAGTGTCAACACCTAATAACTTGAACTACGCCGTTCTGATGAGAGCCAATTAGCTTGAAACATATGTAAACGGCTGTTACAAATAAACAAGCAACGTAAATCTCAGGTAAATACCGAAAAATATTAACTCCTTTTTCATCCTGACAAACCTTGTTCTTAATATATATATATATATATATATATATATATATATATATATATATATATATATATATATATATATATATATATATATATATATATATATATATATATATATATATATATATATTCATATTTATTCAAAAAGTATAACATTGGTATAATTTTAAGACATAAAAAGAAATTCAAGTTATATCCCTGCACTATGAATCAGCCGTTTACACGTCTTTCCAGCTTGTTGGCTCTCGTCAGAACGGCGTAGATCAAGTTTCAGATGTATTAACTTGACAAACATATAAAAAATAATATATACTTGTATGCATATAGATGTGTAACAACAAAAGTAAATGATAGAAAGTATTAGGTGTATTGTGTGTTTTAATGAAATAGGTCAGGTGCGTAGCCATGGAAAGGCCCAGCTTTTCCTGGTCCTCGAAAACTCATATACATGCACAATCATTTTGAAGGGTAGATCCTCAATCAGTAAAACTCCAAACACAAAGCTGCAGAATTATACTTTTATTTTGCTTTTTATAGTATTTTATCAAAACATATTCTTCTTTATTTTGGCCTACGTACTTTTTTTATGACCGCCAACAAAATTTGAATCAATAAAAATTTTTTGACGATATTCCAATAAATATTACATTATCTGGTCGTTGAACCAAACAGGAAACGGTGTTCACCAATTAAATTAATAATATTATCTTTCATTAATCAATACACTATTTATCATTTACACAGAGACAATGCAAAATTATATACAGTTTTAAACGTTTGAAGTATTTTCAAATGAGTTATTCAATGTTCACAGTTTTTACTTACGTGATGTACGTAACAGGAACTGCAACGACACTCTAACCGAATATAGTATTCACTGAATGCCATTTGAATATGAGTTAAGTCAATTGAACTCTTTAATTCAATGAGTTGAAATGGAGTATATACGCACTCGCTCACATTTCTGATGGTATATTATGAATCGATAATTAATGCTGAATTACTGCCCTCGACCTTGGATTTCGATTATACCAAAACCTTATTGATTATGCATGAGCATGAGGGTACACATAGAGGACCAATAAACTAAACCAAATAAACCTAATATTCCTTAATCTCTTGGATGAAAATGGATCACTAATATAATCTTATACGTATATAAGACGTGTCAACGACTGTCAAGTGCGGACTGTACTGTTATTTACCACTAGCTGACACGGCGAACTTTGTACGCCCATTTATTTTTCTGTGAATATTGTTCAAAAAGCCGGAAAGACATGTTCTACTATTTGTGCTACACTATCTTGTTTTGAATATTTATCCCGTGTGGAGACAGGGACTTACTCACTTACGAAGGGACTGCAATACTTCCTGTTATTTCAAATCAGTAGAATTATCAAAAAATACCTATATTAACACGTTTGATGTATTGAAAGTGATTAACCTGTCCGTTCTCTAGTTGAACAGCATGTTCCTAATTTCGTATCAATTACTTGTCCCACTTGTCATCATTAATTATATTAGATATTTGCAAGATATAAGTCAAAAAATGTTCAGAATTTAGTCGGTTCCCGGAAACCAATGAATACAGTGACGCAACCTTTTCATATTGTTCATTTCAATTCCGATTCTGTTCAACTTCATTCCGAATTTCGCGTTGCTCGTCGGTTTGACTTCCCTTTTTATATCTTCGACTTGCGAATTCTGCGACTTAAGTTTGTTCATCTATTAGGTATCATTTTCAAAAACGAAATTTCAACTGTAAGTTAAAGAAAACAATGTATTCTTCATTATAATCAAATATACCACGTGCTATGTTAGTATCGTGTTAGTCTATTCAAACTTACCAAAATTTTATATTAAACTGAAGTTTCAATAACAGTCGTGAAAGCTCTGAACTAATTGAGATGTGTGATAAGATATTCAGTTTTATTGCATCCTCTTTTTGAGAATTGATAAGTATTTCTTACTTATATTACTAATTGAGTATTCTCAAATTTTATAATTTTACACTCAATTTTTTAAATTTTTTCCCTGACATTAACAAACACAACAAAAAAAATTGTGAAATCGGCCCAGTCGTTGACTCTACATTTTAGTTAGAGAACGTTTGTATGCGAAAAAGAAATGGGTTGTTTTTAGGGTTTTCCCTGCAATTATTCCAATTTTTCTCGTCATAAAAACCATCCTTGGACTTCAACGAACGTTTTTAAAAAAGAATTGGCAAAATTAGTCTAGGCTTACCAACACAGCGATTCATTTTTATATTATAGATTTTTGTTCTCATAATTCCTCCCGCGTTAAACCGTTTTCAGTATTGTTCCAATTATCAGTTGCAATAAAGGTAAATATCGCCGTATTGGCAAAATATCAATCCAGAAAATTTTTAATTAAAAGTTACACCCAAATTATTTAATTCTCAGTTAAATCACTAACAGTCGCTTTCTTTTAGTGAATCTTAGTTTTTTTGTCTTCAAGTTCGCACATCTGAAACTTGACTACGCTGTTACGACGAAAGTCAACAAGCTCGAAACACGTGCAACGACTGCTTCTAAGTGCGGGCTATATTGTTATTCACCATTTATATATATATATATATATATATATATATATATATATATATATATATATATATATATATATATATATATATATATACAAGGAAATCTCTAACCAGGTGGCTCTCGGACCGACATAGACAGAAGATGCGCTTATGAGGATATCAAACTGGTCACAAAGTTTCCAAATTAACTGACGAAACGAAAACACTCCAAGATAAACGCAGAAAAATGAGAGCTTCGCTGAGAACTAGAAGCCAAAGGAAAGAATATGTAAATGAGAGGTAATAATAAATACTTGTCTAAAAATCACTAACTGAACAATTCTTTATTCGATATTATAGTTTCGCCTTTTACGGCATTATCAGTTCTTGATAATGCCGTAAAAGGCGAAACTAGTCTAACAAAGAATTGTTCAGTCAGTGATTTTTGGACAAGTTTTCATTATTACCTCTCATTTAAATATGAAGTATCACAGAGTTGATTCATCGTCCACTGAATTTATGAAAGAATAAGTGTCAATGAGTGCACTTGTAAAGAGAAAAGTCAGCGGCGACGTGCGGAACTACAACACAAGAACAGTGTAGAAGATGCATGACGCTATAAGAAAGCTATCCAAAAGAACATGATTGTAAATTGAACTGTAAACTGTAAATTTTGATGGAAAGAGTTGAAAATATCCAATGTAGCCTGGACTCTGTCTGCTTGCACCGAACAAATCACATCATCCACATATTTGTATATAAAGGGAATACTAAAAGGCAGTTGAGGAATATCACATCCAGTAGATGGTCTAAGACTATTTGTGCTATTATAGGGCTGATAGGAGAGACAATTGATGTTCCAAATATTTTTTTATAAAAACTATCATTAAAACTGAAATATGTGTTGCCAAATATGAAGTTAATCATTTTCATTCATAAGCTATCCAGAAGAACATGATTGGGAAACATCAGATAATCGCGCTCAAAGTTTCAGGCGGAGACAGAATTACGAAGAAATCCGAAATTCTAAAAGTCGCCAAGGAGTACTACAAACAACTCTATAGCGATGAGCGTTGGTCAGCTGTGGTTGGTGATTGGGAGTCCAGAGACGGGGTAAGACCAAGAAAGCGCCCTTACGATCGATGCCTGGAGGAGAGGGACTGCCGATAGGGAATATTGGCAAAGGGAGGGGGAGGCCTTCGTTCTGCAGTGGACGGACAGAGGTTGATGATGTTGATGATGATAATATATATATATATATATATATATATATATATATATATATATATATATATATATATATATATATATATATATATATTTCACTGAATGGTATAAAACACTAATTTCATTTACTCACAGTCTTTGAGTGATGGGATGGCCATTGCTGACATGATCTTATTTAATTTTTCTTTGTTTGCCGTTGTTGAAATTTTACTTAAACTTTAACTTTTCGACTAACATGTGCCATTAAACTTTCATTTAGCGATTTGTTCGTTATACACATTAATATCATTTATGTTGGACAAAATTTCGAAGAACTATTCATAATAATTTCAAATATTTTGACTTTTGGATTTGAATATCTGTCATTTCATCAGAATTATCTTATGTCTCTTATCAGTTATCGTGACATTAGGTGAATATTTTTCATGAATTATCATCAATCTTTTCAATGATCATTCAGAATTTTTTGTTCTATGTTAAGTCACAAACATCAAATAACTGGAATCCAATCAGAATAAGACGCTTCTTCTTGTTCAGTATTATCATATTAGTATTGGAATTGGTTGATTATTGTTTGTACGAATTTAATAGTAACGAATTGATTTATTTCCGAATAATATAAAGCCAATTTTCTTCTATATCGATATATCTATCTAACAAATGGATGATGGATATATATATATATATATATATATATATATATATATATATATATATATATATGAATATATATATATATATATATATATATATATATATATATATATATATATATATATATATATATATATATATATATTCAGGTATTTAGCAATAACAGGCTTCTTTTAATATGAAAAACTTTATTTTTGTTGACGTTTCGTTGTATCACAACTTTGTTATGTGTTATATATGTATATATGTTATATCTAGATATTATTATTATTTCATTGTATATAAGTTTTGACAAAGTTGTGATATACAACGAAACGTCAACAAAAATAAAGTGTTTCATATTAAAAGGAGCCTGTTATTCAAACATTCAAAAATAAACTATCTTAAACAGGCAATAAATCAATTTAAAAAAGAAAAAAATATATATATATATATATATATATATATATATATATATATATATATATATGAGGAAATGAAATTTGTGTGTGCTTATGGCACTGAATGAAATATTTAAGAAAATGAACACTAGAACATTCATTCGAAAAATTGAAATACCTACGGGTATAGATGATATGTGAAATTTCAATGCTTGGTGTGTCTGTAATTTGAGAGAGGTGTTTTCTACTGATTTCTATAGATGGAATTGAAGAGTATTCATTACTCTACGATCTTCCGCTTGAAGTCACAAGAAGATGCTTGGAGGTTGAAATCTTTGCCTCACTACGATGGACGTGGTGCGACTGACGAGTTCCTTGCAGAACGAAACATATATGTCTCGCACTTCCATCAGGTGTGGCATCGATTTCAATATTTCTCTAACATTTATCCCTTGAAGGATAATGGAGACATCACATCGTACACGTTCACATATCTAGCTCTACTATAACATTCTTTTGATTAATTTCAATTTTTCGAATGAATGTTCGAATGAATAGTGTTCATTTTCTTATATATATATATATATATATATATATATATATATATATTTCCTTCCTTTCTTTGCTTTCCTTTGTCCCACACATCACCCAACTTATTTCATCTGCCTCGAAAATATATGGATTCGTTATACGCAATGGCAAATATTTTAATAATTCCTCAACATTCATAGGACTATTTAATACCCTGATCCGTAGCAAGTTGGAGTATGGCAGCATGATCTGGCATCCTATTTACCTTTGCCGTTAACGGCATCTTGAGGCTATTCAGAGAATGTTCTTGAAATTCTTAGTTTGGAGGGAGGATAGAGTTTATCCACAAAAAGAAGTCAATCATAACGAATTATTGAGTCGATTTAGTTTAATCTCATTGTAGAGCAGGAGAGAAACTTTATCACTCAAATTTTTGTACAAATTACTGCACAATAGTATTGATTGTCCTCATCTCTTGTCCGCTTTGAAATTTCGTGTTCCTTGACAAAATTCTGGTAATTCAAAATTATTCCACCTAGAGACTCCGAGGACCAACACCCTAATACAATGTCCTATTTGGTTTATGGAGTTTACATTCAATAGAGTTGCCAATAATTGTGACATTCAATTTGACTCCATAGAAGTTATCATTAGAAGTTATATGAACAAAGAAAATTGACTAAAATGAATTGACTAAGATTGAGTTCTTTGTAATATTTCATTAAATGCTATAATGTAGTTATTAATTACTATTTCTTTAGATTAGATTAAGCTCTTTGTTATATCTTTTTCATTTTAATTATTCAGTTAGTATTCAACATTATGTTATTATTTTCTATAATTGAGTATTATACCTGTTGAGAATAAAGATTTTATAATATATATATATATATATATATATATATATATATATATATATATATATATATATATATATATATTGTTTCAAAATTCATGCATATAACGCTCAATTTATGATAAGTTTTTAGGTACATATATCGGGTGATTTTCTAAAAGTTAAGTTTTTCAGGTTGGCGACAATGGTTTGTAATGGCATTCAAACGTCATCTGTCAAACTGAAGAGTTTTCAGTGTACTCTGCCATTTCATCATGGAAAGACTTACAAACGAGCAACGATTGCAAATTGTTGAAATTTTCTACCAAAATTCGTGCTATGTGAAAAATGTGCATCATTTGTTACTACCATATTATGGTCGTCATAATCGACCTGGTGAATCAACAATTCCTGCTGTTATCACAAAATTTCTCACTTTGTTGGGCATTAAAGCATTGCCTCGCATGTGTACATTGCGTACTGAAGTGAATATTGCAGCCGTAGCGTACAGTAATAATGAGAATCAACACGTAACATTTTAAGTGTTGATTTGGGTTTGAAAGCCTATAAAATTCAACTTCTGCAAGAATTGAAGCCGAACGACCTACCACAACGTCTAATTTTTGGTGGATGGGCCTTAGAACAGCTAAATGAAAATCCTCTGTTTCATCGTAAAATTGTCTTTAGCGGTGAGGCTCATTTCTGGCTTAACGGATATGTAAATAAAACAAAACTGTCGCATGTGGAGTGATGAATAGCCACATGCCATACAAGAATTACCGATGCATCCCGAAAAAACGACAGTTTGGTGTGGTTTTAGGAAGAAACGTTACCGTCAACGGCGAACGATATCGAGCCCATGATACGCAACTTTTTTTTGCCCCAGTTGGCCGAGTTGAACTTGATTGACATTTGGTTTCATCAAGACGGTGCCACATGCCACACAGCTCGTGAAACAATGGACATGTTATAGGATGAATTTGGTGAACAGCTTATCTCTCGAAATGGCCCTGTGAATTGGCCGCCAAGATCTGAATAATTTCTTTTGGGGTTATGTAAAGTCGTTTAGTGTATGTGGACAAGCCGAACACGATTGAGGCCTTACAGGATAACATAACACGCGTAATTCGTGGGATACAAAATTGGACCTTCCGAATGAACTGAATTTGATACGGAGCCGCGGACAATATTTGCATGAAGTTATCTTTAAAATGTAAATGGTAAAGGCCAAGTTATCAATTTCAATAAAAATTTTTGATCTATGGTGCAAATTGAGTGTTTTGTTCGATTTAAAAAAAAATACGCTTAAAAAATTACCCATGATATACAATTTTCATTCGAAATAATTCTGAGCTAGAGATCTGATTATTTTCTTCAGATTTAGGCAACACAGCATACGCGTTCATGTATATTTAAATGCCTATATATTATAGACTAAAAATGTTATTTCTAGTGAATAATATAAGATAAATAGCTGATGGTTCATCATAGTAAAAAAAAGGCTATGGAGAGATATTTAAGTGCCCAAAGTCATCAAGTGAGAAGTCAAACAGTTATAAAAATCAGTTATATTAGATCAATATAGAAAAATAATTGACAAATCAAAGTAAAAATCTGACACAAATTGAGTATGTAGTTCATTTTCATTTAAATCGACAGATTTACGAGTAATTCATTCTAAACCCATAAAATTTCAAAATAGGAATGTGTAGCTTGAAAAGTCGTCTTCAAGTTTTTCAATGTTAAGCACCAGCGTTAGTGGGTGTTTGTATTTTTCAGCATTCAAATAGACTATTCTAGATAGTTTGAATCTTTAAATACTTGGAGATACATACTCGTATTCTTAAGCCTTGGGATTTAATAGAATATTATTATTATTATCATTCACAGAGTAGTTACTCATACAGTATATACAGATCTTCCAAGAAAGTCAAAATCTGTTCTTTCCTTCCTATACTTCCATACTTACAGCTTCCTACTTCCATACTTAAAATTTAAATTGGCATCAATTCTATGCTGTTTAAGTAAATGAGTACCATGTCAAAACGGTTTTGCATGTTAAAGATCTGTCATTTTTATTTTAAGTCCTATTACTTAAAAGCGAGCAGTATATATATATATATATATATATATATATATATATATATATATATATATATATATATATATATATATATATATATATATTCACTAAAGTGTCTTAAACAGTGACCACTTCCGCATTATTTGAAGAAAATCCTCCTATTGATATTCTTTTCGAACCTAGTTATTATAATTTATTCAACTTGATAGTAACTTGATAATATCTTGATTTATACTTGATATCAACTGTGATTGTTAATATTAATTAACTTCCCGCTTCGAAGATTTTACGCAACAAACTATTATTTTTCTTACTTATGGTACAAAAATTGTTACTAAAATTTTAGAGATATTTCAAAGAAAACTTCAAACACCAAAACGCCAAATTGATGAACAATAAATTAAGTTTGGCTGCCTGTCTAATTTTGTCATTTGAAATAATTTCGACAGATATATCAACTTATATCGGTCCTTCGAAAGTTCAGATTTGTAGATATCTTAATAAATGAGTTCATTGAAAAACTAATCAACACTTTTAATTGTGTTGAAGCATAACAACATCTTCTGAAAAAAACGGTAACACATTTCACCCTCATTCGAAATTTGATGATCATTCAATGAAATACGAAATAATTTCTCTCTTCACTTTCTATTTCGTAATGATTATATAGTTATATAAATTTTTAGTTGATAGTAAACGAGTAAGACATTCATTTGTCTATAATATAGTACTTTTAATTCGAATAAAGTTCCAAAATAATATGCAATATTATTTTGAGTTTCTCCTATGTCTCCTTAGAGCAAAGCTATTATGTTGGTATAGAGAACCAGCTGTGGAAGCTAAATTCACATTCGTTGTGAGATATGAATGTTGTAGGACTTGTAGGTGTCTGTGACTAAGTAAATATTATTTGTATACAATATGAAGGAGAATAAACTTCTATGACAAACCCAATGCCGTTCAGAGCTGGTGGTGTTAACTGCAGGTCCACTTGGTGAGTTAAAAATAGTTTGGCTATTTCAGTTATTCAGAGATAGCCAAACGAAAACAAATTAATACCTCACAAAGTGTCCGATAGTTGATTTTGACACTATTTTCACTTCCACTGATATAATTTGTAACCTTGTGACTCAGAGATACTCCTGTAACTTGTTAATTATCATATCATTAAAAATCATTTAAACCTTTTCATCATAGACGACTGTTTTTATGTTCGTTCTGCTATTCATGTTCACTCAATTGCAAGGACTTGTTTTTAGTCCGGAAGCTACAAATAATTACAAATCCCACCGTACCATTGCTCCGACTATTGATGGTTCTACTCATAGTATCGCGACTGTATTTGATATGCGATGATGGTACTTACTGACTTAATATAATATACTTCCGTGCCTAGAACTATAATTTTCACTGCTAGGATTGGTTAGTTTCATAATTCTTTTTCCCGGTATTCGATCGGTGGACGCAGGTGAAAATATGTGCTCTGTGTTTTTGTGTCGTTGAAATGCAAAAAAGTAGTTTATCCGCGAAACATCTAGTGCATGTGTTCAACTTGTGTGATCCTGATCCCAAGGGATACATCAAAATTCAGTCGTTACTACGATTGGCTGAAAATTATATTGCTCAAAAGGAAAAGCTTCAGGTGAAGTTATGTAGCATATACATTAAAATGTATTTCAGTAGAAACGTTTTCATTCAAGAATATGTAGCCACTCATACATCAGGAGTGATAAAGAAAACTGCAACTGACTTGAAATTGATTCATAAAACCGAGAGCAAAATTCAAATCTCATCAGCTTACCATAATATTGATATTATGAAATTATTAGTGTCGATAATTGAAAATAGACGTCATGAGAAGTATAATACGGCTGCTACTCGTATAAATTTGCTTATATGTAATGTATGTTTATTAGGAAAGTGAGGAGCACCAGTTAATTGAAGATTAAACTTTTCTGCTTCCTCTTCTTGTAAAAGGACGAAACCTGTCAATTCTTTCTTCTGGCCTTTTTTGAAGATGTTGTTTTAGCATTTTGGGGGTTAACTAAGTTGTGTCAGGATATCCAGTATTCTAAGATTTTTATGTACTTATATGTTTTGCGTATTTTGTCGTGTGGTGGTGCATTCATTGTTGGAATATTTCCACTTTCGTTGTTCATATTTTTCTCTGGGTTTCTGTTGTTTCTGATCGGTTTTTGAGACTTAGTTTAGTGTTGTGGATACGTGTATCTTATTTCTTGAGTTCATTTAGGTATTTCTCTGTATATTCTCTAGTACCCGATATTTTACATGCATTTCTTTCGCTCGTCTAATTCATTAATGTAGAATAGCCGGACTTTCTTGATTGTTGAAAATGGTATTAAGATATTCATTTTCAAAAATCTCTTAACTAACCTCTAAAAATTTGAAATGAAATATGATCACAAGAAACTTTTCCTAGTTGATTAATTTTAAGAGGTGCAAAACATCAGACCTTTTCTGTTTGTGTCTATTGTAAAAATCGAATTCGATATGAGTTGACTGAAACGTTCAATTTTTTTTTATTAGAAAATTGCCCGCATCAACCGCGAGGGTTATAAGCGGTGGTATAACCAGAATTGATGTAACTAAACTTATATAACATAAACAACTAGTCTAACAAAATAAAAAATCTCAAATAAATTTCAGCAAATTCAGCTCGATTAAAAATCTGATAGTGTTACTCCATTTAGCAGTCAAGAAAGTTTTCAAATCATTTTTCATCCTCAGTGATAGAAAAATTGGTGTTAAGCAATAGTTTCCTTTTTAATCGAGTAATATTAACTTTTAGTCTTCTGTCTTTTATATTTCCATGGATTTCATTAAGTAGATCAATTAGTTTGGAAGTCGTTTCTAAAATTTGAGGTGATAAGATCAGTATGTTTTGCTTTGTGGCTGTTTTCTAGGAATGCGCAAGTCTCAATAAAATTCATGACAAAAGGCGAATTTGCTTCTTCAATGAGTTTTTTCATGGGATTCAAAATTGTTGCTATGTCATTCATTGAGGTCGAAAATTTGCTATACTTAATTGGTTTGTTTGTCGGTTTTTAAAAAACTGGAAATGCTAGAGGTACATTTTCAGTTTCAGGAGTCCAAGAAAGTTGACGCTTAGCGGATTTAGTGTCCACTTTTGAATGAATTGTGATCTAGAATTTGCTTGTTCTCTGTTTGTCTCTAGAGGCAAATTCATGTCCATTTCAATTTCTGGTGGACTCAGGATTGTATTTACAAAATTTGGTGGATTGTGAATCATTACGACATGGGTTTCTGTTTGTAGAGATACTTCGAGTGAGTCTTCTGGGCATGTTGCTTCAACTCTTTGGGAACGGCAATCAGAATCGCAGTGGCCAGTACATTTACAGAGGCTACAGTTCAATCCATTAATAGAGAGAAAAATTCTATAGGAGATATGATTGTGTCCTATGAGAAGGTAGTCAGGAATAGAACTGTTATCTAAAGGCAAAATATATACTTGGCTTCTGAAGCTAAGAATATAACTGTATTCCGGATCCATATAACCCACTCGAAGAGGCTTTAATTTTGACACTTTTTTTAGCCCTAAGTGGGAAATTTGTTCTTATAGGAATCTATCTGGTATAGCCGGCCAAACATTTGATATAACTAAACGATCAGCAGGAGTGATATATGTCGCCGAATCTCGATATGGTGTACTTTAATTGATAATGCTTTGTAAGAATTGATGAGTTTGTGTACCTGTTCGGAACTAGATAGATATATACATATTCTTTTATTGACTATTCGGGACGCATAACAAATGTTTTTGGGTGAAACTAACGCTCCTACAGCATATATATATATATATATATATATATATATATATATATATATATATATATATATATATATATATATATATATATATATATATATATATATATATATATATATATATATATATATATATATATATATATATATAATCTTGAGTTTTCAGTTCGTCAACGATTGATAGGATAATTGCTTGATTTTTCGAAGGACAATTCATTCGATTGACAATAGAGTAATAAGTGGATGATTTATTTGATATGTGGACACCAGGGGGCCCTTCCCTTCAGTTGACCACCAGTCGCTACAACTGTCGATACTCGAATGAGTTCAACTTTATTTTGCAAAATAGTTACATTCGAAGCTCTCGATACCAGTACCTATGTAGTGTTATTGTTTAATGCGGACAATGAAGACTAAAAAACAGATTAATAGAAATTCATTATTATTATTGATTCGCCAAATGTTTCAGATAACTTGCAATGTAGGTAAGATTTGAAATTTCTAACTGAAATTTTCAGATCACTATCCAAACTAGTGGTATGATGCAAGGAAGGTTATATTGTAGAAAAATAATTAAATTCTTCATCCATTCGTTCTCCATGTTTTTCACATCGATGTTCCTTTTCTTTAATCCATCTAAGGATATCCAGTATTCCAAGTTCTTTTATGTATATTCTTTTATGTAAGTTTTCCGTATTTTGCCGTGTGGTGGTGCTCCATCGTTGGAACATTTTCACTTTCGTTTTTCATATTTTGCTCTTGGTTTCTGATCTGTTTCTAAGACTTAGTTTAGTGTTGTAGATACGTGTGTCTTATTTCTTCAGCTCATTTAGGTATTTTTTTCTCTGTATATTTTCTCGTACCCGATATATACCTGCATTTTTTTGCTCGTCTAATTCATTAATGTCGAATAGAGCCGGACTTTCTTGTTTGTTGGAGATGGTATTACCATTTTCCTTTTCAACAAACTCTAAACTACCCCCTGAAAATTTTGAAATGTAATATGACCACAAGAAACTTTTTCTAGTTGATCAATTATAAGGGGAACAAAAATAAACATAAGACCCTTTCAGTTTCTGTCTATTGTAAAAATCCAATACGGGATGATCAGTTGACTAGAAAGTTCAAATTTATTATGAAAAATAGTTACATTCGAAGCTCTCGATACTAGTATGTAGTGCCATTACCTAAATATTTGATAGTGTTGTTGTCATTTTATGTAAATCCTTTATAATTGAATATAAACTAAAATTCAAACACTCGAACTTATGATTTACACTTTATTCACTATATAGCATGACACGTTCGGTCGTTATTTCAGATACTTACAGAAAGATTATTCTGTAAGCATCTCAAGAAGTCGTTTGTGTATATAGTGAATAAGGTGTAAATCATAAGTTCAAGTGTTTGAATTTAAGTTTATATTCAGTCATTGTCTAGTGCGCTCAATGAACATTGAAAGTTAGATCAATAAAAATTCCCTAATATTATTGATTCGACTAATGTTTCAGACAACTTGCAATGTAGGTACGATTTCAAATTTCTAACTGAAACTTTCAGATCATCATACCAACTAGTGATATAATGCAAGGAAGGTTATAGTGTAAAAAAAATTCAAATTAAGTCAATCACAAATGATGTCAGAAAAATATTGCATTCATTGATAATTGTGTTAATTAACAAAGCTAAAAAGTCTACCTCGATTCCTACAATCATAAATTAACATTCACAATCTTTCTTTGTATCAAAAAATTTAATGAAAAAATGTAGTACTTATCTACCTAATTAAACTTATTTTTATTAAAGCCTTGGAATGCTCCAATTATCAATATATTTTTTGCTTTTTTTAGTAGAGACACAATAAGAGCCAGTGAGCTAGTCTTATACGTGTTCATCAAATGTGTAAATTTGACCACTAATCACTAAATCCTAGCGACATACTGAGATCTAAGACTGCTCCACTGGGACGACGTAAATTTTGTTGGAATATGATTCATTTCAATTTTTATATCTTTTATCTTATATGTTCTTATATACTTTTATCTATATTTTATATAAATGACCTCAACAGTGTAACAAATAAAATAGGAAAAGCAACAATTGTGAATTATGCAGATGCCAAAAACATAACTGTAAGGGCAAGCACCCAGATGCAAGCAGAAAATCAAGCTGCTCACATCTTGAGCATAGCACAAGAATGGTTCAGGACAAACAATGCTGAAAAAACAAATGCAATGATGTTCAGAACATCGCACAGCACTATAAGAGCAGTTGAATATCTAAGATTAGGGAATTTCCACCTGTCACTGCAAGACTCATCCAAATTCTTGGGTGTATATGTAGATGACAAACTTAATTGGAAGAAACATATTTCAGAAGTGTGCAACCAACTGAGTTCTATATGTTACTCCTTGGGAGTTCTGAGCAAGTAGCTGGACAAGAAAACCATGAAAATTATTTACCGTACTGTATTTGAGGCTAAAATCAGGTACGGAAATATTATTTATGGGGATACCTCAGACTTAGGCAGAGTCACTCGACTTCAAAAAAGAGCTATACGGACAAAATTATAACTGACTTTTCGTGAATCTTGTAGAAAAAGTTAGAGAAGAGGGAATTCTAACAGCTCCTGCCATTGACATCCAGGAATGTCTCCTATTCTTATTCAAAAACAGAAAAAGGTTTGAAGAAAAAAAGAATACCACATATAACACCGGCACACTGGACATGGATTTTCCAATGCACCAGCTGGCTTTGTATAAATTCATAAAGTACTTTAATAAATTACCATCCAATATTAGAAGGGACAAAAATCTCATTACATATATAAAGCTTATATCTATAAATATCTTCTCAGGATTGAGCCATATAACATAAATGAATTCATCAATTATTGTGAATAGAGACTTTATTTTGACCCTATTTCTGTTTCTTGTATATGTTTTTGTGACCTTGTTCTTGTAACATGCACTATATTTGGAAATGAAGCTTATTATTAATATTATTATTATTATTATATACATGTTTGAACATGGGTTTGTTCATCCAGACAAATAACATGATTTAATTCATATTACATTCTTCTTCAAGAATCCTTCGTTGGTGGCCACCCTTTCACTCTTAACAGTTATGCTTCATTTTCACATAGCACTTTCTTCATCATTACCTGAGCGATCACATGATAGTAAAACCGATAAAGTTATCGCATTTGATGCAATTTGTCGCCTCACTACATTTCTTGAGTATGTCAAAAGTTAGATATATTACTTTTTCGAAGTAAAATTTTCCTTTCGCTTCGTTATTGTGTTTGTGGAAATAGTTCTTCAAAAAAGTATTAGTCGTAAATACAACATTTTATTGTTTTAATAATAAATTCAACAGGATGAAACTATTAAGTTTCAGGTAGTTTGAAATCAATGTTAATCATATTTCGCAGAGTTTTATTGAATTATTTGCAAAGAAACCATCTTTCATCAAGAGTTATGAGAAAATCTTCCCCCTTTCTGTTTAATAAGTGTTTGATAGTTTTTGATAATGTTGGCGTTTACTTGATGTAAATCCATTATAATTGAATATAAACTTAAATTCAAACACTTGAACATATGATTTACACTGTATTGACTACATAGCATGACGCGTTTCGTCTTTACAAACAACTTCTTCAGATGCTTACAGAATAATGTACAAAACACAGAATTGTAGATTATTCTGTAAGCATCTGAAGAAGTCGTTTGTAAAGACGACACGCGTCATGCTATGTAGTCAATAAAGTGTAAATCGTAAGTTCAAGTTTTGTTTAATAATGTTAGCGTTTACTTGATGTAAATCCATTATAATTGAATATAAACTAAAATTCAAACACTTGAACTTTTTATTTACACTTGATGACAACATAGCATGACCCGTTTCGTCGTTACAAACGACTTCTTCAGATGCTAAAAGAATGCTGTATTTAGTTCTGTTAGAAGTCGATTTGAACGACGAAACGCGTTCATGCTATGTTGTCATAAAGTGTTAATCAAAAGTTCAAGTGTTTGAATTTTAGTTTATATTCAATTATAAGTGTTTGATATTTATTTTGATGTTATCCTTGGTAATTGTTCATTTTGTGTAGTTAAAAATAACGTGTTACACATTTCATTCATCTTGTCGTTTCGATGTTAAATCACACAAGTCTTTATGAAGGGTTTATTAAAATTTGAGTTTGAGAGAGTTCAGTTTGTTAAACCTGATGAAGACCTAGTGTGATTTTTTCGAAGAAGACCGAAACATTTCAAAAATTCCATTATATGCCTAACATAATTGAGAATTCTCTAATTAAATCCCATAAATCTTTATGTACTAAAACACAATAACGAAATCGAAATATTAACGAGAGTCGTAAACTTGACATTCCTTCATAAAGAAATAAAATGAAGTTTTATATTTGTTATCTGAAACAATGGATAATTTCATTCCTTGGATAGAGTTATTATTTTGATAAAATTCCTGAAAGGTACTTCATTTTAAGCGAATGGCTTGTGTATATATGGTTCTTTGTTGTTCAAGATATCATACTTCCATTCATAAACTTATAAACTGCATTTAGAAAGTTTATGGTTGGTCTGGAAATGAATATTGAGTGTTCATTAACTTCAATGAATTCAATATTATTAGTTAGATTGATAGTAAGCAAGCCGATTATTATAATTTTCAATATTTGAATAATTTATTGAAGAACAACCCTTGACTCAGAGGGAAACAGATTTATATTGTTACTTGACCAATGTTTCGGGTTGTTATCGCATTTTAAAAAGTTAAACCTTACTATGACTATATTTTAAAAATGAGATAACATACCGAAACAATAGTCAAACAACAATACAGCTATGTGAAACCAAGAAAAGTGTTTTTTATTCATTACATGTATTAAGCCATGTTTCATCAAGAGGTCAGCGAATATTTTTTTTATCCATATATTATCAGATATTCAATCAACTTCATTCGAATGATTAGCAATTGTTGAAATTTGAGACAAACAAGGTGTTTAGCGAACATATCTAAAAAATCTGAGGTTTAATCTCTGAAGGTAATTCGGTGTTCGATGATTTTTGGATAGAAACCTCTTTAGTTTGATACAGCAAAATGACTTATTGCAAAATAGTCAAGTTTCGCACTCATGACAAAAATGATGAATTAATAAATAATATGACAACTTAATTATTTCTTCTCTTAATATTAAAACACTATTAACTTTGTTAAAACTATTGAAATAAATCAATGTGTGCCTGGTCAAGTTGACCGAGTGTTTAATTAAAGATTAATTTCGATTTTGTAGACAGACTGTGAGATAATGCAGCTGTTTCACAGTAACGGGTTGATATTTTTTATACGTTTAATCAAGTAGGTCCCAAATGTTGTGGTATTTATTTTAATTACAGTTTAATATCTTATAAACACATTCACAATGAATAAGGTTTTATAATTTCAACTATAATTAGTTTCTACCCAGAACTCTTTTACTTCTTGAATTTTCGTAGAAATTAAATAATACTGAAGTACTCTGAATATTCACATAATAACAGCTGAGCATTACATGAGATCAAGGAGTTGTAGGGAAATGTCATTGTCATTCAATGGAAGAAAAAAATCACAGAATAGTTTCACTATTCTGTGATCACATTGGGACGCCCTACCATCAACTGTCAGCATATAAAAAGGGCTACCAATATCCAATCCCCTTTCTGTCAGAGCTCTTCTCTGACAGTCAGTTCTATGTTCAACGTCCGTCATTCGAACTTCCATCGAGTAACAACAACAACAACCACGTGTTCAATAGTTCGTCCTTGTAAATAGTTAAATGAATATTTTCAATACAAGTATCGTTTAATATTTTCACACATAGAATAATATAGCCAAAACGCTATTGACTGTATAAAATATTAATATATTTAATCATCTCTTTTAATATATCATATCATTACAATATTAAGTGAATATTAATCTTAATTTTCAGAATAGCATAAGTCTTGAGTTAAAACGTGAAGCATACTTATTCTTTCATCTTTAAAATACTTTTTAGCAACGATCTGCTCATAAAATATTGAATAATTGAATGGATGAATAATTGGTGACAGTTAATCCATCAGCAAACGCCTTCGACAGCAAACATATTTGTTAACTATTAACAGACATTCTGCATTAATATTTGTCTCTAAAAAGTGAATACAATATTACAACAGAAAAAAACAAATCCAAAATCAGAAGAGAATTTCAGAAATCAAGGTTTACTGAAGGAAATCTCGATCAATCATAATGATGATGACTTTCAAATTTCATAGATGCATTTCAACCTCCCGTAACCCAATTCATTTTTGTCGATACTAGTCTATATACTAGTATTCATCTAGTTTTTGAGGATTCTTTTGATTTTAAAGCAGCATTTCTTTAGAAAGCCTTCTATATTTCGATGTCCGTCCTGCCGAAGTCTCTACTCCAGAATCTCTTTGCGTTCATCCTTAAATCTAGACACATGGCCAATTTCATTTTCAACTTATTTTTCCAACTATCACATCAGTAACACCTGTCATCGTTCGTAGTTGGTTATTAGAGATGATTATTTCTCTCAGCGGTTCAGAGAAAGGTTCAGCAAGGATTTTCCATTCTTCTTAGTACTATGCATATGTTATTCAGGCTTCTTCTATAAATAAAGCAACGGCAACTGATCAAAAACCTTTCTATTCGGGCATATAGTTTGCCAAAGCTCAAAGATAACCCAATTCTACGTTATAGCAGGGGTTCTGATAGGTCCTTCTAAGAAAAATTTGGTATCCCAGATATAACGGGTCTTTTTTTTCAGAGGTACAGAACTTTAAGTTGGCATTACTGTTGAAGATGGCGACGGATTTAACAGCTGAGAAGTGATTTATTCTCATTTTGGCAATTCATCATGAATTGACTCACGCCTGAACAACGCTTGCAAATAGTGCAATTTCATTTCGAAAATAATGCTTCTGTGCGGAATACGTTTTGGACCTGTGAATTGGCCTCCAAGATCTTGTGATTTAACACCGCTAGACTACTTTCTGTGAGGCTCTGTAAAGTCATTGGTCTATGCGGATAAGCCACAAACGCTTGACCATTTGGAAGACAATATTCAACCAATTTTCCCCGATTGTTGATAGATTGTGTTTATAACTATTAAAAACATAACAAAATTGGTGCCAGTTTTGATTGCTCGAAATTTGACAATAGCCCATCTAAATCCCCATAATTATTGGAGTACTTGATTCTTTGTATATAGGTACAGTACAACATACAGCATACAGTGAACACTTCATTGGACTTGAGCCTTCTGAATTATGTCTTATGAATATAAACTTATTTGTTAAAATATTACCTAGATTATGGGAACAGATTGGCAGTCAATAATAAGAAGAGCGAACACTTGAATATAGTGATGAACAAATTTTCTTTTTCTCCATAATACGATGCATTTTCACAGTATAACGCACAAATCTATCCAATATTTTTTAAATATTGCATTAGTCCAAAATAACAATACTTTAAACTAGACAATTTTCATCGAACGTTACTTATAAATAAATTATGTACTGAATAGAAATTAGAAGCATCTTATGAGTTTTCGTCCACTGTGTACGATTTTTTTTTAAGATTTTTTAATATCATTATTTGGCTAGTGGTTTAACTAACCTTTGCTCTCAATATAATCCCTTCGGAATTGTGTTGTTTTGTTATTTATATCTATCTCAATACAAATAAATTATGTATTACTTCACGCAATTAGATAACAATTGGGTACATAAATCCATTATTTATTTGGAGTATTTTCGAATCATACAGTTAAAAGCACAATAAGAAAGTTCAATATGTAGTGTAATGCATTTACTATGAAAAAGGTACAGTAACTATTTATATTATTCACTTTGAATATGGGCACTTCTTCCTCACGTCAGTAATTTCATACCAGTTAAAATTCTATCAAGGTATTGGTATAAAAAAAGAAGAAGAACTTCATCTGTTATTCAAGAATTTCAGACTCCTAGATCCACCATAAAATTTTGATATCGATGTTATAAATAGTTACACTCCTACTCTAAATATATTGTAAAAACATAAATACAGCATTTTGAATTGTTCAACAGCAATTTGTCAACTGACAATATTTTTGATTGAATGACGGTACGGACTTGTCAAAATTTTTATTTCACACAATTGTAGTGTTGTGTAGTCCTTGCAAGAATTAATGAGTGAATTGACAAGAACACCGTCTTAGTAGGTATATCAATCACTACATCGATCTTTCTGGTTCACAGCTTTCGTTCCTGTTTGTCTGTTTTATAAATACTTGTTATTATACATTTTCGCAATGCTTACTGGGTAGAAGTAACCATATTTTTATTTCTGCTACTTCGATTATTTGGCAAAGGAAAATTCATTGAAAATAATACTTATCGTTCATTTTGGAAACAAAACATTTGTTTGTGAACATGAAACAAAATACCCTACAAGTAATCTTGGAATAACACATTCCATTTTGTAAATATGAGTAATATGTGTATATATTTCATTATTACCTATTGTTCAATGTATGTGCCCAAATATTCTTTACATGCAAAGACATGTCCAAGATATACTGTCAAATACAAATCACATAAATAAAATGGTTGCATCTCGATTTTGATATTTCGATATCAGAAGAAATTAAAATAACTTCGAAAAAAGTACTCATGAAGGCATATGTAACAGAAATAAATTGTATCAAACCTGTCAATTATAATTCTTACATTACATTATTATGTGGTGTAGATTTGTGTGAATAACATTCTTTTAATGCCAACTTTCTGAAAATTTAATTTTTTCGTAGGAAATCAAGAAAGCTATACAACAACTAGATTCTACAGGAAAAGGCAGTATTTCATTCCATGATTTCTCTAATGGCATTGGAAGTATGACGCACAAACAAGGTTCACGACCATGGTCGGGTGAGTCATTCTATCAACTCCATGCAAGTCAAAAATGCAGTTAGGATGGAATTATTCTAAGAAATGTGTTAATATAAACTGGCCTTTGGTCTGAAAGTTTTTTAGACTGAAGGTGAGTTTATCTATCTAGAAGTGTTAGGTAGTATATCACCTTTCTAGGTGATTTACTATCCAGAAGTATCAAACCTATAAGAGAGTTAAA